>OX451216.1:158839269-159172705 GCA_949628195.1 Phasia obesa
GAACAGCATTTACACTCGTAAGAAAGTTAAAAAAGATAAACTTTTAATGGCTTCCCTGTAAAATTAACTTTTTTACCCTTAGGTCCCTTTTTAGTTGCGCGTTCTCATGTATTTCTTTTATTATTGTAAAGAAAATATGAAGAATGGAAGAAGTGGACTACTGTTTGTAACACAAATATTGGGTGATTTTTTTGAGGTTAGGATTTTCATGCATTAGTATTTGACAGATCACGTGAGATTTCAGACATGGTGCCAAAGAGAAAGATGCTCAGTATGCTTTGACATTTCATCATGAATAGACTTACTAACGAGCAACGCTTGCAAATCATTGAATTTTATTACCAAAATCAGTGTTCGGTTCGAAATGTTCAAATGTGACAAATTTTGTTCAGCGATGAGGCTCATTTCTGGTTGAATGGCTACGTAAATAAGCAAAATTGCCGCATTTGGAGTGAAGAGCAACCAGAAGCCGTTCAAGAACTGCCCATGCATCCCGAAAAATGCACTGTTTGGTGTGGTTTGTACGCTGGTGGAATCATTGGACCGTATTTTTTCAAAGATGCTGTTGGACGCAACGTTACGGTGAATGGCGATCGCTATCGTTCGATGCTAACAAACTTTTTGTTGCCAAAAATGGAACAACTGAACTTGGTTGACATGTGGTTTCAACAAGATGGCGCTACATGCCACACAGCTCGCGATTCTATGGCCATTTTGAGGGAAAACTTCGGAGAACAATTCATCTCAAGAAATGGACCGGTAAGTTGGCCACCAAGATCATGCGATTTGACGCCTTTAGACTATTTTTTGTGGGGCTACGTCAAGTCTAAAGTCTACAGAAATAAGCCAGCAACTATTCCAGCTTTGGAAGACAACATTTCCGAAGAAATTCGGGCTATTCCGGCCGAAATGCTCGAAAAAGTTGCCCAAAATTGGACTTTCCGAATGGACCACCTAAGACGCAGCCGCGGTCAACATTTAAATGAAATTATCTTCAAAAAGTAAATGTCATGGACCAATCTAACGTTTCAAATAAAGAACCGATGAGATTTTGCGAATTTTATGCGTTTTTTTTAAAAAAAAAGTTCTCAAGCTCTTAAAAAATCACTCGTTAGCATCAAAAAAATTTGCTAAACAAACGTTTCTCTATTATCCGGAGTTCTTATAACCAGAAAAAATTTATACTTTTTCCTGTCTGTCTGTTTGTGTTCGCATCACATAAAAACTACTAGATAATTGTAATAAAATTTTGTGAGGAGCATAGACGTAGGAGGACATATTTTCTAGGGGGGACAAAACCACTTTTGTTGGAAATTTTTTTTATGAAAACAAAAATAAAGTACAATTTTCAAAAATTCTGGAGGGGGGCAACAGCATGTCTGGAGGTGGCATTGCAACCCCCAGAATCGCCTACCTACGCCAATGGTGAGGAGTTTCAAATAAAGGATACTTTTGTTCCGCAATAATATCTCATTTCCAAGAGAAAATAAAGAAAACGCCGTGAAAGTACGCAATTTTACCGATTCTTTGATAAAGGAAACTTGGCAGCATCTTCTATTTCTGTCAGCGGAAAATTTTTAACACTATTTACACAACTCTACAATAATTTTAGAGTTTTATATAAATTTTAGAATTTCATATAAAGCCTTTGTTTCTGAGTAGTTACCCAGGGATGGGTACCTTTATACAAAGTAAATACATAAACCATAACTGAAATACTATAAAGGTAAGAGTCTTAAAATTTAGTGTGGATGACTTGCATAGCAAAATCGAACAAAATATAGTAGTTAATAGTAATTAATGAATACCTTATTTCCAACAAGATTTGGCACAGTTGTCCTACTGTTTATTTCTTTGTAATTTGCTTTAATTAATAATGGGAGACGTTTAATTGTCGTCATTATCTAAATAACATTTCTAATAAACAAGTTTTCGAAACTTATGTACATATTTCCCATTTAACTTAATTCCTTTTTATATTTTGAAGCCTTAAAATAATTGAGCCCTTGCTTATGAAAGTGGCATAAGTCATATATTTCTTGTTTCCAGATATTAAGAGGTTTGCAATTTAAAGGATTAACAAATATTTTTGTATTATGGAATAAAATATTTTGACAATTAAATAGTGCCATTACACAAGTATTTATTATGATTGTGAAATTTATAACCTTTTAAAAGGAAATATAGTTTTGAAAGGTTGAAATAACTTATACCATTTTCAAAATTAACTGCTTGACTTTATAAATGACTTAAACCATCAATGAAAAATTTTTATTAGAAATTAACATTTAATTCAAACCCATTACATTGTAACAAAGTAATTTATTTTTTAGTATTTAGGGAAATAAAGTGTTTGGGGAAAATTGGTGGGATATAGGGTAGCAAATCCATGATGGATCTTTACGTTTTCCTTCTGTTATTGGTTTAATGGTTGTGTATAATGAAAGCAATATTTTCGTATATTTTTGGCCTTCCTCTTTTAGAATTCGAAATTGCCATCCAAAGAAATTTTATAAAGCATCTTATATGGAGGATCTTGATCCATTGTATTTTTAGCCAAGGCACAGCTACTCCATTGGTGTTTCACTTTCTATTAGTCGTTGATTCTCCCAGTTGTTTCGTCGAAATGAAATCTTTCTGAGCCATTTCTTCTACCAATTGGTTTCTCTTTTTTCATAATTCTATTAAATTATAATAGTGTACTTTTACATTAATAGGATTACCGGATCATACCTGAACCGCTATCTGAAGACATGACAAAATTACTAATAATTATTTTGCCAAGCTCTGAAAACTTACCGACTTATACCACTATTAAAATATACATTAACTGCCGATTTCTCAATGTCGAAAGAATTCGTTCTTTCGTATAAATACATTCAAAACAAAAACAAAATTATTGATATTGTTTTTGTTTTAAATATAATTGTAAGAAAGAACGAAATCTGTCGGCATTGTGAAACAGGCCCTAACTGTATTTTGTTTACCATCCAAAAAAAAAACTCAATTTATCAACTTAATTTTCATGGTATACTGCGAATTACTTCAGATTATGTTATTGTATTAAGATTTGATATGAAATAGCTGATAAACTATATTTTTAAAATTTTTGACTTATACCACTTTCAAAATCAAGGGCTCAATTTAAAACATACTTTCTATTTTTTTCATATTTTTTGTTACTTTTAAATTAAACGCTGCTATTATAATCATGACAATTATTACAGTTTTTATTTTATGAAGCACAAACCCGAGATTGGCAAATGATGATTGCAATGCCAGAAAATGCTACTCACGTTTGAATCCAAAAAAAAAATTTCCATAAAAACCAGAGAGGAAGAATAAAATTGTAATGACAATTATTTTCATGTAAATGATACACAAAATTATTACAATTATTTTTTTTTGGTGTGGTTAATGGATTACGTGTTGTTGGAGGATGAAATGATGAAATGAAATTCAACCCAGTTAACCATTTGCACAAGATTATTCAAAGTTGCTTAAGTGAGCGTTAAATTGCACAGAAAAGTTAATATAATAGTTAGTTGGTAGTCTTTTCAAGATTTAAGAAGTTTCTTAAGTTAAGATTATATTACTTTCAAAGTTTTTTTTTATAAAATTTTCTCGCACGTTTGTTTGTAAGTAATTAAATCTGCAAAGCTGTATTAGAGAAACTTTGATGATGATGAAAGATTTAAAGTAAATACTCTCGCTGAAATCTAATTAGGGTAGCTTGATTTGATACACCCTGTTAATGCAAACTTCTTGAACTTTGTATAATATTTGGTTTTACATTATAGCTTGTGACTTATTATTCAAAAGCATATTTAATTCGAATTTTTCGAACATGAATTTTTTTCTTTTCTTTATTCAGTTTTCGAGTATTTATTTTTATCATTAACAAAAGTTTTCTCAAAAATATGTATGCAATATGTTTGAAAAAAATCTTTGTAAATTTTCTTAACGGCCTGATAAATATGAGTATTCGCCCAGAGTTAAAATAATTGTTCATTAATCAAACTCTTCTTCTAGTCAATATTCCAATAGCAACAATAAAATAAAAACCATTTTCCTTTTGAAGAATGTTGCTTATGAATAATGCACCAAGTGAACTATTTGAAAACAAATAGTAGTTAGAAAATATACGAATATTTGCTTGCAGTATAGGAGTTTTTATTTTATTACTAGCTGTGCCCACACACGTTGTGTGCGTTATGACAATATTTTGTTCGATTTTTCTTTGAAAGTAAATCCACACCAAATTTTAGGACTCTTATGTATTTACTTTATATACCCATCCCTGGATAAAATTCTAAAATTTTGAAAATTTAATTATTATTAGTCGAACTGTTTAATTTAATTAATTCTTTCTTAGAGAGAATAAAAACGAACTTAAGCTTGATTATAAAATTTCATTGTATGTAATTCTAAAATTTATATAAAATTCTAAAAAACTATTTTAAGCTCTTTAAAAGTCTTATAAAATATTTTATTAACAATGTAATTCCACAAAGTAAAAATACAAATCGAATACAAATTTTATTTAATTGGCCATTTGCCAGTAAGTTATTCATATTTTGTCAGTATTTGAAAACAGCGCCATCTGTTGCGAACGCGTGTTTTATATATACCACTTTTGAACCGGAAATTGCGGAAATAAGTATGCTAAGGTACACCTCCTCACAAAATGTTGTTAAAATTCATCCAGTAGTGTTTACGTGATGCGAACACAAAAGAAACACAGACTGACAGACAGACTGGAAATGAGTTACTGTTTTATTATATGTATAGATTAAACCTCATCTTTAATATTCAATAGAGAGATGCGGTTGTTTGTGCTTAATACATTTGAAACACTTCTCCTATACCATCATTTATTTTCCCTGTCAGTCTTTTGTTCTAGATGTATTAATCAATAATTAATGGTAGTTGAAGCGTGATAAGGTAAGGGGAAAGGTAGAAAGAAGTTACAAATATGATAATGATAAGAGATGTATAAGAATGACTCAATTGCTTGAATATTTACAAATTTTTTTTTTTTTTATTTTAAAGGCTGGGTAGAATTCTTTAAAATTTATTTTTAAAAAGACTGATAATTTTTCTCTGTGGTTTAAAAAATCGCCTTAAGACCAATTCCGAAAGAACTTATGCTTTTCCTAACTTTGGAAAAGAGTGAAATGAGTAAGTAACGAAAATATTACTCACTCGCTAACTACCCTTATAAAGCGGATTTCCCAAAATTGACATTCTGTATGGATCTTTTTTGATACCCTTCACAGGTGGAAAGGGTATATATGTATGTATGAGTTTGTCATTCCTTATTTAATTTCTACAATATTCATTTCCGACCTCATAAAGTATATATATTCTGGATCCTTATACATAGAGA
The DNA here is from genome assembly GCA_949628195.1 of Phasia obesa. Lineage (NCBI taxonomy): Eukaryota > Metazoa > Arthropoda > Insecta > Diptera > Tachinidae > Phasia > Phasia obesa. Next base: position 158,844,659 of record OX451216.1, read on the forward strand.
AGTTGATTAAGCGATGTCCGTCTGGCCGTGTTCTGGTTGAAATGCCATTTACCAAGGGATCAGACCAGTACTTTTGCCTTTTTTGTAAATAAATATTATACCGCGACAGGTAGATCGTATCAGATCTTGGGGAATCAATAAACCCCTGCGAGGTCCGATTTTGTGTTTATTATTAGGTTGGTAAGGTTTTTCTGCTTTCATTTGTATTAAAGGCCTTTATAGAAAGCAATACATACAGAGGTAGCCCATAGACCAACAGGGTGCCCACTGTTTACCAGGAGCAGTCAATAGGCCCATAGGGGGGTCAATATAAGGAAATTTTTTGCCTTTTGCCAAACTAACGCAATACAGATTGCAGAAAGGTCCTAATTTTTACAAAAACTTTTCAAAATTATAAAAAAAAAAATTTACAGAAATTAAAAAAAAAACTTTTACAAAAAATTAAAAAAAAATTATAACGTCTATTTATCTATTTGTTAACGTCTATCTATTGCGTTTTTTTTTTTTTTCTTTTTTCAAAAAAAAATTTTGTTTGTTCAATATCACACTGTGTAATTTTTTAAGTCATGGCAAAATAACCATATACGGACACCACTACGTCATAAAAGACCAACAAAAAAAAGACCCCTGTCTCCCAGTTTTGCCCAAAATCCTCCAGGTTTTTTTTTATGGGCCCTCAAAGATGTGGGGCCTCAATGTGATTTTTGAAAAAAAATGATCATTTACTCAAGCTCATATTTTGCAAACCGTTTGAAATTTTGATATACTCTCTGAGGCAAAGTTGTAGCTCCATCATAAAGAACAAAAATTGTTAACCTATAAAATCAAAAAAACTTCATCTTCAAGGTCAAAATCGCAAAAATCTTTAAAAAATTCAATTTTTTTACCTTTTTTCCCCTGTTCAGGTCCATAGGTAGCAAACCGTTCAAAATTCAAGGAAACAATCAACTACAAAAATTAACCTAAGATCTCAATAAACAACTTTTTAGAACATATGAACTTCCTAGGAATGATTCTTAACACCGTTTAGGTAGCGCTTAGGTAGCCGCAAAAGTGAAAAATTTTCATAAGCGCTACCTAAACGGTGTGCAATCTTTGAAAGCAGACAGACAATTTTTCTTGTTAACGTCTATTGCATTTTTAATTGTTGATTATTTGTTCTTATAAAACAATGTTTTATGTTACTAAAAACAGTGATGAACACGACTTCATTTTGTAATTAAAAATGTTATAATTATACACGACACTCAAAGATGAAATCAGTTAGTGGATGGAACACAAACGAAAAAATCCTTTTTAAACTACAAATTTTGGCAAACATTGCTTGGCACGAAAATTATGCTGCTAACTTTAAAGATGTATTGTGCTAAAAAGTATCCCAAGTATGAGAAGCAAACTCTATCCTTTTACGAGTTCATACATACATATATTCCAAAATGCAAACATGTAAAACACGTTGGTTTTTGGTTTTACAATGAAAAGGATGAAAAAAACAGTCGTACTTTCATATATACGAGGGAAGGTTAAGGTAAGGCTTAAAAAAATAGAAAAAACAGACTTTCTTTAGTCTCTCGAAACACTTTCCAACTCCATTATACTCTTAGGAAACACAGGCTTTTGGAAGAGCCTTCAAATAGGAGACACATCACGTAGCCGATTAAAAAGTTAAATAATTTTTGCAAAAAAAAACCGACTTCAAAACAGATAGAAGGGCACGAATTATAAACTAATAATGTAAGAAGTAATTTGTAAGAATTAGATTTAAACCAAATAATAGATGCGCCGAAATTAGTGGAAAAAAGTAAAGGCTATGTGAATGTCAAGCATCTACCTATTACTGTTCAAAATTTAAGCTATTTTCACCAGCATCCGTCTTTTATGGGGACACCATTCAAGTCTCTGTCTATAATGGTTTCAAAGATAGGGTCACATAGATCAAATAACATCACCTATTGGCACACCCTTTCATTTACAATTTTAAATTAAAGACCTGTTGTTATAGAGAACTTGGCCACTAAGATTCTTTGTAATTTTTTTTAACGGTTAAAAAGTTTAACCATATATATCAAATTACATGAACTATTGGGACACCATTTACATTATAATTCCAAATATTTATACTTGATATCATACCAGAGAAAGTAGTGGATATTCTGCCTAATTTTCAAGTGGTTGTATTTAACGGTTCCAAAGATAGGGCCATATAGATCAAATTACATAATTTATGGGGACACCCTTTAGTTTATAAATTCAAATTGTATTCTTGCTATAGTGGACTTTGCAATACAAGTTCCTTGCAAATTTCAGCTGTCTGTCTATAACAGTTCAAAAGTTTGGCAACATACATAGAATTACATTAACTATTGGGACACCCTTTTATTTCCAAATTCAAATTTTATACTTTTTGTTATAGCGGACTTAGCAATACAGGTTCTTTATAAATTTCAGCGGTCTGTGTACAACTGTTCAAAAGTATGGCCATATACATCAAATTAGATGAACTATTGGAGCACCCTTTAAAATTTTGAATATTTATTTTATTATAACGGTTAGAGTAATCGACATTCTGTCAAATTTTCATGGTTTTGCCTCTAACGATTCAAAAGATAGGCTCAAATAGGTCAAATTACGTCACCTATGGGGATACCCTTTAAATTTTAAACATATTTTTTTTATTAATTTCTGCTGTTGGGAGCTTTAGCGATACGCAATTTTTTAAAATTTTAATTTGGTGCCCTTTACGGTTCTTAATACACGTAAAAGACATGTATGTTGTATAGGGACACCCTTTAATTTTTAATATAATGAACTGATTTTTAAATGAGACCAACCTTTCAGGGACTAACCTTTCAAATAAAGAAAAAAATTTTAAAATCGGTTCAGAAATGGCTGAGTTCTGCGGTTACATACATAAAAAAAGCAACATTCAGACGAATAGATAACCTCCTTCTTTTTTGAAGTCGGTTAAAAAAGACACTTTACCAAACGCTTGTCTCGTATTATGGTAACGCATACGTTTAGATCAGAACCATCACAGAATATCGTAGCAGTGTCAATTTATCCTCTCCTAGGCCATCGCCATGTTAAAGTGACATGTCCCTTTGATAGAAGGTGTTAAAAATCGAACCAGTTCTTAAGACTAGTTCGTGGCAAGTAATGTGTTAGTTTTCTTCTCCGTAGGGTATTCATAAGGGCCGCTGCCATAATCTTAGCAGCTGATTTCAATATCTTTGCTTTCGTTAGGGTAGATAAGTCTGGTTAAGTCCTTATATGATCATTATAGCTATTGAAAATTTCTAAACGAGATACTGAACCAATCTCATAATTCGGTTTGTTATCGATTGTAAGCAAACTCGAAGGGCACTGAGTTTGCCCACAATCAATAAGTGTACAATATAGGATTTTTCCTTAAAAATTGGAATAGCTAAATCATGTAATGAGTACGTAACCTTTAATAAATTATTCACTACAACGCTTTAGTCGCTCACCACAATATCATGGATTTTTATAGATTAATTTCGAAGCAACTAAATGCCCTTACCTTTGTATATCATCATATATAGACCTTAACAGAACTTATTCTTACGTATGTTTGATTTCTTTAAGTGTTTTTCCTTTCAGGTAGAGAAATGTTTGATAACAGCAGTAACTAAATTTTCTTCCATTTTTACAATTAGCAAAAGGTGCCTGAACTAATAAAATTAAAAAAACACATAATGGCGGATTTGTCTTAAAATTTTCCCATCGTGTTTTGAAATTTGACATTTGTCAAAAACTAACTTTTTTGAATTCTTAGCGCTCCTTATATGATTACTAAGACATTTTGACCTACCCTCGTATTCATCATTTGCTATCACATCACGTAGAAAATTTTAACATGAAATTTTATTACAGTAACACCCGAATATATGTATGTACATATATCTTTTTCCTTTTCTCTGTACCAATTTGATGTGTGTCTCATGTCACCGCTCGTGTCAGTATCACATACTTTTAATAGTTCAGAGTGTGTCACAGCAAACTCGTAAAAATTCTTTTGATGTGGACAGTGTTAGTATTGAATGTAATATAAATGAAAAATACATTAATATTTAGCGATCCCTAGAGTGCGATAAGCGGTGAGTGCGTTTATGAAAGCTATTTTAAATGTAAAAGATTTTAAAATAAGTTTCAGAAAACTTAGTGGCATTGAATATATTGAAAAGAAATCTACATTACAAAATTGCAGCTAATTTATATTTAGCTAATTTTCTAGAATATTTGACCAAGTCTCCGCTAAGCTTCTTAAATACTTGATCGTTTCTGATCTCCAACAGAAGTCGCAGAGCATACTTAATCCTCTCAGTGTCAAGGATAGTTTAGATTGCGAAAAAATGGTGGATAAATTCTTCTAAAGCAAGGTATAGACGATACAATCTGTTGTACAACTAATTCTAGGAATCGGTTGTTTGCTTGTCCACAAACGTTACAATTTAGTGTACGATTTCATTTACAACTTCATTTAACAACCCAGGTCTCTCAAAGTAAGATGGCGTTTATTATGCTATAATTGACATCGTCCGCAAATAATACTTAACATTCAATATTAACTGCAAGGTGGTCAAAACATTACTAAACACAGTATTTGTGTTTAGTAATGTTTTGACCACCTAAAACTGTGCACGAGAGGGAGACAAACGATGTTGCGATTTGGTACAATTTGACAAAAAATCACTATTTTTTTATCTTTCGTACAACCGACACACAATTTCAATACAATCAGCATACAGACGATACAATTTGAGTGCAATTCGCGTACCACCTCTCTTTCCTAGAATTGGTCGTACAACAGATTGTAACGGCTATACGTTGTTTAAAAACTCGTCTACAAAATAGGCGAAACGTAAAATTCTATCGTTAGCACACATATGAATAACTACCGTAAATATGCATACACACAGAGTAAACGTAACGTCGGATATACATATTCGACAAGAACACGGAAAGGAGTTAGGATTTTAATCGTGTTTTTTCCACAGTTTAAATTTCAAATTCTTTTTGCAGTTAAATTGAAAATAGAGATTAGCACTTCTTTCAAATCGGTTTTAGTTTTTTATGGTTCTAAAAAGCTGAAAACTTAACCCTTTATTTTCTCATCAGCTCCTTCTATCTCTGGAACCTTAGCAAGTAGACTATTGATATTTTTACAAAAGTTGTAAATTAAAGGTTTCTTCTAACCCAAGTACCACATACAGTATAAGAAAACCTCTTTGTGGATGCGTAATATGTATTGGAATATTTGCAAGCTACAAAACTAAAGGCAAGTTTAGGACGGAGTATAACAGTATATATATATATACATATAATAAAATAGTTACTCATTTCCTGTCTGTCTTTCTTTTTTTGAGTTTGCATCACATAAAAACTCCTGGATGGATTTTAACAAAATTTTGTGAGGAGGTATCTTAGTATCCTGGTCCCATATAGGATGCTTTTTTGCCGCAAAAATATTATTTCCAAGAGAAAGTGGAGAAAAAGCAGTGAAAGTACGCCGATTTCTTTTACCGATTTAAAGGTACTGCATTCTTAAAGGCATCTTTTATTCTTGAAAGAATAAAAGATGCTGTTTTAAAATAAAGAGTAACACATTTCCTGTCTCTATTTTACAGAGCTTTACAAAAATTTTTACAATTTTAGAATTTTATCCAGGGATGGGTACCTTTATATAAAGTAAATACGTAGGATTCTTAAAATAAAAATCGAACAAAATATTGTCAGAACGCAGACAACGTGTATGGGCACAGCTAGTGTTGAAATAATATTTTAATTCGTATTTCTTTGTATTGTAGCGTCCCTTTTATGCAAAACAAGACGTTTAAGCAATATATTGATTACAAATATAACGTTCTCTGACAAAAATTTATTTTAAAAAACTAGCTTTACATTGGAATATGTTACTAGATGCGATAATAGAAAAAGATAACCGTGAAAAAAATGCGTAATATTTTCGAAAATAAAACTTTGTCACGTTCTAAGTTATCGAAATCAATTCAAATGACTAAAAGAATAGTTTAAAGATTCAATAGTTTAAAAAAGTACTTATATTACGAAAATTAAAGTATTAAAACAAAATACTAACAAACACGTTTTAAAAGGCAAATGTGATAAAATCGTGCTTAAAACAAATTAAATAAAACAGTGTTACTACGAAATTTTCCGAAGGTTTTTCACCACTAATTCGTTATCACACGTCTCTTGTAGAGATTAAGTTAGATTTGAAGACTTACATTATAATTATTATTCTTACAAAATAATTCTTATATTATAATAAAAATTAAATTACCCTAATTTAACAGTATAACTAAAAAGAAGAGTGCCGGTTTTATTCAAACAAATTTTTAATAAGAACACAGAAAAAATTATTTTCACCAATTAAAGGTTTTAATTGGTTTCAAATTAAAATTTGATTAAAATTTAATTATATAATTAATTGATTCAATTAATTTTTTAATTAAGATATTTGATCAATTAGAAAATTAATTGAACTTAAAACTGATTAAAACTCTTAATTGGTGAAAAAATGTTTATGAACAATAATAACACAGTGCAACACGGAAAAAAATAACCATATACGGACACCATTACGTGATAAAAGACCCCTGTCTCCCAGTTTTGCCCAAAGTTCTCCAGGTTTTTTTTATGAGTCCTCTAAGATGTGGGGCCTCTATGTCATTTTTGCAAAAAAAATGATCATTTACTCAAGCTCATATTTTGCAAACCGTTTGAAATTTTGATATACTCTCTGAGGCAAAGTTGTAGCTCTTGTCATAAAGAACAAAAATTATGAACATATAAAATCAAAAAAACTTCATCTTCAATGTCAAAATCGTAAAAAACTTTAGAAAATTCAATTTTTTTTACCTTTTTTCCCCTGTTCAGGTCCATAGGTAGCAAACCGTTTAAAATTCAAGGAAACAATCAACTACAAAAATGAACCTAAGATCTTAATAAACAACTTTTTAGAACATATGAACTTCCTAGGAATGATTCTTAACACCGTTTAGGTAGCGCTTAGGTAGCCGTAAAAGTGAATTTCCCGGCTACCTAAGCGCTATGGTTATTTTTTTCCGTGTTGCACTGTGTAATTAAATATGCTGCTAACATTACATGAAATGATTTTTGAAGTTAAAAAAGGCACGTTTCCCGAAAATTCATTCCAAATGAAGACATTTTTCAATCGCTTTACCACAAAATTTATTTACAGTGTGGTGGAAAAGTTAGCAAACAATTTTGTCCTTTTTTCATGATGTTTATTATCGATATATACAAACATATAATAAGACCGTAACAGGACTATTTCTGTACATGAAATATTTTTTGAAAATCGAAATGGAATACAAAATAGCAATTTTGCTAATTCTGTGTTCGCATCACCTAAACACTACTGTATGAATTTTAATAAAATTTTTAGAGGAGGTACCTAGGAGGTATCTAGGCTCAAATATAGCCTACGTTTTCCCGTAAAAATATCTCATTTCCAAGAGAAAATAGATAAAAATTAGTGAAAGTACGTAATTTTACCGATTCAATTGTACTTCAAACTTGGCAGCACCTTTTATTTTTGTCAACAGGCAAATTTTTAACACTATTTTCAGAACTCTACAATAATTTTAGAGTTTCATATAAAGCCTATGTTCCTGACTAATTACCCAGGGATGGGTATCTTTATATTTAGAAAATAATTACGCAATATCTGGAACACTATTAAAGTAAAATTCTTAAAATTTGGTGCAGATTACCTTTGAAGCAAAATCGAACAAAATATTGTCAGGATGCTGACGAAGTAGCGGGCACTGCTAGTTGAACAAAAAAAAACTGTTTCCAAAATTTAAAAAAAAAACCTTTTTGAAGTACTAAGGCCCATTATTATAATTTGCAAATAGCTAGAGTTAGGATTTTATCGGAGAGACAAGAAGTTTTTGGTTATAATAACGAGGGTAAGGCTCGTTACTATTACTTGTCTTTAAAGTACGTGATAGTTAAAGGTTGTTTTTGGCTTACTTATTTTTTTTAACACACTACCTCTGCGAAGCTTTTTGCTTGTCTGCAGAAAACACCCAGAGTGTTTGGTGGGAATCGAACACGCAACCTCCAGACTGATAGACTAGCTATCGATCTATCGAGACTGATAAGACTACCAATCGATTTATCGAGTCAGTGATAATAGTAATGGGCCTAAAAAGGAAAAACAAAAATTGATTCATAGTTTTTGTATCTTAAAAAAATATTTTATTGTGGCAATGACTTTGCTATTTAACACGAGTTGTTTAGGCGCTGGAACTCTTGCCGCGCTATGTGTGCTTCTGTTGAGAGAGCAACAGTGCAGCGAACTAACTCGCCCTTCGTGTGATGTAGGTCCAAGCCACAGCATCACCAATTAGCTCTAATAGGGATTTGGAAAAATTTCTATTCCGATTACCCAGTCGTTTAGACACTGGTCAGACCTCAACGATTCCTTTCGTCCGGTTTCAGGTCCCTGCTAGTCCTCGGGGACTGGTGCCACCCTTAAACTCGGAAGCATTGGCGTCAAGGTATTATGGAAGTTATGGTACATTTTATATATGTAACCCAAAGAGTTTTTTCCATTCCTCCTATATTTTTTTAAGACAACACAACCTGCGAAACTTTTTGCTTGTCTGCAGAAAACATCCACGATGTTTGGCGGGAATCGAACCCGCAACCCCCACACTGATAGACTAGCGCTTTACCAATCATTCTATAGAGGCACTCATTGTTTTCCGCACAGCTTAGTATTTCTCTTCGTGGTTTCTTTGTAACCTGACAGCCGAATTTAAGTGGGCTTGAGAACGAGCCAACTACAAACCATGCGATTATTTGAACATTTTCACAGAATGTTTAGTTCTTTTATATTAAATGGTAACATTAGCAGTTCTACTTGGAACTGCCTCTAGTCAAAGTATTAAATAGTGTACAGTTGTAAAATGTGTGATAAAACTATTGGGGGATTCACAAGGTATGCTAAAATGTCATATCGTCATAATAGTTTTAAAAATTTGTTGTGTTTTCAATTTCTTTTCTATATTTATTGTTTTGTCATATAATTCAGTAGAAACCTGAACCGCATGCCTAAGTCACCTTATTCGAGCCGCCTGTAATGCGGCTTACAAGCTGCAATTTATATCTTTGAGAAGCGCCTTTTTTATTATTTTATCAATTGACAAACTTAAAATAGTTCACAACAGTCATAATAATTCTTGCAAAAAAAACCGACTTCAAAACAGACAAACTTAAGATCATGTTTCCTTAAGACGGTAACTATTGTGACACCCTGTAATTCCGAAGTCAAATTTTATACTAGTTATAGCTTTCGTAGCAATACAGGTTCATTGTAAATTTCAACCGTCTGTCTGTAACGGTTTAAAAGTTTGGTCATATACATCAAATTACATAAACTATTGCGACACCCTGTAATTTACAATTTTAAATATTTATACTTATTATAACAGACATAGTAATGGGCATTCTGTCTAATTGTTAAGTGTTTATCAATAACTGTTTAAAAGATAGGGTGATATATATCAAATGAAGTCACCTATTGGGACACCCTTTAAATTAAAATTTTAATATAAATACTTTTTAAAGAGGACTTTGTCATACAGATTCTTTTTAAATTTTAACTTTGTGTCAATATACATCAAATTACATTAACTATTGGGACACCCTTTAATTTCCAATTTTAAATATTTATACTTGTTGTTATACCAGACATAGTAGTGAACATTCTGTCTATTTTTCAAGTGTTTGTCTATAACGGTTCCAAAGATGAGGACATAATGGTCAAATTACATCAATAATGGGGACACCCTTTAATTTATAGATCCAAATTGTATACTTGTTGTAATAGCGGACTAAGCAATATAGGTTCTTGGTAAATTTTAACTGTCTATCTATAACAGTTGAAAAGTTTGGCCATATATATTACTTTTCATTAACTATTGGGACACCCTTTAATTTCCAAATTCATATTTTACACTTGTTATTTTAGCGGACTTAGCAATACAAGTTCTTTGTAAATTTCAACTGTCTGTCGACAACGGCTCAAAAGTTTGGCCATATATATATCAAAATAAACCAACTAATGGGACACCCTTTAATTTCTAATTTTAAATATTTATACTTATTATAACAGACATAGCAACGAACATTCTGTGCAACTTTCAAGTGTTTGTCTATAACGGTTCAAAAGATAGGAGAATAAAGGTGAAATTACGTCACCTATGGGGTCATTTTTGTCATTGGGAGCTATAGTGATGCGCACTTTTTTTAATTTTAAATTGGTGACCTATAAAGTTCATAATACACGTAAAAAACAGGTATGTTGTATGGGGACACCCTTTAATTTTTAAAATTTTGAACTTCTTTTAAAATGGGACCAATCTGTAGCCATAACCTATCTAATAGCGCAAAAATTTTTAAAATCGGTTCAGAAATGACCGAGTTCTGAAAGCACAAACATACAAAAAAAAAGCTACACACAGACGAATTGATAACCTCCTTCTTTTTTTGAAGTCGGTTAAAAATGTTACGCATCATAATAAAGTCTGTGAATTATAATTACTTTTAAGTTTATGAAGTGCTTCTATTTTTTTTTTTAATATCATGAAAATGACCTAAAGAATTAATTCATGTTTTATTAACATATCTTTTCTACTCGCTTAACAAATATTAACTGCAAACGGTTTATTAAGTTTGATATCTCTTAAGTAGTTGTTACTTGGTCATTTGTCATAGTTATAAAACTTAATAAAGTCCTAATAAATTATGCCTTGCTTTTCTTAAAAGAATACATAGTTTTTTATAAGTTGTTACAAAGGTTACGCAAACTCGTACTCCTGAGTTGCATAAAAAAAACTCCAGCAGTTGTGCTAAACTTCCGTTTTTATTACTTTGCCAACGTGAGGTTGGCTGTTGGGCTAGTGATATTCGCTTCAATTGTTTTATGAATATTTTTTTTTTATAACAAACATTTTTAACAAGAATAAGTTAGGAACAGACAGACACGAAATTTTATACAATCTACAGCAGGTGCTGCATTTGTAATTAGGAAAGGAAATAGTGAAAAATAATATACAAATTGTTAAAAGAAATAAAAAAAAACTTGGCTGTAATTTGGAGACAACAGCAGATGACAGAGGCAGTACTAATATTTTGCGTGATTCAACAGCATAATTGTAATTATGCTGGCTGGCAATGCGGTAATACTTAAATTAAGAAAAACAGAAGTTATTAAAAACATAATTTGGCAACCAAAAATACTAAAGTTTTATTTGGCTCGATTAAGCCAAGAGCTGTAACTTTAAAAAGTTGCAAGTAAATTGTTTAAGAAAAATACTCGTTTTCATAACATATTTCATGGTCTGTAATTACATGATTAGCAGACTAGTTAGATAATTTACCCAAGGTGTGGTATTTCAAGTGGAGAAATTCAATACTTCGCAGAAACAATTTTATAAAATACAATTTAATTACTTCACTAACAGACATAATGAGCAGCAGCAGTTTTGCATTAATATAACATTACATTAGCTTTAAGTTAATATATCTAAATCTAATTCTTTAGCAAACACACTTTTAAAAACATTAATAATATTATTTTAATATAGTTTATTTGACCTTTTTAATAATTTGTATTTAATTATTTTTATTTTCAAGCTCTAGGTCGTTATTTATTTTTATTCTCTAATAATATTTTCTCTTTACTTTTTCAGGCTCATGTGGTGGCTGCTTTTGAACAATCTTTATCCAACATGACGTCACGTCTGCAACATTTGACGGCCACAGCTGAACGCAAGGATGGTGAGTTAACGGATATGCGTCAGACTATTGAGCTTTTGCGTAAGCAGTCTATACAAGCTGGCCTCACTACAGCGCATATGCAGAGTATGGGTGTGCAGACGCAAAGTCAAACCCAGAATGATTTGTTAAGTAACAAACCACCACCACCACCACTACCGCACTCTATGGCTGGCCAACATATGTCACGAGCTGCTCAACATCATCAACAGCAGCAATCGGGGGCAAATGGCCAGCCTGGAGCCATGCAAAGACATCACAGTTCAGATTCTATGTGTTCGGTTAATTCGATTGGTTCCAGTTGTTCGACTCAGGATAAAAAGCAAAAAAAGAAGGGCTGGCTTCGAAGCTCCTTTACCAAGGCATTTTCTCGCAATGCTAAAATATCCAAAACTAGTCGTCATGCGGGTCATAATCCCATAGGTTCGCAGGCCAGCGATTTAGGCAGTCATGCCTCAAGTCTCAATCGAACTAATGGTCATAGTGATCCTCCAGGCTTGTCAGCTCTAGCTACACAACCGGCTCCCCCCTTGCCGGCCTCACCCACCAAATCTAGCCCCGCTAAGACCGTAACTCTAATAGATAATGCCAAACCCATAGACGCCATAGATCATGATGAAAACATTCATGTGGTAGAAGAACTTAAGAAACAATTGAGGGAAAAGGATTTAGTGCTCACCGACATCAGATTGGAGGCTTTAAGTTCAGCTTCGCAACTGGAGAGTCTCAAGGAAACGGTCAACAAAATGCGGGCCGAAATGATGTCACTTAAGCAAAATAATGAGAGATTGCAGAAATTGGTTACCAGTAGGTCTTTGGCCGGTTCGGAGGTGTCGTTGGGTAATGCCATTAGTCCTAATGGTTCCATAGGAGAATCACGCCGATATTCTTTGGCTGATGGCAATTCAAGGCCACCCATGGAACTACCGAAAAGGCTGGAAGAAGAGGTAGAAGAGGAAAATATTCCACCCGCTCCAGCGCCAGAACCACCACCACCGCCTATTTCACCTACCACCCATATTGATTTGACACCTCCTCCTCCTGCTTTAGAAGCAATGACTAGTCCTGCTCATATACCCACTACAGCCGAGGAAATGCAGGATGTTAGTGATGGCAAGAAGTTAGCTATTGCCTGCTATTTGGGCCAGCCAGAGTCATTTGGTAAATACTGTGAGGAAATGTTGGAGGTAGATGACTTTTATGCCAATAGTTCTATGATTGGCAGCAACTTGGATGAGAATGGAGAACGTAAAACATTCCCTACGGCCAGCCCCAATGAATTTGTCATAGCCTACACCTACATCTCGGGCAAGACATCTTGGCAAAATTTAGATTATATTGTAAGAAAAACCTTTAAGGATTATGTGTCACGCATAGATCCAGGCACCAACTTGGGTTTGAACACCGATTCCATAACTTCTTATCATTTGGGTGAAGCTAAGAGAGGTCCTGAAATGGGCTTTCCCGAGCTCTTGCCCTGTGGTTATATAGTGGGCAATGTGCGAACTTTGTATATATGTTTGCAAGGAGTAGGCAGCTTGGCTTTTGACAGCCTAATACCCAGGAGCATAGTTCATCGCTACATAAGTTTGTTGACCGAACATCGTAGATTGATATTGTGTGGACCCAGTGGTACCGGAAAATCATATTTGGCCAGACGTTTGGCTGAATTTTTAGTGGCACGATCGGGTAGAGGCAATCCCTCGGAGGCTATAGCTACTTTTAAGTGAGTATTTTTTGAAACAGTTATTTTTTTAAGATTTAAACTAGTCATTTATATTTTTTCATAACTTTATTTCAATAGTGTGGATCATAAATCCTCCAAGGAATTGAGACAATATTTAGGCCATATCGCTGAGCAAGCTGCCATAGCTAACGGAGCATCTGAGTTACCATCTGTGATTATATTGGATAATTTACATCATGCTTCGGCATTGGGTGATGTCTTCTCTTGTCTTTTAAGTGCAGGACCAGCAGCTAAGCTGCCTTGCATTATAGGCACCATGTCACAGGCCACTTGCAACACCACCAATTTGCAACTACATCACAACTTTAGATGGGTAAGCATTAGATAACTGAATGCTTACTTAGTCATTTGTAAAAATTGTTTCTTTTTAAAGGTTTTGACTGCCAATCACATGGAACCGGTTAAAGGTTTTCTAGGACGCTTTCTAAGGCGCCGCTTATTCCAACTTGAATTACAAACCCAACACTCTCAGCCAGAGTTGGCTTCAGTTTTGGCTTGGTTGCCCACTGTGTGGCAGCATATAAATAGATTTTTGGAAGCTCACAGTTCTAGTGATGTTACTATAGGTCCTCGTTTGTTTTTGGCTTGCCCTTTGGATTTAAAGGAGTCTCAAGTTTGGTTTACCGACATCTGGAATTATCATTTGTCACCCTATCTAATAGAAGCGGTAAGAGAAGGCGTCCAACTATATGGACGACGAGGTGGAGCTTGGAATGATCCCTCAGCATTCATAAGAAATTCATATCCCTGGCCCTATGGTCCAGACTCAGTACCACCTCTAAGGCAAATTAATGCTGAAGATGTGGGTTTAGAAGGAGTGGCAGCCAGTAATGGTGACAATCAAGATCCTTTGGTAAGTTTAATAAGTCAAATTAATCGACAAAGAAATTAATAAAATAAATAATTTATTATATTTTAGTTAAACATGCTAATGCGTTTACAAGAGGCTGCCAACTATTCTGAAAATCAAGATCAAGAATCAGACTGTGCCAGTTTGGATTCAAATATAACGCCCGACTCATCGGCTGGAGCTGAATGAAATTTAATGCTGAATGCAACAACGCATTGGTTAAAAGATCTTAGGGATTCTTAAATCAATTATTACACTGAAAGAAAAGAGAACATTAACTGGCACTTATAAAATAAAAATTAACATTAAAAGAAACTTTATACAGCTTTTTCCCCAAAGTTTATATAACATATATTTATTATATAATTATAATAACGACAACTAATCTTTATTTATATAAACTTTACAAAACTTTATACAAACTATAAATGTATTAAATACCAAATTTTTGTATATTTTATATGAAAAATCCAAAAAACAAAGAAAATATTAAATTCCATGACTTTTGTTTAGGGAATAGAATCAAAAGAATGACAAATTATTAAAAAAAAACATATACATTCTAAACTCAAAGGAATATTATCCATAAACGGTTCGATACCACTTTTAAAACCCAATAATATGCCAAAGTTTTCTGTTTAAAATCAGTCAGATAAAATCCGGACTATCCGTCTCCGCGTAGCAATTTTAATCGTCTAGATTCAATATAATTTCAATATAAAAAAAAAACAAAATAAAAGTGCTTTTTTATAGAGACGGTGGAGAAAGAAAATATTTCTACACTTAGAGAAATCTGTAGCAAGGCTTTTTCAAAACTTAAGAAATTTGTTTTAGTTTTTATCATATTTTTTACGTTTCTTTTCCAACTGGCACTACTTTCTTTTTGATTCACGCAAAGATATGAAAGCAGTAGCTCAAGTAACACTTGTTCCCAACTTTATTCATTGTAAGAAATTAATTATATGGATGCATTAGTTAAATACAAAATTTCACTTTTTAGCGGCACTTGTTAAAAATGCAAATTTTTTATAACTACACTGAGAGAAAAAAAAAATACGAAATTACAATGCACTTTAATTAACACTGCTATTAAACTTAAACAAATTTCTTTATAATAAATAAAATTTTAAAGTCCCTAGAAATACCTATTAATGTTTGGATATTTTTTTAAAAGTTTTAAAAAAACGGTACTTTAAAAAAATCTATTTGACACATAAATTCTTCTATCTTAAAAAAAAATACATGGTAAAAAAGCAAAACCGTTAGGGCTATATGACTGTATATACCAAAAAAAAATATTTTTTATTTATAAAAGGTTTATTAAAAAATCAGTTTAATAAACTTTTTATAAACCAAAAATATTTCTGTCCGAATTTGTTGAAAATGTTGAGCAACATCTATTATTTCACAACGAAAATTTGACATTTAAAATATGGTGTCTATCTCGCGATTAAGAAGAATTTTGCGATGTAATTGCTTTTAAATATATCACATTGTTTTAAAAAATTTCCCACAAAAAATTTTACAAAAAAATTCCACATGAAATAATGCTCATTTGATTTATTTCACAGTTTTGATAAAATGTTGCCAGAAACATTTCATGTTTTTCCCCAGTAAAAACAGAGTACTACTTCTGCAACATTTTTTCATGACTTTTACATACAAATTTTTTATGTATGTAGTTTGACAGTATTCCGCATGAAAAACTGAACAGAGTATCAGCACTAAGGCTTTAAAAAGTACTTTTAAAAAAGTATCTTTAATTTAAGTACTATTTAAAAAGTTCACTTGTGTATTTTTGTAAAAAAGTCTTTTTAATTTTTTTTTTTTTATTTAATTCGCCCTTTTCCCAATAATTTTTTTAAAGCTAATGGGTTCATAGGTAAAAACTAATCTTTTTAATATCACTCCGATGCCGAACATAGAATACAGATTCATCTGGCCAGTAGTGCGCATGTATATAATAAGATACTCTGTGTCCGTAGTATTCGCCCTGGGGCATGCTGTCTTGTTGGCTTCTAACACCTTGACACCAATGCTTTCGAAGTATAGAGGGCCACCAGTTCCCTAGGCTTACAGAAGACTGAAAGATAAGAACCTTTAAGGTCTGACCATTGTCCAAACGACTGTTACCACGGGAAGCCCACAGGGATTCTTCCAAATCTCTGTGAACGTTAATTGGTGAGACTCTTCGAGGACGCTATATTTTTACATAAACTATACGTTTAGCGGTTGGCGGTTTCTGCTGGTATTTCGTTAAAAAGTTTTGGAAACTTGTAATAACCTATTTTTGCTTCGTTCTTTTTAACTTCCTACGCATGTTATCGCGATAGGCTTAGTAGGTAGAGCGCAAGTCTATCAGTAACGGATTTGTGGTTTTCATTCCCATCAAAAATTTTGGATGTTATGCTACAACGAGTTGAGACATTACTATAATCAACTTGTAATTGTAGTGTATTAGTGAATAAATAAACAATAAGTTTATGTGGGTACGAAAATAAGTGTTGTTAACTACCTTAGAACCTATAGGAGTATTTGGACAATTTTAGCATATTCAAAATAGTACTTTTAATGATAAATAAAATTTTTTGTACAGTAGTACGTAAGCCTTTGTATGTTGGTGTCCGACCCGATTTATTTTAATTTCCTTTTTTATGGCTTTTATAAAAGGGTTTTTTCTGAAGAATTTTTAATTGCCAACAGAACGTTTAAGAACAATATAAAAACTTACACTTAAAGATGTTTATTGTTTGATAATTTTTGCTCAGATTTGAACAGACTGGAAAAACAGAAAACGCAATTTTTTATATAACCAAACTCCCCCCCAAGAATAAATAATTTAACATTAAATGTTATTTTAAATTTGATATTAACTTGTAAATGTAAAATGTCACTAAAACATATTTAAAATAATAATTGTATATTGTAAATAATAAATACTTTATGTTTTTTTAAGCCAAATTAATTAATATTATTAATAAAATAAAACAAAACAAAATAAAAATAGAAAAATAACGCTTCTAAATACTAATGAATATTAAAATAAAAAAATAAAACTAAAACTATTTCCTCAAGAACCCCCTAAAGGAAAAAGAAAAATTAATATAGAGAAACAAAAACTAACTGTCAATAGAAAAAATCTAACCTAACATTTTTATACATTCAAGCAAATAGCTATAACTTAATATAAACAAAACATATAAAAATGATCCTTTAACTATAAAACATGTCCTTTTAGAAAAAGCTAAATACGTACGCTATAAAAAACAA
This sequence comes from Phasia obesa, assembly GCA_949628195.1. Taxonomy (NCBI): domain Eukaryota; kingdom Metazoa; phylum Arthropoda; class Insecta; order Diptera; family Tachinidae; genus Phasia; species Phasia obesa. The sequence continues at coordinate 158,862,379 of OX451216.1, forward strand.
TAGCTAATTTTCATTTTTATATTAAAAAAAATAAAAGCTTGTTATAGATATTTTAATTTTTAAATAAAAGTTTAGTTTATTGCGTTTGTTTTTATATGGATATTTACAACTAAATGTGTAAAATATATTTAATAAAAAAGTGTAATTTGTTTAATTTTGCTAAATAACTTAATTTAAGCTTTGTTTTTTTAATGCTACTTTATGAAATTATATATACAACAAAAAGAATTATAATGTTTAATAAAATGAGTTTAAGAAATGTAAAATCAAAATAATTTATAATTCAAAAAATACATAAATATATTGAGCATAAAGATATGAGAACGAAATATGCTGCTTAATAAAAAAAAAAGCAAACAATTTTTTCCAAAACATAAAATTAAAATGAGTTTTATTTTAGGAGGGCAAGAAAAAGGTAGGAGTGACAAGAAATTAACAAAAAATGTTTTCAATATTTCTATGGTAATAGAATCCCATTTATACCAAAAACCATGATATAATAATAGAAGGTAATTCCATTCTCTCTTTTTGTCGCCATATTAACGTTCTGACGTTTGCGGGAATTATTTCAATTTGTGCTACCATATCACATACTTCGTGAAATCCCATTTTGCGTTTTTTCCTTTATATGATATTTTAATAATTTTTGCAAAAAAAAACCGACTTCAAAACAGATAGAAGGGCACCAATTCTAAACTAAAAATGTAAGAAGTAATCTGTAAGAATTAGATTTAAACCAAATAAAAGATGCGCCAAAATTAGAGGGAACAAAATAAAGACTATTTGAATGTCAAGCCTCTCCCTATTACTGTTCAAAAGTTAAGCTATTTTCACCAGCATCCGTCTTGTATGGGGACACCATTCAAGCCTCTGTCTATAACGGTTTCAAAGATAGGGGCACACAGATCAAATAACATCACCTATTTGGACACCCTTTAATTTAAGTGTTAAATTAAAGACGTGTTGTTATAGAGGACTTGGCCACAAAGATTCTTTGTAAATTTCAACTATCTGTCTATAACGGTTAAAAAGTTTAACCATATAAATCAAATTACATGAACTATTGGGACACCCTTTACATTATAATTCCAAATATTTATACTTGTTATCATACCAGAGAAAGTAGTGGATATTCTGCCTAATTTTCAAGTGTTTGTGTTTAACGGTTCAAAAGATAGGGTCATATTGATCAAATTACGTAATTTATGGGGACACCCTTTAATTTCTAACTTCAAATTGTATACTTGCTGTAGTGGACTTTACAATACAGGTTCCTTGTAAATTTCAGCTGTCTGTCTCTAACAGTTCAAAAGTTTGGCCACATACATAGAATTACATTAACTATTGGGACACCCTTTTAGTTCCAAATTCAAAATTTTATAATTTTTGTTATAGCTGACTTAGCACTACAGGGTCTTTGTAAATTTCAGCGGTCTGTATACAACTATTCAAAAGAATGGCCATATACATCAAATTAAATGAACTATTGGAGCACCCTTTAATTTAAAATTTTGAGTATTTATACATTTTATTATAACGGTCATAGTAGTCGACATTCTGTCAAATTTTCAAGGTTTAGTCTATAACGGTTCAAAAGATAGACCCAAATAGGTGATATTATGTCACCTATGGGGACACCCTTTAAATTTTAAATTTATTTTTTTATTAATTTCTGCTGTAGGGAGCTATAGCGGCACGCAATTTTTTAAAATTTTAATTTGCTGCCCTTTACGGTTCTTAATACACGTAAAAAACATGTATGTTGTATTTTTAATATAATGAACTGTTTTTAAAATGGGACCAACCTTGAAGCATAACCTTTCAAATAAAGCAAAAAATTTTAAAATCGGTTCAGAAATGGCTGAGTTCTGCGGTTACATACATAAAAAAAAGCAACATTCAGACGAATAGATAACGTCCTTCGTTTTTAAAGTCGGTTAAAAATTAAACAAGCCTTAAGTTTATGTGTCTAAGTAAACAAACGAAAATTTCCCTATATCTGACAAAAGTGTCTAAGTTCCCGTTTTCTTATTTAGTATAACTTTCCAAAGGCAGCCTGGTATGTTCATTAAAGAAAATATATTTTTTTAACTTAGATTGGAAGCTAATCTGTCAGGAGTATCAAGAAAAATTGACAATTTCAATATTATAGGAAGTTAAAATTAAAAAGTTTGGTTAATTTTATTATGAATGAGGGGGCTGCATGCAAAATAACTCTATGCAAAATTGCTTAAAGGCAAAAATGAAAAATAACCCAAAAAATCCGCATGCAGAATTGGGTAATATTTTATTTAGTTTATAAATTATAAATTTTATATAATGTATATACATAAGTAATTATAAAAATAAATATTTTTATAAGTAGTATATAAGGAAGAGTTAATAATATTATATTAAACCTACGCAGAAATTAACTGGATAATCAATTAGGACAATAGGCTTTTTGATTATATTAAATAAATAAAAAATAATATTTTATATAAAAAGTAACCCCAAATATAGAGTGCTTTTCGTAATTTTTTAAAATTTTTCAAATGGACAATTATCCAAAACGTTTTAATGAAATATGCTGATACCATATTTGAGCGGTTTTATATACACCCTTATTCTACTTGGCGACGGCGACATCGTCGTCACTTTTGACCGGACATCATTTTATATTGATGTCAACTTCAATTTGATTATAATTTTGTATTTCCTAATGCTCTTATGACGACGTCGACTGCTTATCGATAACACTGTTCTGTAGAGAAATATACTTTTAAAAAAAGTTAATGTTTTTGAATGCTTAATAAGAATCTCATTTAAGTTTTTTTCTATCACGTCGAGATTTTCCATTTCAACTAATTTTCCGTATTGAGTCAAACTTGTTATTTAAATCTTTTCTATTTTATATTTTATTAGCACTTCAGTCGTTTTTAAAAACCAAGGCGACGAAATCGCCATCGGTACAAGAAAAATCTATTCAAAATACCAACTAAAATTAAGAAGTCATCGATAAATATTGATGTCGACAAAGAGAATACCAATTTAATTTAGTGAAAGGTCGTCGTATTAAGTCGACAACGCCAAATGCAATAGGAGTGATTATCAAGAAATTCATCAATAAGAGTGTAAATACAACGTTTTATGTCCTGAAAACTAGCTAAGTAGTTACTTTGTCTACCTAAAACTACAGAATTATTAACATTAAAGATTTATTAGAATTAAAAAAATATCAATGTACTTACTGCCAGTATTGAACTTTTATATTTTTTTTTTTTTGCCAAATTTCCATTTTTTTACGGTAATTATTCAATTGAGCGATTTTTAATTTTTGTTATGTGGCGATTTTTCATAAGGTCAATTAGCATGCAGCTTAAATAAGATTGTAATATAATTTTTTTTTTTGCTCAATATAAAAGTGTACCTATAAAAGATTAAGGAAATCATAATCTACAACAAGATTTATTCCTCATAAGTTTCATTATTAAACCAAAGTACGTTTTTATTTTATGTTAGTTACGTAAATTACAGATTATTTTCGTTTCTACTTCAGGTAGCACTTTTTTATTTGCTTTACATAAAAACATACTTCAATAATTCCGGCAAACTTCAAACATTTTTGAAATGGAACTACCTTGTATTATTATATCATGAAACAGCCTAAGCTTTTTCTTCGAGTTGATTGGGAAAATACAAAACAATCAAAAATTTAAAAACAAACAAACAAAATTTTAAAAAATATATGTTTTTTTATGCTCACAAAAACTATTATTTAAAAGTTTTTTTCATAAAAGATTAGAAAAAAATGTAATTTATACAAATTATTTGTGTTTTTAATTTTTATTAGACTCGCGCGAAAAAAGTACAAATCTGTAATACAAATACGTACATTTTGTTTTTGTACCTATACATAAATCATTTTCGATTGTAAAACAAAAACAATGTTAACACATTTAGACACTGGAAGATGCAGAGAAAAAAATGGTCAGCTCAAGGCGAATTCATATTCAATTATTATGCCATGGCCATGGTATAATAACATGGCATAATAAACAAGGTAGACTCGCGGCGAAAAAAGAGTACAACTCTGTAATAAAAATACGTACATTTTGTTGTTGTATAAATCATTTTTGGCTGTCAAAATAAAAAATGTTAGTACATTTTGACATTGTAAGATGGTGACAACAAATAGTCAGCTGAGCTCTCGAGTTTACCTGTTATGAATTCGCCTTGGTATAATAATACAGGTATATGCAAGGCGAATTCAAAAAAACTAAGCAACCTGTTTTTGCCCGACTGTGACAAAATATTTTACTAAAATATAAAGAAAAATATAAATAACATGAGCTGTGTTCGCAAACACTTCTATTTCAAATTATTATTTATAATAAAAACAATTAAACATTGTAATAAAAAATAAAACTGGTTTACTTTAAATAATTAAAGCACTTTTAAGAAAAGGTTTTAAATATTTAATACTCCGTACATAGAAGATTTTAGATATTTGTTAAACATAAGTAATCATATTTAATTTAGAAGTTTAAATTTATAAAGAGCAATCTCCAATAATTCATTTTGTTCAAGTTTAAAATGGCTTAAGTTTAGTTTTCAAAGTTATTCTGGTTGGTCACCTGTACAAGCCATAATATAATAACCAACACACACTGTCATTATTCAAAAGATCAATTACATTGTGGGTTTCGCCCTCATTAAAAGAGTCTGTAGATATACAGGGACCCTGTAGATAATGTAGGTAGGACACCTAAATAAATATGCAGTATGTACTTATAAACTAAATCTAACTAGCCTAAAGCAGATATGGCTGCTTTCAGCAAGTTAGGAATTGAGAGGGCTGCACATGGCCCTAGCAGCAGCATCAAATCCAGCTGAGCATATTATTTTTGTCATATTGAGAACATGTTTCAATTTAGTTGAAAAGTTTTACCTTAAAACATAAACATTGCAAGCTAAATAAAGGATTGAATATAATACAGCAATTAGTTCACAATACATTGAGTAATATAAAAAACTGTTTTTTAAATTATTACAAATTTTTATGCAAGTGCGCGAACAGAGTTTTGTATAAGGTTTGACATTTTCAGATAAGCAAATTTAAACAGCTGTTCTAACAGTTTTACCTGTATTATTATGCCATGGCCATGGCCATGGGTCAGCTGAGCTCTCGAGTTTACCGGTTAGGAATTCGCCTTGGTTGTCTCCTTTTAATAAATTGTGGTGGATTTCTGCTTGACACCGTTGCATTGAGTTTGTTTAAAAAAACACTATTGAAATACAACTGCGTAAACATATGTTGGATTGGAACAAGAACAAATCACCTTTATGACAGTTTTGTTCTCAACCTTTCGCAGCGAGTGGAAAGTGAGTTCGCTTTCTAAAAATTTTTAGAAAAAATCAATATATATAATTAAAATATATATTAATATAAAGATTAAATATAATAGCAATAAACTTTTAAAAGTTGCTAACGACAAAATTAACTAAAATACATATTTTCAAACAATTCTTGATTATTTTCAGTACAAAATTTTTTGGTTGTGTAACCTCTCAGTCTGATATTTTTGTAAAAAAAAAAACGTGAATTTATTAAAAATCGGATATAAAAAATGCATAATTAATGTTAATTTTGTTTTTTCATGTGATATTCCATATTAAATTAGATACCTTAATGCAAGTAAAATATCTTGATTAAGATTACATAACCTATTTCTGTATTCTGTGTCTGCCTCATTTTGCTAGCTCATCAGAAAATATTTTACTTAAATTGTAAATAAACAAGATAATGTAAAATATGTTTTTTCAGATTACTATCCGATATGGCTCTACGTGTTATTAATATGGCTTTGCGCAGACAATTGATTAGCCAATTGTCCCGAACTACCCAACTTGGCAGTGTTGCCTCCATCCACACTTTGGATAAAATTGGCAAACGAGAAATCGTAGGCTATGGCTGGAATGGTACTGCTTGTTATGCTGATCGTGTCGATTACCCCATGCCAGCTGTCCGGTTCCGTGAACCCAATAATGAAATTAATGTTTTGCGTGAAAAGGAGAAGCAAGATTGGAAAAAACTGAGCATTGAGGAAAAGAAAGCCTTATACCGTGCCAGTTTCTGTCAAACTTTTGCTGAAATGAAGGCCGGTACCGGTGAATGGAAAAAGCATTTGGGCGTCGGTATGATTTTCATCACCCTTGCTATCTGGGTAGCCATATTCATGAACACCTTCGGTAAATATAATTATGATTAAAAAAAATATACCATTAAAACCATTTTTGCTTTCTTAGTTTACGATGATATGCCTATTACATTCGACGAGGCTCACCAAAAGGCTCAATTAAAACGTATGTTGGATATGGAAGTTAATCCTGTTTTAGGCCTCTCTTCTAAATGGGACTACGAAAACAACAAATGGAAATAGATAATTAAAGCGGTTTCATACTGCATAAATAAGTTTAACAGTGTGTATTGTATTCTTTATATAAAAAAATAATTTAAGTATTGATATAAACGAAATCATTATAGCACTCTTTTTCTTAGTTTGTTGTACTTTGAATAAGGAGAAAAGTGTATTAACAATTTTTTATTATAATTTAACAAAAATAACGGTAAAAACAGAAAATGTAGTGAAATATAAACTTAAATTATGAAACCAAAATTTGTTTTCGTTGGTATGAATTGTTTTAAACTGGAGTGAGTGCTGTATTTGTCACTACATATTTCAACAAAATCACCGCCATCTATGTATCACAATAAACATTTACATTTGAACTTGGCAACACCAAATACATATATGGCGAAAAATGAATCATATATACCAAGGCGAATTCATAACAGGTAAACTCGAGAGCTCAGCTGACTATTTGTTGTCACCATCTTACAGTGTCAAAATGTACTAACATTTTTTATTTTGACAGCCAAAAATGATTTATACAACAACAAAATGTATGTATTTTTATTACAGAGTTGTACTCTTTTTTCGCCGCGAGTCTACCTTGTTGATTCTGCCACGATATATACAATATTATTAATTTTTGACTCAAGAGAAATGAGTATTTATTACAACAAAGTAAACAATACATACAATAATAAAAATAGAATGAAGAACGCAATAAAAAACAACCATAGTGCCGAGTTACATTAAGCAACTTATGTCGCTGCAATTCTTCATTAGCTGCCGAGAGGGGAGAGAGGAATTAAAAAGGGTACAAATATGTATGTACTCTTGAAATTCGTTTTGTTCTCTCATTCGTAATTTTAATTTTAAAATTTACACAAATGTATACATCCATAAAAAACAATAAAAATTGTATGATATAAACACGAATGCAATATTAAAGAAGAAACGAGAAATATTGTAGCGAGAAAAGTTGCCTAATGTCATTCGGCACATACAGGCCTGTTGAAAAAATAACTTTATCAAAGTGATTAGAAATCACTTAAATGGTGTTTTACACAAACATTTATGAATTCGCATGATTTAAAATCAATTAGAAAAGTGTCTATGGTTTCAAATCACTTGATTAATTATACGAATTCTTAGTTGCTAACAAACTGCTGGAATGTTTCAAATGTTCTTTTTTCATTTTTGTAGTAAAATTACGTAATTTATGAGAAAAATCTATAAATTTTGCAGTTTTTTAAATACTCTTTTTATTCTATAATATTTTAATTAAAAAAAACTCAGGATATTAAGTGTTTCGAAAGTACACCTACCCTTGTCAAAGATAGAAATTGCAATTGCCCCGCAAATAACGTCTTAAAATACCCATTTCTGATACTACTTTTATTTTAAACCCGCTGGACTCAACAATATTATCTTAGGCTCTTTAGGTAACTTTTATTTTATGTATTAAGTAAAATTTGATAAAAAAAAAAAAACAATAAAAATCCGTAATATTTTTGTGTTTTTACAATTTTAAAATCTCATAAAAAAGATTGGATCAGTTTCAGAACAAGGCCAAAATAAAACAAGTGATTTTAAAACGGTTCGTGATTTGAAACCATGTGAACAAGCCTGATAAGTACCATTTTAGTTATCACAATAATGAAAAATGATATGTTTTACTGTTCTTATATTAAATTACTTTTACCTGCATAAACAATATATTTTCATGTCACATGTTCATTGTTTTTTATAAATTACTTTTTGTCAATATAGAATATTTTATGGTTTAGAAAGAATTAGATTTCCAATAAAATATCCTGTTTTAAAATATTTGAACTAACAGATGACTAACCAGCCTTTCTATATTACAATTGAAAGTACAACTTAATCAAATTGTGGAAATAGTCCCAACAATTCGAAAAAAAATATATATATTTATTACTTCAAACGTATACTCCACATAATCTGGCCACATTGGCTTCTATTATATGAGTAATTTTTCTCTAGTTGAGTACAATTTTATATAACAGTTGGTTTGTCATTTTAACATACAAGTTGTTTTTAGAATAAAGCTTGTCTGTTCTAATTTTAATCATTCTCCACTAAAATTGTGTTATAAATTTTTTGTAAATAGTTAAAATTGCCGTAAGAAAAGATTTATAGCAAATAATATTTTGGGAATAAATTTAATCTTTAGTTCTACCTTTCCATAATTCATATAGATTTTACACCATGGGACGCAAGCAGGGATGCGTCATTAAAACCTCAGCAAACACGACAAAAACTACAAAAAAGGTAATTATGAAAAAACAAAATAAAGCATCGTGGGTTAGTAACTAAAAATATGTTATCACCTAGTCAATGCACATCATAATTTTATTCTCATTTTACTTTCACTTTAACAATAATAAATTAAAATTATTCAGGTTATGTCCCACGATGAATTTATGAAACGTGTAAATAAGACTTTATATTTTGGCAATGATTTTATCGATGATGAAGATGTTCCTCATGCTTTGGAGATGTCGAAACCCTTGGCCGAGTATGCCTCCGAATTGTTTAGCGACAGCCATCGTGGTTATACTTTAAACCGTTTAAGTTGTGTAGGGGCTTCCAGTGTACAGAGCACTACTCCGGCTACTTTAATTATGGCTTTGATATACTTGGATCGTTTGAATGCTACTGATCCCGGTTATGTAAGACGTATAACACCTCAGGAATTATTTATTGTTTCCATGGTAAATATAGTTGTTAATACGAAATGATTGGTATTTATTAAAAACATCCTGCTGGTAGATGATATCAACAAAATTTTATGTGGGTCATGATGAGGAAATTTATTTGTCAGATTGGGCTGAAAATGGTAATATGACGGAGGATAATTTGAAACAATTGGAGTTGAAATTCTTATGCGCAATTGTAAGATGATAAAATACAAAATATATATTTATACATTTTTTGAAAATTTGTTTTTCATTCTAGGAGTGGAACATATACATATCGAACGAACAGTTTTTTGAAAAACTTGTAAACATTGAAAGAATTTTGGCACAAAGGCAGGGCTTACGACGTGGCTGGTTGACTTACAGTGAACTCATACAAATGTTACCCTCTTTTACATTAGCCAAATTTTTGCTCAAAAATATGACTGTCATTGCTGTTAGTTATGCCGCAAGTGTTATGACCATAGCAGGTGCATTATTTTTGGCAGCACAAATTCCTGGTACATCATTACATCGCAACCGTAATCAATTGACAGCTAAGAGCAGTAGTTTACTAAATGACACTGATGTGGATGTCGACATTAAATTAAATGGATCTACAAGTTTGTCAGCAGCATCAGTGGTTATTATGCCACAGAAAAACCAAACAAATTCGGCTTTAAACGTTGAGGATGAATTGCTTAAACTAGAACGACAGTATCGTGAAGAAGCGTTGCGTGATAGTCTGTTACAAAAGAATAATGAAATTTCTACAGAATCACGTTTATCTCTGCCCCCACAATTGCTCATGGCCAAGATAAATGTTAATCAAAAGTGTGCCAAACATGGCCGGCTATATCAACAACAGGGTCAGTGGTTTGCTAACAAAGAGGAATACAGTGACTATAGAAAGTATCGGGACACCAAGAAACATTATGATATTGACCTTAATCGCCAAAACTTCTTCTTGAAATCCCGCCATGATGAATCACGTACTGATGAAAAACGTAACGGATCTAGAATGTATGACAATTCTACTGTTGTAGGTCTGCTGTGGCATTTTGTAGCCGACACTGTACAGCAAGCGAGTTTTATGCGTATGCCTTTTGTTTGGTTTAAGTTTATGTAACTAAGCCTTTGGGTATCAAGAATATGCGATTTTTTGTTCTAATTTTCTTTTATCTTTTTTCATCTCACTTTTAAAACTTTTTACATTTAATAACTATATTACTAAAACAACGTTTCAGATATATGCAAATGAAATTTGCTAAAGAAAAAATATTTACTAAAATATAATAAAATATTTTTTGAGCATACTAAATATGTTAAAAGTTAATTAATTTGTAAAGGATTATTCAAATATTTTAAATAATGAATGCTTAATATGCATACTGGATATTACGCCCCAAAGTTTTTAAAATCATGTTTATGAACGCCTCTAAAAAAAACGTAATTTTGCCATTGATTTAAATTTAATACAATAGCTCATTTTAGTTATTTGATAATATTGTTGGCATCCCCTTTTTAAGACGTCTTTTTATACCCTTCACCATAGGTGGAAAGGTTGTCATTCCATGTGTAATTTCTACAATATTATTAGAGAAGTTGACTAAGCAATGTCCGTCTGTCCGTGTTGACGTTGAAATATCATTACCAAGGCTCCACATGAGGTACAGGAGATTTAAGCCAGGCATAGTTTCGAAATTTGTGGGATTGCAATTTAGCAACATTGGAGGCTGTGCACAAAAAACCACGCCCAACTATATTTTTTCACGTTGTTTTCATTTTCTTTCGGTTTTAATTATTTTATATTGCCCTTTTTACAAAAAATGTTTATACAGAATTTTTTAAAAACATTCAACAAAATTTTCGAAAAATTTTCTAAAAAAAATAAAAACTTTTTAAAAAAGATTTTTTAACAAATTTCCAATTAATTTTACAAAAAATTTAAAAAAAAAAAATTTCTGTAAAATTTTTACAAAAACAATTTTCTATAAAATTTTTACAAACAAAATTTTCTATAAAGTTTTTGCAAGAAATTTTTCTATACAATTTTTAAATGGTTAGAAATTTTAGGTTAGGTGACGATATATATATACCGTATACGAGATTTTGCAGATTAGTGAAGAAAATGCCCAGTTTTTTTAATGACTGTCTCTTAATTTAACCAATTTTGTACCTAATTCTGTTTAAATAAAATCACCGCCGTGAAGGGTATATAAGATTCGGCATGGCAGAATATAGCACTCTTACTTGTTTATTGTCATTATTGGAAACGAACCGACGATCCCAAACTGACAGACAAGTCCTTTACCTTCTAGCACCTTTATTTACAATTTAAGAGAGGTAGTTTTTATTAGAGGAGTAACTTAAAATTAAAACAAACAAACAAACGCAATTTTTATTATTGAAAATAGTTTTTAGATTTTTATGTCTTGACTCACTTTTGCTCCACGCTGTATATTTTCCAATACAAAAACGACAAATGTTTAGAATAGTTTTAAATATTTTTATTTCCACTACTTGTTTTACTTATTTAATTAATTTTTGACACACAAAAAATTACATACATACATAAATTTTGGTTTTGTTAATTATAATAATTTTTAGCTAAAAAACATTGACACCGATTTAATTGAATGATCATAAAGCTTTTTTGTTTTGTTCTATTTTTATACTACTAATGCTTTGATTTTCTTTAAATCTATTGCAGATTTTAATTATTTTCCAATTTTTTATTTTATTCTTAAATTATCCCCATATTCATAAAAAATAAAATGTATTTGAAATCTATTTTAGAACAAATTTTTCATACAAAAGTTGTTCTAAAATATATTTCAAATAAGTTTTATTTTTTATAAATATGGGGGTTAGTACACAAGTGTATGTTTTTGTTTGATTTCTAAACTAATAAAGTAAATACAATTTATTGGTGCTGTTTGCGATTAATATCAACTTATAGGCGCTACTCAATACTAATTTCATTTTTTTTTTTTTCTAATAACAATTTTTGTTTGTTTTGGTAATGGTTAGTAAATAGCATAAGAATTACTTAAATATTTTACTTTTTTAGGTTATATTCATTGGAAGATCATGTAATTGTAAATTTTTCATTAGTTAAACAATAGTTTTGTATAAAAGTGCACTTGAGAGGAATATAGTTGCTAAGGGGAATATGGTTTTGGAGATAAAGCGTATAAAAAATAGACTTGATATAAAAATAAAAGCAACAAAAATTCAGTTTAATTTAAAGCATATGGTTTTTGAAGTAATTATAAGTTTGCATTAAAAAAATTCTCGATTCTAAATATAAAACTAGATTCAGTTTTTTTGGTCCAAACGATTTGAATTTTTTATTTTTAAACCTTAAGTATTTTAACAGCAAATTTGCAATATAACTTTAAACAAGCTTAGTTTGATTCTGTTTTGCTTCAAGCCAGCTAAATAGTTTTTTTTATTTTTAAATTTAATATGCCTTAACCTAAAATATTATTTTAGGTCATAGATTCTAAAATTATAAATACTTATTTAAGTATTATTCAGATACTTTTGTTATAAATTTATTAAAGCAAATATTAAGTATGTTGATATTCTTATTTAGATATGAAAAAATTAAATTAAAAAAAAATTTTTTTGGTACATAAATGAAATTATCGCAAACATCATAAGTACATAAAAAAGAACGCTGCTACTTGCGGGCACAATCAAAAAGAATCAAATGTGGATGATCTAGCAAAGACTATCCTTGAACGTCATCAAACAAGATTCAAAAAAGGTAAATTTATTAAAAATGATCACTGTCACTATTCAAGAGCGCTTCATCAAAAACACCAGACGGCTTCACGCTTTAAATTGCCCATGAACATACGATGGCAGTTTTTTTATACTACCGTGACTTTTGACATTGACATTGTTTGTTCCCATTAACTGTCATCAGTTAGTGGACTACTGTCGAATTTTGAGCAAGCTCCGTCTGTTTAATTTTGACATTAATTTGAAGAAGACAACCTTGTGAATTTTAACGCAAATGGAAAAAAGTATCGCAGCTGCCCGATAGGTCTGCAAGGTCTTGCAGCTTCGGACTAATGACAGAAGAAGTGCTTCACCGGTTCTTCTTCCTCTTCGTCCTGAGAAATTCTATAGAAGTCATTATTTGGGAGATTAAATTTCCTAGCGTGGGCACACATCAGCACAGCCACTAGTGTTCCCATCTGTTTTCGAGGGGTTCTCAGTAGTCTTTCAGTCTTCTTGCAATCATATTGAGCCAATAGAAGCCTCGAAATCGTGCAGTTGAACTAGTTTGACCATGTGGTTTGCGCAGCCCCCAGTAGTTCCTGCTGAAAGTTTTTTGTGACCACTTTTAATGAGTTTTTGGTGATATTCAATCGCAATGCAAAGAAGTTTTTCCGCCGATTTGTAACTGTGAACCAAACTTGCATTAACCAGTACACAGTGACCAAAGCACAATCAAAACAGTAGTTTTCTTCGGGCGAACGTGCACCAAAGAAATCTAAGGTAGGTCTGATAGCCAAAAAGTTCATTACAACCGTTTTGTTATGATGCTCTTGGTGTCGTTCATATCGAATACCTTAAAGCTCTTGGAAAGATTGAAGGTCTAAGAAAGAAAAATGTATGTCCCATTAAGACAATGCGCAACTGAACACAAGTGTAGTCACTACGGCGAAAAACCATCCAGATTTGGGTCAAATGAAAAAGTATGAACTGAAACAAACGCCTATTTTGTGTGTCTTGGGAAATATAATCATTAGAAGGGAATAAAAAACCAAATAGACGCTGGACTAACTTTATCGAGGTTGAGAAATATGTTGGCGAAAAAATATCAAAATGTCCTTTATCCATAAAATAGCGTATGTATCCTACCAGCAATGCTGTTAACTGGCCGAGAGAAAATCAGGATCGAGACAATAATACGTCGGTCGACATCCTAATACGAAATATATATCCCGTAATACATAAGAACTACAATAAAGCATTAAGGTGGCAAAGTTATAATATGGAGACTAGCTGGCGGTAATCGAACCCACAACCCTTAGACTGATAGACCAACGAACATTTTTATGAAAGTCCTCTTACAGGAAACGCCAAAAATATCACATTCAAAAACTAAAAACACTCCTTTCTTACCTTTTCTTGGTAGTATTTTGTATTTTTATTTTTATATATATTTCGAAAAAAAATTTAATATATTTCGAAATAATTAAATTTTTTTTCCCAATTAAAAAAAAAATAAATTTTTGACAGCTGGTTGGCACACAACATGGTACAATAATACAGGTATATGCAAGGCGAATTCAAAAAAACTAAGCACCTGTTTTTGCCCGACTGTGTCAAAATATTTTACTAAAATATGAAGAAAAATATAAATAACATGAGCTGTGTTCACAAACACTTCTATTACAAATTATTATTTATAATAAAAACAATTAAACATTGTAATAAAAAATAAAACTGGTTTACTTTAAATAATTAAAGCACTTTTAAGAAAAGGTTTTAAATATTTAATACTCCGTACATAGAAGATTTTAGATATTTGTTAAACATAAGTAATCATATTTAATTTAAAAGTTTAAATTTATAAAGAGCAATCTCCAATAATTCATTTTGTTCAAGTTTAAAATGGCTTAAGTTTAGTTTTCAAAGTTATTCTGGTTGGTCACCTGTACAAGCCATAATATAATAACCAAGGCATACTGTCATTATTCAAAAGAGCCCTTACATTGTGGGTTTCGCCCTCATTAAAAGAGTCTGTCGATATACAGGGACCATGTAGATATATGTAGGTGGAACACCTAAATAAATATGCAGTACATATAAACTAAATCTAACGATCCTAAAGCCGATATGGCTGCTTTCAGCAAGTCAGGAATTGGGAGGGCTGCACATGGCCCTAGCAGCAGCATCAAATCCAGCTGAGCATATTATTTTATTGTCATAAGGTTATGCGGAATATCGAATTTTTGCCTACGAGCACTGATTTAAATTTAGTTGTAAAGTTTTACCTAAAAAACATAAACATTGCAAGTTAAATAAAGGATTGAATATAATAAACTGTTTTTTTTTAATTATTACAAATTTTTATGTAAGTGCACGAACAGAGTTTTATGTAAGGTTTGACATTTTCTGATAAGCAAATTAAAACAGCTGTTCTAACAGTTTTACCTGTATTATTATGCCATGGCACATAACGAAGTAAATAATTAACTTCGCCGTGCTGCCACCTAGTAAAATGAATTCGCCTTGATTTATTAATAAAATACGGAAAACTTTAATCAATTTGAAATGGTCGTTTAAGGCCAGCTTAAATTTCTTTAAGTATAAAAATTGAACGGTGTTAAATATAAAGCGAAATTAAAAATAATTTAAGTAACGGTTTGTTATAAAAATTACATGAAATAATGAAACGAATATAAAGCGAGTCAGTTTTGATAGGTATATAAAAAGGTACTTATAGTGATATTCATTTTATATTTAGTTTTAGATCTCTACATAGATTTTTTTGGCCAAAGAAGAAGCAAAAACAAAAACTTTATTAAAGTAAAAATAATGATGTATTAAAAAATTTTATAAATAAATATAAATGTTGTTAAATTAATCGATCGAGTGCGAGCCGAACTCACACACGAAGGGTTTCGTAACACTGTAAAATGTTTAGCTTTATATTAAAAGCACTTTAAGAATATAAATAAAATATTTTCAAATTTGTGCAATTTACGTCGACGAATTTAGACAATTTCATTTCAATTTTTTTCGCCAATTTCAGCTTCTTATACTAATTTTATCTGACAACTGTAAATGCAAATGCTTTGAAATGTATTAAACTTTATTTAAAATCTTTTTTTTTTTTTTTGTATTTGGACCCCCTTTTCTTTAGATTTTATTATGCGGCCAGAGAAATATGTACATATACTGTGAATAATAATGGTATAAAGGTACAGCCTTGTGACAGACGGACTGATGTCGGAGTGGTAATAATACTAACCCATAGACACGATTTGGTTACGAAACCCTTAAAATTTAATTGAATATAATAAATTATAAAAATATAATTATTCATTGGTTCTGCATTGTTAGGTTTATCGTTTAACTAAAATGCACTAAATTAAATCTCGAGTTAACACTTATAAAAAACAGTTAAAATCAACACTTAAATTGTTAATCTATTGAGCGGTTACATTATTTTGTAAGTTCTCCTTCTTCCTTCGTTGGACGTTCATCTTCCTTGCGTTCTGTTTTTAACAACAGTGGGAACATGCCAATTAAACAACCAACCGTAATGCCAATTAAACGACCCTAAAATCGAAGTAAATATTACAATTAAGCTTTGTTTATAATAAAAATAAAAAAAACAATGGAAACATACATAATTCGCAGATCTACGACTAGATTTCATTTCCATTTGTATGGGTGTTAAATCTGGAGGTTTTAAACCCAGATATTCGCAACCTCGTTCAACATAAAAAGCTGATCCAATTCCCAGCACATCACTAATGGTATTACCCAAACCAGCAGCAGCCATTGTAGATATACACATAAACGTTCCAAATAATTGTTCAATATAATCGCCCTGAAACGAAGAAAATAGCAAAGAAATAAATTTAATAGTTTTACTTTAAATTTATTTGTTGAACTAATTAATTATATTAAAATAAATAATTTTATGTAGCGATCAAGGAAATGCTTTACATTACATTGTACTAGTCTCTTTAAAAATTAAAAGAAAAATTTACTTCATTGAATTCCAAGGATACGAATTCGCACCTTAAAAAAATATTAATTTCAATAGTTAAAAATAAGCTTTTGGAGGTTAATAAATATTAATTAAGGCCATTTCACACTATAATACAAGTATTAATACTTTTGAATAAAACGCAACTCTGATCTAATTGTTGTTTTAATTTTTTCAAAAAACAATAACAACTCATTATGTCAGGGTTTCATTTTCCTCAAAAGTATTAATAAAGGGTGTTTTTTATAAAGGTATAGAACTTTAAGTTGGCATTACTTTTCAAGATGGCGACCGATTTAACAGCGCTTGCAAATAGTGCCCGAGATTACCGTTGTTCCCGATTTTCATAAGCGAATTTAGTTTAGCGATGAAGCGCACTTCTGGTTGAATGGCTACGTCAACAAACAAAACTGCCGCATTTGGAGTGAAGGTAATCCTCAAGTGTATGTCGAAACACCGTTACATCCAGAAAAACTGACTGTTTGGTGCACTTTATGGGCTGGTGGAATCATTGGTCCGTACTTTTTCAAAAACGTTGGTGGCCAGAACGTTACAGTCAATGGTGATCGGTATAGAGCCATGATTACTAACTTTTTCATTCCTGAATTGAATAACCATGATGTCCAGGAGATGTGGTTTCAACACAGCTCGTGCCAGAATACATTTATTGAAAGACACGTTTGGTGATCGCCTAATTTCACGTTTTGGACCTGTGAATTGGCCACCAAGATCTTGTGATTTAACACCGCTAGACTACTTTCTGTGGGGCTATGTAAAGTCATTGGTCTATGCGGATAAGCCACAAACGCTTGACCATTTGGAAGACAACATTCGCCGTGTTATTGCCGATATACGGCCACAAATGTTGGAAAAAGTCTTCGAAAATTGGACGTCCTGATTGGACTACATCCGCGCCAGCCGTGGCGCCCATATGCCAGAATTCATATTTAAAATATAATGCCACAAGATTAACTTTCGGATAAACAAAATTCATGTCAATCGAATAATCCATCGTTGTTTTATTGCAACTTAAAGTTGTATACCTCTATAAAAAACACCCTTTACTTGTATTATAGTGTGAAAAGCCCTTTATAGAGATCAACATTTTCTATAGATGAACTTTTGGGACCAAGCAACTTTTAATTTAACAAAAAAATTGTGACATTAGTTTTGGGACAAACATTTTCTTTGGAGAATATGTCTTGAGACAAACATTTTCTTTGGAAAATATTTATTGGGACAAACATTTTGTTTGAAAAATATGTTTTGGGATTAACAACTTCCTATAGAAAAAAAATTTTTGAAACAGCAAATTTCTTTGGGACAGAAATATGATAAAAATTGTACAAACATTTATATAAAAGAGCATTAATGAGAATGAGCTTATATTACTTATCACATTTGCATAATACGGATATTCTACGTTTTTCACCGTTCAGATATGGGCATTTCCACAATGTCGAATGCGACATTCGTACGCATTCAAATTGAAAAAAAAAAACATATGGCAAATCAATTTTTTATTTTGACAAAAGACGAATCTTATAGCACTTGATTAACACTATAATTGGTGCTAAGGTTGATTGTGGACAATTGTTTGTTTCCAAGATAATTGCAACAAATCAAAACATTCGCATGCGACAAAAACAGAAGTGGCTTTTAAAGAAACAAATTAAACACAGATTTCAGCGAAACGTACAAGATTTACAACAACAAATTTCAATGCATAATGTCTCTCATTAAGATAATTAATCAAAACAAAACATGCAATAGAAATGTTTAAAACACAACTTTTGCACTTGTTCGACTTTGCATTCGAATATTTCAAAATTTGTTATGAATAAATGTACAATTTGTTTACATTAGTTAAATTTGATAGATTCCCTATAAAAAATGTTAAAACAACATACTTCTAGAGATTTTGAATTTTTTGGCTGCGGTTGACATTTCTGTGGAAATGCCCGTATGCTTAAAAAAATCAAACAGTGTGTGATCGTAGGCAGAAAATTGTTTGTTGTTCTTTCATAACCATGAAAAAAATTAAATTATAAAAAAAAATAAATCAAATATCATAAATGTTGAAAATGCAACGCACATAAATGAGAAATTCTGAACCCTGGATTTTAGTAAAAAAAATTCTGTATAGAAAAATGTATTTGGGCGAAAAAAAAATGTAAAGAAAACATGCGTTTGGGACAAAAATGTTAAATAAAAAATTAGTACTTACAGCAATAATCATGGTGAAATTATCTAGAAAACCAAAACCCACAAAGGGTACAGCATTCACAAAGAAAACTAAAAAACAAAAAAATTTTAATTTTATTTCTTATTTTAATATTATTTTATTTAAAAAAATTTCAATACACTTACTTTTCCATAAATCAGAACTGGAAGGATTGGTAGCCTTTTCCGCTTTAATTAAAAAGTTTCATAGAAATAAACGAGAACATTAAAATGTTAACAAATGTTTTTATAGAGAGCTAAAGTTTTTGTTGAATAATAAAAAAACACAGCAATATTTTTATAATAAGAGCATACTTTCATGCAACAAGTTTTATAGCATTAAATGAGTGTTTGAAAAGTTTTTGTTGCTTTTAGCTTTAATGTTTTTGGCCCTTTTTGCACCTTAATTTAAGTTAATTGCTTAAAATAATTGTTAGTGTTGTTATATAAGGTTAATAGAGGTAGTGGTGGTAGATATTTTTTATGTTTACCGGCTTTCTTTTTCAACCAGTCATCTGGGAAGGCACAAAATGATCCGGTAGGATCGACTTCACCCAAAGAGGGTACTTTTGATAAACGACCAAACCGTGTACGCCATTGTGTAGCTGCTAGTTTTCCTGTTGTATTGTTGTGTGCGTGTTCAAAGGTATTTGTGTGCAAGTGTTTGAGGCAGGAAGCAACAGTAAGAAGAAAAAGTTTTGTGGTGCCATGAAAGTAGAGAGAAATTTAAATACATAAATTATAAATAAAATAATTTCAAAATAAAGCAATAATAATAAATATTATGAATGGTTAAATATTATGTTTTTTTTTTGTGTGTATAAAGATTATTTCTTTAATAAAAGCCAACTTTGACTACTCAATATATTTTTTTTAAGTAGCAATTTACATACATATTTCAAAAGTCTTAATGGCAAAAGCAATTACAAACAGAAGCTGCGGTTTTGCTTGTAATAAATCGATATAGTTTTAAAATAAAATTTAAGTATTAAAATTTTTATTTTTATCTAAATACTTTACTGCCACAGTTCGGATCTGTAAAACATAAAATATTATTTTATTAAAACTATTATTGAATATATGTATGTATTTAAATCTTTTTTTTTATTAAACTGTATTTACTGTTTAATAAAGGAAAGTATACTTTTATCTGTTTTATTGACTTGTATAAATTTGTATTATTTAAGAGGTAGACTAAAGTTAACATTAGAAATCTAGGATTTTGCTTCTCCTTTAGGACAAAGGTTTCTATTAAAAAAAATTAACATAGGACTCGCAATAAATAAATTATCACATTTTTTTATTAAAAATATTGTATATAAATTTTTTTTAATAAAATAAAAACACATAAATAATTTTTTTTAATAAAGTTTTTGGAGAATTTATTCAACTGAAATTATTTTTATTATTATTAATTATTATTATTATTATTTTAACCGAAATATTTATGTGGTACAACTTTTTCTATAGCAAAATTTATTCGACACTAACTTTCATTTAGGATAAAATCTTTTTTATTTGGATGAACGTGGGGTCGATTTTTATAAAAAAAATTCACATCAGATAAATTTTTATAGAAAAATAAAAAAATCCAAAAAGAACAGAACTCTTGACAATAGTAACGCTCTGAAACTTTACAAACCTATAACCTACATTCCTGGGTTATCGGAGAGAATTAAACACACCGACATTTACGACAAAACGAAATTTGAATTAGCGATGAAAATTAATAATTCATTAAATAAATTGTTTACAAAAACTAAAGATACAATAATAAAAGGATTAATTGTAATAGAGACGGAACTAATATATGTATGTAACAGAACATATATTGGCACAACTAAAACCAAACTTAAGACGAGAATTTCATCGCACAAATCTGATTTAAAAAGTACGAACAAACCATTAGAACAAATAACAGCCCTTGCAGCTTACTGTGCAGTGAGTAGACATAAACCAGACTTTGAGAACGTAAGAATATTGCAAGAAGAGAGAAATTACAGGAAAATATTTACGTTGGAGATGTTACACCTTATTAATGTTCCTATTGCAAAACGTCTCAACTATAAAACAGATACAGATAATTGCGCCCAAATTTACAGACATATTGTAAATAAACACAAACCAGTTCGAAAAACATAAACAAAATAATCAGTTGACAAAAAGCTTAACAGGTAGACGGACATGTTGCTAATTTAATAAGCTGTGCTCTAATTTTTTTAAATGTATGTATTTATGTTTCATGTTAATTATATTTTTGTTATGTTATTGAAAAATATCAAATTGTTTGTAGAATCCTTGAAAATGGCTAACGAAGTTAACCGAAATATCAGAAAAATAAAAATAATAAAATATTAAATATATTGGTTTTATTGATTATTTTTATTATTGAAAGACCTAAAGTCGCACTAAATTATATATAAATTATAACAGGTCAAAACACTCTAAAAATAAATAATAATAATTTTGAACCAATTTATTGTGCAAAATTATTTTTTATTTTATAAAAAAAACATAATTTAATTTCTTTAAGATAAATTATTCTGTAACAAACATATAAAAAACATTTGAAATAAAATACTTTATAATATTTTATAATTGATTTTCAACCAAATTTACATATAAACCACAATGTAGCAAGTTCTTCTATAAACGATTTATTTGGAATATATTTTTTAATTGTTTAACTTATCTATATAAAGCAGAAAAGATGTACGTTTGTTTGTTTATTTATTGCTGATCTTCCTGAAATGTTCACAGTTTGTGGGTGGATAAAATAGAGTACACATTTTTTGATATTTTACGTGGGTGGATAAAGTAAATATATAATATATATATTTATATATATATAAAGTAAATAAATATATATTATGAAAATTTTAAATAATATTAGTCGAACTGTTTATGTATTACATAGAATGAAATTTTATAATCAAGCTTAAGTTCGGTTTTATTCTCTCTAAGAAAGCACCGCGCAATCTTGTTTTCTCAACAAAGTTTGGTTTGATACTAGATTAGTGTTAACTAAAAACGAATGTTGGAAGTAAAACAAATAAACAAAAAGTAACTTCATTGCTAACCGAAGGTTCGCTGAAGAAACAACAAAATATAGGTGGTAAATATTAAAGTAAAAAAAATATTCAACAAGAGGGAAGCTTAAGGTAGTGGTAGACTTCATTCTCACCAACTGACGATTGATTATTGAATACAAGTTTTCTCGTATTCCTTTATCTGGGTTTGGTTGGTTAAATAGATGATGCTTACAACTAAAACACTACCCTAAGTAGATTAGATACAAGTTGTGCTGATGACGGACGTGGCTGTCTAGAAAATGTGCATTCCACTCGTGCTGGTGTCTAAAAATTAAATTTTCCCAATTTTTCTTTAATATTATCACCTAATTTGTAATTTAATTAATTCTTTCTTAGAGAGAATAAAAACGAACTTAAGCTTGATTATAAAATTTCATTCTATGTAGTAAATATATATTATATATTTACTTTATCCATCATGATGCTTGGTAACTGTAGTAAGTTGTATCTTAAGATTTTGTTCAAATAACTCGCTCCTTATTAATATGCATAATGAAACAAAAAACTGTACAAAGTAAAAAATTATTATCGTGTATAGTCTAGAAATATACAGATTGAATTGGCGTGGTACCTCCCATACAATGTGAAAAATTATTATCGTATTAATATGTATAGTATAGCAAAGAGCAGATTGGATAGAAACAGCGGGCGTCGTTTTTGTCGTGAAACTAGGGAAGTAAATTAGAGTTTTGAAATTTTAAAGCTAATGATTAAGACGGGAGGACTGGTACACCCAAAGTATTTGTCATATATCTATAGAACTGCAAAAGTTAAACACTCTAAATTTGACACAGGCATCTCTGAGAATAACGTTTTTTTACTCTGAGAACAGCATGCGTTTTCGAGTTAAATATGCTGATTAAGACGGGAGGACTGGGTACACCCAAAGTATTTATCAAAAGTGACTCACTCTAAATTTGACACAGGCTTCTCCGAAAATAACCTGCGTTTTCGAGTTAAAGCTTGGCCTTACTTTTATTTTCCTTTAATTTATCATTTTGCACAACAATTTTTATAGAAAAATAATTATGGAGATGTTTTATTTGTAAAAATGGGTTTCAAAAATAAACTTATGAAATTGAAATGAAATTTATAAATTTTAAATTATCACGATTTTTTTTTTATTTTTATAAAATAATTCATTTGAAACCAATTTTTTATAATAGTTTTTTTTTAACAATAAATAATTTTTAAAAATAAAAAATAATTTTATTTTGATATAAATAAATTTTATTCTATAATAAAATTTATTAAAAAGAATAAAAAAAAATTTTTTTTAAAGTTTACCTAGAAAAATTGTTTCTGCTAAATAATTTATTTGGGAAAAATTTCTAAAAAAAATTATTACAAAAATATGGATTTTATTAATTTAAGCAGAAAAAAATAATAATAAAATTCATTTGCTTATCGAAAAGTAGATATAAAAAAATGACAAAATTAATTTGCTTATCAAAAAGTAGATATAAAAATAGATTTTCGGGAAAACTTCATAAATTTTTTTGACAAAAAATAAATAAATAAATAAAACCGAGTAAATATTAAAATCTGAATTTTTTTTTGTGGAAAAAGGCAGGAATATCACTATTTTAATTAAATAAAATAAAACAACTAAAATTTTTTATACATACAAATATTTTAAATATATGTATGTATATGGTCATTTCCACAATGTCGAATGCGACATGCGTACGCCTTCAAATTGAAAAAAAAAAACATATGGCAAATCAATTTTTATTATGACAAAAGGCGAATCTTATAGCCCTTGATTAGCACTAGTTTATTCAAAAATATTAAGTAGTTTTTTATTTTTATTTAATTTTAATCACTTTCGCACGCGACATGTCGCATGCTGCATTTTGTTCCATCATACTTTTTATGTAATGAGATACTCATAATTGATTATAAATAATTTTTAATATATTCAAAATATTTATTTTATTTTAGCCTTTTGTGCATGTCGTTTGGCATGGCTTTCTCCACTTTCTTAACCGTTTTGCCAAGGTTTGTCTACATTGGTAAGGTTCGTTTTGGCTTTGAAGTGCGTTTGACATTTCTAGGAGTTTTTGGCGTCTCTCTCTTTGTCGTATGCAATTATAAGTCCGTTTCTCTTGAATATTAAGTTCTTTAGCCTGTGCTCTCCACGTCTGCCTAGCTTTCCTGGTTTTTTAATTTATAGTTTTGTAATTTTTTTTCATCATCCTTTAACCTTTCTCTCCACTTGCAGTTTGCAGTTGGCTTTATTTTTCTCTCCTCAGTTTTTACTCATCTATATTCAGAAATTTTATATTTTGTATTAATAAAGATATTTTATAAAAAAAATAATATTTTTAATTTGTACATTTTACACTTACGATGTCGCACGCTACAAACTTCAAATTAGTAGAGAGAGCAAAGCGTTGATTATTTTCTAGAAATATTTTGTTTGTTGAATTTGCAATAAAAATAACTGTTTTTTTTTTACTAATATTTGATGCTCATTACACAAATACCTTCGATTCACTGATAACAAATGTTCTTTTTCAATGTCGAACGCTACATCGAAATATACGGTAAAGCAAAGAAAAAAATTACCGTTATTTGCAATCGCATCGTTCCTTTTACATTTTTCTCATATAATTTAAACATGAACCAAGATTTACAACAAAAAATTTCAATGCATAATGTCTCTCATTAAGATAATTAATCAAAACAAAACATGCAATAGAAATGTTTAAAACACAACTTTTGCACTTGTTCGACTTTGCATTCGAATATTTCAAAATGTGTTATGAATAAATGTAAAATTTGTTTACATTAGTTAAATTTGATAGATTCCCTATAACAAATGTTAAAACAACATACTTTTACAGACTTTGAAGAAGTTGACATTTCCACAGAAATGTCACCTTCTGTGGAAATGCCCATATGTAATATTTTTCTATAGTCTAATTTATTCTTGCTTTTAAATTTGTATAACTAGTTAAAAATACATATAAAGTAGAAAATAAAAAATTAAATATTTAAATGCTTCTGAGCAAACAGAATTTAAATCTAAACAAATTTTTGCTAACAAAAAATAATTTGGTGCAAAAGTTTTTATTTGGGAAAACTGAATCAGGGAAAAGTTTTGCATAGACAAATTACTTTTGCATATTTA
This sequence comes from Phasia obesa, assembly GCA_949628195.1. Taxonomy (NCBI): domain Eukaryota; kingdom Metazoa; phylum Arthropoda; class Insecta; order Diptera; family Tachinidae; genus Phasia; species Phasia obesa. The sequence continues at coordinate 158,887,668 of OX451216.1, forward strand.
TTTGATTTTTTACACAGATAATAATCGTTTTTCTTAAATGTAAACATTATATGTTTGCAGACGGCAGGCATTTTTCGCTTCTCCTTAACTTATATTTTTTGGTGCTGCCTAAAATGCATGTACTCTGGAGGGTTTGTGTTTTCGATATACGTGTGTGTGTGTGTGTTTCTACTTTCTACGTTTTGTATCTTTTAAAACATAAAATTCAAGATGTTGAGAGAGATTAGAGGGGCACATTTAATAAATTACATTTACATCAATTCAAATTTAAATTTAAATACAAAACAAATTATAAAAATAAAATGTTTAAATACTGAAATATAAAATACTCGTATAATAGTTTCTGACACACAAATAATCATAAACAAATACATATATTCAGGCATTTTGCAAAATTGGATTTGGAAAGGTTGTATTAACATTGACCAAATATGACCAAGGAAAAGTATGTACTTAACATTATACACATGTCTATATTTTTATTTTCATTTCTGTTTACACTAACGTCAGAAAAAGCTTGAGTTGCTTGGCTTTTTAAGTTAAATATTTATGGCTTGAATTTACATGAAGTTCTACACGGCGTATACTTATTACTGTCTACATATACATACCTTTATGTATATTAATATTACGTATACGCTTGAGCGTATATGAATCTTCTTTGTCTCTATTCATTTCTTATTAATTTTTTTTTTTCATTTTATTTTGAACTGAAAAAGCACATTCAACTACATTAAAATTTAATTATTCAGTACATGCGTAAGAAATATTCGTGTACATTTCGTTATGCTAAACAAAGTATAAATATGAAAGATAAATCTCTACATTTGTCAGAGACAAAAATTGTTGGCCTAAATTCACAATTTATAAGCAAGAAAAATAAATATGTATTAAACAAAATAAGCTTAAATTTTTTATGAATTGAAAAAATATTGTGATAGAAAATAAATTTAGAACAATTTTTCTGTAGTTTATTTTTGTTGAGGCTAATTTTGTTAATAAACATTTTTATAAGCCAATAGTTTTTCTATAGCGGATAACTTTTTTTTAATAAAATTTTATTAATTCGGAAAAATTTCTTATCGGAATATTTTTTTATGTCAAGTTTTTCTCAAAAAAAAAACATTTGGGTTTTTTCTTCTTTTAATATATTTTTTTATAATTTTCTCTAAAGAACAATATAAGTATGTATTCAAAGAATATTGTTGACATCAACATTTATCGATGACTGCTTATTTTATTTTATTTTGTATTTTTTTTTTAGAAAATGTGACTCCAAAATTTGAAATGAAAATTATTAAAATAATAAGCTGAAACCAATTCGCAAAATTAGTTGAAGACATGAAATAAAATCCTTTTCTGGCAAGATTTTTCCAAAAGGGATGTACTCCCAGTAATTCTAAAGAGCTGTGGAAATGCCTTTTTGCTGAATTAAATGCCAATCGCCCTTCAAAAAGATCTCAGGATGGGTGGCAAAAGGATCGAAATGAGGAATATGTTAAGAAAAGATTAATACATGTAAGTGATTGTAATGAAATATGTCTTATTTTATTTGTAATACATATATCCACATTTATGAATAATGACAAAAACTTTTAATTTTAGCGGTTTTAAATTTTCAAAAAGTACTTTGTATGCCACTATTTTTGTGGAGTTTGTACAGGTCATAGCGTTTGACATATCAAAAAGGAAATTTAGTATGTGCCTTTGGTATATGGAGATGAAGGGCTGTATAAATTGTAGGCATAATCAGGAAGGGGCAAGGGGAAGTTTACTTAACACCCCAAACCGAAAATAATTAATTTTTCGATTCGAATATACTTTCAACTTATATTCTTTATGTAAAATATCCATAAAAATATCTTTTTCCATTGGGTATGCTAAAGTTAAGTGTAGGCCACTCCAGATTTTTTTGTAAAAATTGTTTTGGTTCAAAAATGTTTTGAAAAAATTTTATCGAATTTTTTTTTTTAATTTTATTGACAATTTTTTTAAAACTTTTATCGAAATATCTTGTACAAATATTATCGAACATTTTTTGTACAAATTTTATAGAAAGTTTTTTGTAAATTTTGTTTTAAATGTTATCGAAAATTTTTTGTAAAAATTTTATCGAAATTTTTTTTTACAAATATTATCGAACTTTCTTTTCTAAAATTTTATCGAAAGTTTTTTGTAAATATTTTACAGAAATTTTTTTTGTAGAAGTTAGGACTTTCCTGTAATCTATATTGCGTTAGAAAGGTAAAACTAAAGCATATTAGTGGGGTCATATTGACTCCCCAATATGCCTATTGACTGCTCCTGAAAAACCCTACCAACTTTAAAACAAACAAACATGCGATCTACTGTTCGCGGTCTAATATTCATAACAAAAAAAAACAAAAGAGAATCATTAAAACCGAAAAGATATAAAAACAATGTAAAAACAGTATAGGTAGGCGTAGTTTTTTGCCCAGTGTTAGCGATTAGCCGTTGACGTAGTCAAATTATAATTGAATTAATGATGACAAAGTGAAGTCGGGTCAAAAGTAACGACGATATTGCGGAAGCCAAATGGAATAAGGGTGATTTATTTATTAAGAATACATTTCGTTCTTAAAATATATAACTTTTTAACAGATCAATTTTATGAATTTTTTTTCTAGCAAAAATCACTGGAGATCTAAACTTTTTTGTAAAAATAAAATTAAACAAATCGCAATTGTTCCTCTAAAGTGAGTCAACTCAAAATTTAATAATTTTCAGTAAAGAAAAAAAAAACCATTTAATATACTTTCATATCAAGAAGAGTTTACCACACTGTATTTTTTTAGCGAAAGAGTAGAAAAAATGATGAAAAATGTATAGTGCGTAGATATGACCACTGTACTCGATTTCTTACATAAAGTGAAAATTGAAAAGTTTTGAGTTGACTCTCTTTAGAGGAACAAGTGCGAAATGTTTCTTAAAAGTCATTTAAGGAAAAAAATATATTTAATAGAAAACTACTCAAAAAAATATACATAATAAAATCAATTTATTATGGAAAATTTTTTGATTCATTTTAAAATTCACAAGTAATAAAAATGTGAAGATTCTGACTCTAACTTTCTGAAAGAAATAGTAAAATGTTTCATGTGAAAGTCAAATAACAATTTATTTCTACCAACTTTAGCCATTTTTAAAAGCATTTTAATAGCAAACACTTAACTTTTAAGGGCAATTTATATTATTATTATTATAACATTAGCTTCAACTACATTTTTCCTATTTGTAATCAAATTTAATTTCGCACTACTGTCATCAAGTGTAATTGTTGTCGAGAGAACTTGTTGAAATCATTAAATATTTCCTTAAATAAAACTACATCTCCTGCTACTGGTATATAATGCTTTTCACTCGCTCTTCCACTATGTTATAAAACAAAAATTTGTTATGACGAAAAAAAAAACAAAACCTTAATTTCCGGCAGCTGTGCTTTAAAAGCATACAATGAAAGGAATAAATGAATAAATTGATTTTACGTTCTGTTGAACAGTTAATAAATTAAGTTGGAAAATGTTTATAATTTGCGGTCATTGTGCAAAACAATTTAACACCTTAATACTCGTATTTGTAATGGTGACTGAGCATGTGTTTGTTTCAATGTTATACTAAACACACAATTTTGCACATAAACCGAACAAATATGTATGAAATGTAATAACCAATAATCCCCTTTTCTTAAAAAAAAAAAAAAAAACAAAAAACAAAAGCTGTAGGAAAAACAAATTGAAAAATTACAGGGTTTTAAGATTAGTTGTGTGCTGTCTGTTTGTTAGTGTATGTTTTTAATGTTTGATTAATAAAACATTAAGCTCCCAAGCATGTTAGAGTTACATATATTAGCTGTATTCAGTGTTCGATGCAAATGGTCTTGCAAAAAAATGGAAATGCGTAATATCATAACTGTTTTTGGAAAATCCTACAACAAAGTCCATAATGTTTTTGTTAACCTTTATGTCAACAGCAACATACCCGGGTATGATTTGCGTTTTAAATCCACTATATCTCGAAAAGTAGCTAGTAGATTGATCTGAAATTTCTTGATATCCTTAACAAATGTGTTTTATATCATATTCCCAAGTTTGAGTGGAATTGGACAACTCAGGTCAAAGATATGTCCACTTTTCAAATCCTACCCCTTACGTAACAGCTGCATACCCAGGTATGTTTAGCAAAATATATGAAAATATATTAATATTGGATACATACTAATTGCATAAAATTGAAAAGCAATCTTTATTTTTAAGTACAAGTCACCTCTGCCTTTGTTCTAGTTTATTATCATTACTGGATTCTTCTTTAGACCTTCTACTTCGCTTCTGTTATGCATTGTGGAAAGGACTACAACTGATTTGATTTTCTTGGCCAAGTAGAATAATTTTATTGTTAAAATCGAAGATGATGGATTCAACTATACGTCCTATTGGAATAGAAAATTTTGGTGCTACAAATTTTCTTCCTTTATATGCTGTACCCAACATCGATAAATTGCTGCACAAATTATAGATGGTAAAAAGTTGTCGAACATAATGTTTCGTTTCTACGGAAAAGGTTGACGTGGATGTTCTGCAAAACTTTTCCACATATGTTTTTTTTTTTGGTTATTGGATGCCGCCATTGCCATGTCGATTTTTCGCTTCAGCGGATAAGACGTAATAAAGTCACATACCCACCACACTTTTGTTCGTATTTGGCGGGTTTTGATGGTGTGAATTCAATGAAAACAATACCACAACGGAAAGCATACAATTTTTCATCAATGATTACGTTGCCTCCTGCAGTGTAATTGCTACTTTGATTATTGTTTAGCATCAAAAATATTACCGTTACTGGTGCCGCTTTCTTTACGTTTTTAAAAGAAGGCTCAAGTACGCATAAAAACCACTTTTCGCTGTTCTCTTAGGTTTTTTGCATTCTCACATCCATAGCAATATTTATTTCCCGAATAATAATGCATCAGAAATTATGAATCGGAATGTTTCCAGAATGGATTGCTCTTGCATGCTTCGTCCAGATCTCAATATATTGCGCGTAAACCACCAGGCAGTTTATGGTGGCACAACAGACCAAATAGTTTCACATTTTCCTGTATATTTTCTCCATTTTCAGACGTTATTCGATTTTCTAAATAATTATGCATAGAAAAAATCAAAAACATCCTTAATAACAAACAAATTGCCATATAAAAAGTACGTGTATATAACGTTGACGTACGTACAAATAATTCTTCTGCTGTTGGCATAAGGGTTAAATTTGAATGATATAACGCATTTGCATTTTTGCAAGACTGTTTGCATCAAACACTGAATACAGCTATTGTGTTTGTAGGAGAGAGTATTTTAGAATAGACTTGGGATATAAAAACATTGCATAAGAATGGGGTTATGAAATTCAATTTAAGTTGGAAACGTTCTTTTGTTCTTTTTATTTTTTACTTATAACGAAAAACAAATAAATTGCCTGAAAGTTTGGTTCATTTTAAGATGTTCATTAAAAATTGTCTTTAAAATTCACTCCGGTAAATAGTTGAGCTTTTAAGAAATCTGAGATAAAGTCAAAACTGTATGTTTATTGACCCAACATCAAAAACCACATGTTATACTAAGTTAGGATACTAACCGATTAGTATTACTAAAAGTACTTTTACACGACGTGTGTTTGTCATATGACTTGTCAGTTTGATAACCCATATGTAATTTCATGTGTTTGCCAAAATAGGTAATTTACATACGGTTTATAATTTTTGCTTTCAAACGTACATGTGTAATTACATCTGACATAACCTATAATATATAATTTTTCCGCCACACAGTTTTGTATTGCCAACCACAGCTGATGCAAAGATGCAAACGTAGTGCTTTCGCCACGCTTTTAGTGATTTTGGTACCACAAAAAAACCTAAAATAGCAAAATATCAAGTTGGCATTACAGGATATCAGATGCTTTGTCACGTCAAAATAGAACACGTTCTAAACGAAAAATGTCATATGTATTGTACACATGGAAAATACACATGTTATATTTGAAAGGGTTCACACGACGTGTTTAGAATTTACATATGGAAAAGTGACAAGTCATATGACAAATACACGTCGTGTAAAACCACTTTAACCGAAGCCCAACATGGGTCAACGAAGGAAGGGGTTAAATCCTTAGATAAAGATTAACTGCCTATTTCACAGTATCACACGAATTCGTTCTTTAGCACAATTACATTTAAAACAAAAACAAACTTACAAATGTTGTTTTTGCTGTAAATGTAATTGTGTAAAAAACGAAATCGTGACACTGTGAAATACCCAGTAAAAGCAGCACTGGGGACCAGCGATTAGGGGATGGCCCCTACGTATGCAGTCGGAACTAGGAATTTAGGTTGTTAAAAGGAAAGATGATATATAGAGTAAATCATCCTATAGTATATCCTATAGTAAAAGGAAATACATCTGCAGGTAGTTTATTCCACTTACGAACTGTTTAACAAAACAAAAAAAAAATTTCCCTGTAATACGTAGTGCAAATCACTGGCCATTGGTAAAACGCATAAACGTGCGGATAATTTCGTTAGAGTACATACCATTGCACAGTGGAACAGAATCAAATTATTTTGGAAATAACTCAGCCATTTCTAAAGGGCTAGGACGATTGATCCAAATTTTGACAGGAGCAATCCAAAAATTGTACTCAATATTTTAAAAAACTCGTCTGCTTATAACTCGCTCATTCTTAAACATAATTTAGACCTTTAAGACCATGTATAATTTGTTAAAAATCAAACCAAAATTCAAAAATGACAAGCTCTAAAAAATTTGCAGTTGGATGGTGCCCAGCGACTTGGACCCTGGAGATTCTTCTCAAGAACATACACTTTTAGTTTTTGCACTTTTTTACACAAAAAGAAAATTTTCACATCAAATGTATTTTTTTTTTTAAACAGAAATTAAATTTTTGTACCTAAAGGAGTTTTTGCAAAAAGAAACACATTTTTTTGCAAAAAAATTCAGTCTAAAAAAACGTTGGCAAATTTAATACTTGTTAACGAATTTTATATTCTTTTGAGTAAAGGAAATTTAAGAAACCAAAGAAAGAAGTTGTCAAGTGTCGCCGCATATTTAATTTTATATTTTTTTTTTTAATTGTGAATTCTTTCCTCTTCTGCTTCTGCAAATCTTTTTTATTCTCTTAAGTATTTTTTAAACAAACTTTTTTCTCCTTTTGTTTTATTAATGTTAATTTAATTTTTAATGGGTTTGGTTTTTAATTGCGGATACAATTTACTAAATCACTTGCGGCTTAAGGGAATTGTTCAGTGTACTTATGTATATTTCGGTGGCAAAATGTTTAACTTATTGCCACAGGTTTTACTTTATCTTGTGTAATATTAATTATGGAAGAGCAAAAACAAAACATTCTAGTGTAAGCAGAAATCAGAGCATAACACAGTGCAACACGGGGAAAAATAACCATATACGGACACCACTACGTGAAAAAGACCAAAAAAAAAAAAAAGACCCCTGTTTCTCAGTTTTGCCCAAAGTACTTCAGGTTTTTTTTATGGGCCCTCAAAGATGTGGGGCCTCGATGAAATGTTCATTTCCTCAAGCTCATATTTTGCAAACCGTTTGAAATTTTGATATACTCTCTGAGCAACTACAAAATGAACCTAAGATCTCAATAAACAACTTTCTAGAACATATGAACTTCCTTGGAATGATTTTTAACACCGTTTAGGTAGCCGCACAAGTGAAAATTTTCCCGAAAATTTTTTAGCTACCTAAGCGCTACCTAAACGGTGTTAAGAATCATTCCTAGAAAGTTCATATGTTCTAGAAAGTTGTTTATTGAGATCTTAGGTTAATTTTTGTAGTTGATTGTTTCCTTGAATTTTGAACGGTTTGCTACCTATGGACCTGAACAGGGGAAAAAAGGTAAAAAAAATTGAATTTTTTAAAGTTTTTTGCGATTTTGACCTTGAAGATGAAGTTTTTTTGATTTTATATGTTCACAATTTTTGTTCTTTATGACAAGAGCTACAACTTTGCCCTAGAGAGTATATCAAAATTTCAAACGGTTTGCAAAATATGAGCTTGAGGAAATGATCATTTTTTTGCAAAAATGACATCGAGGCCCCACATCTTTGAGGGCCCATAAAAAAAACCTGGAGGACTTTGGGAAAAACTGGGAGACAGGGGTCTTTTTTTTTTGGTCTTTTATGACGTAGTGGTGTCCGTATATAGTTATTTTGCCATGACTTAAAAAATTACACAGTGTGTAATAGATAGTGGACGATAATAGGGTCAGCTTAATGACAACGAAGTATAATAATCTTTGGTCGTTATTTCTTTGTTTTTATTTTTTTTAATAAATAAATAAAAAAATGAATACTTTATCTTTTACCAATATTAGAAAAAATAAAAATTTTTCCTAGAAACGGGAAAACTTTAATCTAATAAAAAGTCAAAAATTAATACATAAATAAAATATTATAATTAAAGAACATAGTGAAACATTAAGTAAGAAACATTTAAAAACTCTTTAAAGATTTTAGGTTACAAAATTAACATCATGTTCAAGGCTGTGTTCAACTAGATCATCTATTATCCTGCATAAAACAAGAGTCTTAGACAAAAATTAAAACTACAAAATTAAACTTCTTTCTACATAAACTCTTAACAACATAAAATATACAAATTTACAACACAAAATAGACATGCCATCAATCAAATAACAAAAATTTATTAAGACATGCAAGACATACGAGTGAAGAAGAAAATGAATTAAAAGACTCAAAAGGAAGCCGTACGCTTTTTAAACAATAAATTGAAAAATGAAAAAAGGTTTCCACTAAAAAAAAATGTTTAAACATTTTCCTTTTAATTTATTTTATTTAATTTTATTCAAGGAAATAAAAATGCAAAAAAAATAAAACTGGAGTGGCCTACACTCAACTTTACCACACCAAATGGAAACAGATATTTTTATGAAAGAATAAAAGTTCAAAGTATATTCAAATCGAAAAAAAAAAAATATTTTCGATTTGGGGTGTTAGGTAAACTACCCCTTGCCCCTTCCCGATTATGGCCAAAATTTATACAGCTCTTCATCTCCATAGTAAACTACCCCTTGCCCCTTCCCGATTATTCCCAAAATTTATACACCTCTTCATCTCCATAAACCAAATGCACATAATTCATTTTCATTTTGAAATGTCACATGGTATAACCTGTTGAGCGTTTACAAAATTTTGGAGTAAGTAAACTACCCCTTGCCCCTTCCCGATTATTCCCAAAATTTATACAGCTCTTTTCATCTCCATAAACCAAAGGCACATAATTAATTTCGTTTTAATATGTCATACGGTATGACCTGTAGACCGTTCACAAAATTTGGGGGTACGGAAACTACCCCTTGCCCCTTCCCGATTATTCCCAAAATTTATACAGCTCTTTTCATCTCCATAAACAAAAGGCACATACTTAATTTCGTTTTAATATGTCATACGGTATGACCTGTAGACCGTTCACAAAATTTGGGGGTACGGAAACTACCTCTCCCGATTATGATCATCTCCATATACCAAAATCACATACTAAATTTTGATATGTCAAACGGTATGACCTGTACAAACTCCACAAAAATAGTGGCATACACACCCACCCACCCACAGACATCATCGCGAAAATAGTCAAAATGGATGCAGGAGACCTCAAAACGAATATATCCGTCGAAATCCCGACCTCGATTTTTTTCATGATTACTATACTCTACCTTATACTACGTATGGTAAAGTAAAATGTTTTAACATTTTCTTTTTAATTTATTTTTATTCAAGGAAATAAAAACGCAAAGCTTCTTTTAAAAATTTCTACTTTAAAATCATATTTATCTAAAAAAAAACTAAACTAAACAATGATAAATGATTTTAACTTTTTTTTTTCACTGGTAATATTCTGTTCTTCCTTTTTCTTGTTTCAAAATGTACCAAAAGCAATTATTGTTCACTGTGTTGACAGGTAAGGGTATAATAATAAAACGGATATAAAAAAGCCATGCTTATAGCAGAATCAATTTTATTTCCACGTTTTTCCTCTTTTTTTTGTGCATTTTATTTTTAATAAGTTTTTGTCATCATATGATATCATCCTTTAAGCATTTACAAACCACAACTTGAAAAGAATAAGGAAATAAATATAGAAAGTATTATATATTAATGTGGGGGTCCCTTTTCGACCCCCTGCCGTCCTCTATGATTGTAGGCAACCGAAATGTATTTTACGGCAATCTTGTATGTAATGTAGGGGGAATATCAAAGCAGACCACTTCCATAATGGGTCCCTTTTCGACCCCCTTCCATCCTCTATGATTACAGGCAACCGAAATGTAATTTACGACAACCTACTAACATTGAGTCATGTGCTATAACCAGCCCTTAAACTTGACTTTAGTGATTTGAGACTGTCGACTGGTAACTGTCGGCCTTCTTTCTCATCACGCAGTCTCTAGTAATTGCTAGCATTTGTCCAAGGCTCAGGTCCCCCATGGCATCCACCAGTGGTCCTGAGTCTTATGCTAGCCAGTACTGGACATTCACACACAATGTGTGCTGCCGTCTTAGCTCCTTTCCTTTCCCCGTCTCCTCTTCTGCCTCTGCCACTCAGTTTTAGGCATGAGCTTTAGAGACTCCAACTCGACATTGAAGGAACGATTTGAGGTGCCTGCTTCCGAATAGGATTTGCCAATTCATCCACATTTACCTCCATAGCCGCAGGAGTATCTTCATAGACTGACAAGTCCACCCCTTGCGAGGTTTCTTTGTCATTCTATTTCGATATCCTCCCCTGGCCAGTGGCAACCGGAGTTCCTAAAGGGATTAACCTCTCCACCTCTAACGAGACTTCCTTGTCCATCCCTATCGAAATATCCCGGTTCAACGCCATAGGAGAACCTTTAGAGATTAACCTGTTCACCCCTTGCGAGGCGTTCCCGTCCATCCCTTCTGAATTCTTCCTAGGCCATTATTGGAGAAAACGTTGTGAACCCACACAGAGCTCCTTATACATGGGTAAGTCTACATTGAAACTGGAGGTCGACTGGTATCCAGAGTTCGCATACTAACGGCGTATGCTATTCCACCGTGGATTAGGGAGGGGTTCTTCCAGATTAAGGTTCAACGAACATTGGCGTCTGGTGCCCCCATTTTCCCCGATAGCACTGCGTCAAAGCTTTGAGAATAAACCGCAATGACAATAAGTGCCCCGGGGGCGTTACGGCAATCTTACTTTCATTGAGTCACGTGCTACAACCAGCCTCTGAAGCTCCTTATTTCGGACCCTAATTGGATAAGATGTTTACGGAAAATAAGGTCTTCGATTAGAACGGCACCACATGCCAAACAGAGCATCGAAAAATCAACTTACTTAAAACAACATTTTGCGAAGGCGGTATTTCTTGAAATGATCCAATTAATGTTTCATTTTTTTTCTGTTCAAGTTATTGAACAAATTTTGTATGGGATTTTGTTTTGTAAACCTTTTATAAAACAATAATATTTTTTATGAATTTGCCCTAAAAAGATTTAATATTAATTTGTTTTTTTGTTTAAGGAGTTATTTCCATTTTAATAAAACACGAAAGCTACTGATTTTTCACATTTTTCAAATTTAAAAAAGGTTCCAAGAATTTGGTTACTGACCAGATCCCGAGAGACCTTATTCTCCAAGTTACAGGAACTGGTACCCCCATATACTCCGGAAGCAATAATGGCAAAAGGAGGGTGTCTGTGAGAAAATTATCAAGTGTGTTATTGTTTAAGGTTAAACGATAGAGCTACAGGTATCTTCAATTCCGTTCTTTTAGAATTCCTTCATTTAAAACTTCTAATAGCTACATATGAGTAGGTTGATTTCTTACGGGCTTTATATAACTAATATTCTAACAACCAACAATGGTGAGGCAATTTCAAAGAAGTTTGGGCTGTTGTTCACGTTGAGATGGTATAATTTTAACACTCCGGAGGACATCCAGAAATATAAACAATATGCAAAACGGTAACATATAAGTCAAACGTAGGTTACTAATTGGGCCGAGCGAACAACAATTAATAATTTTATTAATTTTTTTCGTTACTTGTTGTTATAGAAGACATCTATATCTATACATATAATAAAATAGTAACTCAGTTCCGGCTGTCTGCTTTTCATTTGTGTTCGCATCACGTAAAAACTACTGGATGGTTTTTAACAAAATGTTGTGATATAGGATACTTTTTTCCGAAAAAATATCTTAGAAAAGCAGTGAAAGTACGCAGTTGAACTAACCGGATATGAATAATTTACTGTTTATAAAGTTAAAAAATACATAAACTGATATGTAGTATATCTTAAGGCGGAACTAAAAACGCCGTTATTATCAGATAGCACTAAATCGCCGGCGAAGTAAAATAATTATAAATTGGCTATGCTACCTAATTTGCCTAAAGAACACCAGAAGCGCTTGCGAAGCTTTAGTATCGCACTAACCATCTGTCTTATCTACTACTATCCCTTTCCAAGGGAAGTAACACAGTTAATGTAGGCATTAATTGCCTGAGTGTTACTTCTCTTTAAAAATAATATAAATCGTAAGGGTCTTTGGTGTGGATTGCTTTCAAAGCAATATCGAACAAAATATTGAAGGACGCTGACGAAGTGGCGGGCACAACTAGTTGTTAATTAAAATCTGTTTAAATTTAAGATCACAGCAAAATTGTCTGTTTAACTGTTTAGTAACTGTTATAGCGACCGTGGCAAAAATTTTTCTGTAAAAATATCAAGAGTCTATATATTTAGGTCATATACGTACAAATCAAGTCACTGTCGGATTACACATTAATTTTATTATTTGTTATAGCGACTATCAATATCAATATATCAAGAGTCTACCTGTTATGATTAAAAAATAAGGCAATATATATAAAAAAACATATTAAAAACCCTTTAATTTTTTTGTAATTTCTATAGCGTCCGTGGCAATACATATTCTGCAACAGTTTACCTACTACGAATCAAACGATAAGGCCATATACGTGCAAATAATGTCACTGTCGGATTACCCTTTAATTTTTACTATTTGTTATAAAGTCATATTAACACACCTCTTGTAAAAATTTTAAGAATCTACCTATTGTCCCTCAAAACGTAGGCCATATACATGCAAATCACGTCACTATCGGAACACCCTATAATTTTTAGGTTTATTTTTTAGACTTGTTTATATAGAGAACTAAATTTTAATTACTGTTTGTAAATTTTAAGTGTAGAAATAAACATATAGGTGAGTAACACGTCTCAATTGGAACACCCCATAAGTTTTAGTATTTGTTGGTATAGCGGCCACAGTTATATATCTTCTGTGAAAATTTCAAGAGTCTAGCTATTGCGTTTCCAGAGATAAAATGCGGTGAAAGACGGACGGACAGACAGACATTGTAGCGAAAACATAAGGGTTACATTTGGGTACGGAACCCTATAAATCATTTAAGTAAGAAATAAAATTCTTATTCATTAAAAATACACAGAAGGACAGGTCCTCAGTGCTCAACAAGCCCAAAATCAAAGAATTGTGCTGCAAACTGTTTGTATATCCGAACTTAAAAAAACACTTGCTGACCCCGCTAAACCCGTTATAAGTAAATTAAACTAAAGACTGTTACCCCATTTCTACTATATTAACAGACAGACTTTATTATTGTAATCCCTTTTAAAAATAAATTTAATAAAAAACAATTTTATTATTTTCTCTGGGTGGAATAATATATCAGCACTAGTAGTACAATTTATGCAATACAACGCCGAAAAGTATGCCAATGTTTTTAGTTTTCACTTCACCTTCAAAAGTCTGTGCAACTTAGGGGCATCCTTTAGGATGATATGCAAATGCTACAACAATAAATTTAAAAAAGGGGAGCAATTGCAAAGTTTTCTCGCATTTGAGAACCTCCTTTATATTGTGATTTTCAAATAAAATAATAATGAAATTTGTTTAGCCAAAACATTAGCTTTTTTTAGGGCGTACTCCCTTAAAATATGAGTTGTTTCAATTAAGCAACAGTCAGTGTGCTTGCATGGCTGCATTTTATAAAGTAGATTATATTACCAAGTAGATTGTATTGCCATATGCTTGATACTCCTTTTCTTTGTAAATTTATCTGTTGGAAATATCCACAACCTTCTACTTGTTATGTAAAAAGTATTTTTTTTATTTTTTTATCTCTTCTGAAAGTAGTAAGTCAGAGGATTCACGTTTTGGTTTTTATGACTACGATTACGAGAGAAAGTCGATAAGTTTTTAGAGAAACGTGAAAATTACATTTTATTATTTGGAGGGGATTCTTTATTATTTTTAAACTTAGTCTACTTTTAGGCTTGCTGTACTTTCAGTATTTCTTCAACATTTTTAAGCCTTTCACAGAGTATGATTTATAATAGGCTTTTCTTACAAAGGTGATTCACAAAGGTTCAAAAGTACACAAGATCCACCCCTCTATTCTTCTGTCCTTCTGTCTGTAACCTACTTTTTATAGTTCCTGCGCAATGCATTTCATGGGTAGGGGTTATTCACTGAGTTCTGGTCCAACATACAAAAGTGAATAGCTCTACTGGACGTCCTAAACGAAATTCATCATCACTATGAATGTTCAGTCATCATTAAATTTATTAACATTAGTGAAAAAGCGTTGCCAGATTTTCCCTAGATTTAAGGAATTTTTTTTTTTTTCTTTCATTAAAAAGGAAAGAAATTACATTGAACGGTCGCGTTAAAATAGTCTTTTATTTTTGGTTGGATTGCTTTAAATGTATTTACACAATATTTGTTCCATTTATTTTTCTTAAAGCGTCATCATTGTCTCCAAAAAATATTTACAAAGGTGATTCACAAAAGTACACAAGATCCACCCCTCTATTCTTCTGTCCTTCTGTCTGTAACCTACTTTTTATAGTTCCTGCGCAATGCATTTCATGGGTAGGGGTTATTCACTGAGTTCTGGTCCAACATACAAAAGTGAATAGCTCTACTGGACGTCCTAAACGAAATTCATCAGCACTATGAATGTACAGTCATCACTAAATTTATTAACATTAGTGAAAAAGCGTTGCCAGATTTTCCCCTAGATTTAGGGGATTTTTTTTTCTTTCATTAAAAAGGAAAGAAATTAGATTGAACGGTCGCGTTAAAATAGTCTTTTATATTTTTGGTTGGATTGCTTTAAATGTGCTTACACAATATTTGTTCCATTTATTTTACTTAAAGCGTCATCATTGTCTCCAAAAAATATTTTTTCTTTTAAGTTTGTTGTTGTTTTGTTGAAGTTTTAATATTCTGTAATATTATTCTATAACATGCATACTTCTCATTGTGTTTTGTAGAATTTAATTACTTATAGAGTAAAAAAATTAGGAAAAAGGTTTCCTGATGATCTGGCCTGAGCAACCAGTGAAATACGTATAGGAACTCGCTCTTTTCCCCCAACAAATAAATTGCATTTTTATTAAAAAACGTTATGGGTAATTAGCATAATATTAAATAATGTTCGCTTCATTTAGATGTGTACCTTTGCAATTAAATTGTGCGTCAGTCACTTAACCGATTTTTCAGTTAAGCGAATTTCCCTTTAAGCTTAAGGCTTAAAAATTCAACGAAATTAAAAGTTAAGGAACTTTAATTTCAATAAAGCGATTTATTCTTTCTTATTTATATGTCAAGTATTTAAAGTCATGAAAATATGTTGCACAAATAGTATTCTGTTTTTACTGTGGAAAAACACTGAAATGTTTCTGGCAACATTTTATCAAAGCTGTGAAATAGAGCAAATGGGCATTATTACATGTGGAATTTTTTTAAACATCAGCTTTTGATAATATTAGTAAAACAATGTGGTATACTTAAACACAATAAAGTCGTAAAATTTTAAATGTCAAATTTTCCTTGTGAAATAATAAATGTTGCTCAACATTTGTCACAAATTCGAACAGAGTACTAGGCTTAAGTTGGAATTTTTAATTGAAAATTATAGAAAAAATTTATTTGTATAATCAAGAAAAATTATTTTAGGGAAATTTATTTTAAAAAAGCTTGATTTTAGGCGTTTTATATTTGATTTTAGGGGAGAGAGAAAAAAATATATAGCAACCGTGTAGTGGAGGTGTTAGATCAGATAAGTCCGCATTTTGCGTAAATTCCCGTATTCATTTGCTATCAACATCATGTATTAACAAAAGTCAAACTTCATATAAAAAAACAAAAAACAATATTAAAAATAATGTTTTGATTTTATTTAAGACATGTTAATCTCTAATGTTGCTGTCTGTGTTGCAAAGTTAATACTACGTATTATTATATCAGTAAAATTGCGTACTTTCACTTTTTGATCTTTATTTTCTATAAAAATAAATAGATATTTTTACGGAAAAAAGTATCCTATATTTGAAGCGAGATAATAATGTACCTCCCTACAATATTTTATTAAAATTCATCCTGTTTTTATGTGAACTGTACACAGACAGACAAAAAATCTTAAAATCGGTGTTTGGTATTCCATATCGATAAATATCTGTAACAAAATATGCAACTAATATTTCAAGTACAGAAACGGTTCTGTAACAGTTTGATTATATGTATAGATTCTTATTGCATTTTACTTAACTTTAAAACTTACCCTCGTATTTTATTTTTGAGCTTGTTTTACGAGTACATTTTTATTCACCGCTCATGGAATGTTCCCACCAAATCAAATGTTCCGATTTCGTAAAGAAATCGTAACGACTGTTCGAAAAAATCTTCCGATTTCGGAACCGAAATATTACTGAAATCGTAACGATTTTTATATTGACACGAGTACGTAAAGATACGTAGTTACGAAATCGTAGCGATATGTAGTTACTAAATCGTAACGAAATGTAGGTACAAAATCGCAAAATGTTTTCTGTCGGTACCTCCGTATAAGCTTCATTCTCTGAAAGTTAAGTAAATATAATGATTATTTAACGATTTGGTATTTAAGACAATACTTTACCGTAATCAATTCAATTTTAATTGTCCATCTTGCATGTGTTTATTAATTTTTCTTATTTTTTTTTTTATTTTAATTCTTTTTTATTTAATACAATTTTATTTACTTACGTATGAATCGAAGTTTTATATTTTTTTTTCTTTGTTCAGACGAACAACCGAAATGTCTTAACGAATTCGTTACGACAAGTCTAATTTCAGACATACTACCGAAATGTCTTAACGAATTACTTACGACAGGTCTGACTTCAGAAAAACCCAAAACATTTGGTTTGGTGGGTTATTTCTTCTAAAATAATAAGTAGAATTATGTTTTTGTGGGAAGTTTTAATTTATTTTTTTTATTAATTCTGTTGAGGCAAATGTTAATGTTGCGGGATAAAAATAGAAACATTAAAATGTTAAAATTTTTTAAGAAAATTTTGTGAAATCAAAATTTATTTAAATTAAGCCCCAACGAAAGCTTAATTCGTACATTAAAAAACAAACTCTGTGTTAATCTTTTTTTTATTAAATCGGTTAAATATAAAACAATTTAATAAAAAGAACTATTTTTTCGTTTCTTGAGCTCCATTAGGGATTCGACATTTACAGCGAGAAAATTTAAAAAAAAACTAATTTTTTAACACAACTCCATTGCGATAAAGCTTCTTTCATTTCTTTTACACATTTTAAAAGATAAACACAATACCTATGTACATATGTATATTTTGTATATTTTTTATATGTTTAAACTGCAAATGGTATTTGTTTTTATTTTATTTTTATGTAGCAGAGTAATCAATATTGTAGCACGTTATTTGCTACGGTATTCTGTGCAATAAAATGTGGCAAAAGCTGAATGTTATTTTTCTGACTTTGCGGTAAAGAAAACACACATTTTAAAATAAATAAAACTGTAAAAGTTATACAGTGGGTAACAATTTAGTTCAATAAAATAGAAGTTTTTGTGAAAACTCTGCTCCGCAATTTAAAATTTTAATAACAGTTTTTATTAAAAAAAAATTTTTTAAAAAACAAAATTCTTAGCGCGAAAGGATGCATTCTGAACCATCAATTCGGCTTCAGAAAACAACATAGTACGATCCAACAAACACACAGATTAGTAAATATAATTGAAACGACCTTTGAAGAAAAAAAATACTGTTCTGGGCACTTTATCGACGTTTCTCAAGCATTCGATAAGGTTTGGCACGAAGGCCTAATATTTAAGCTAAAGCTGAACTTGCCCGAAAACTTGTATAAGCTTTTAAAAGATTATTTAACGAATCGCAAGTTTTTACTAAAAGAAGGTGACTTTTTAAGCTCGCCACAGCTCATTGAAGCCGGAGTTCCCCAAGGTAGTATTTTTTGACCAATTTTATATTTACTGTACACATCGGATATGCCAATTAACACCCTACTCCACACATCAACTTTTGCAGATGAAACAGCTTTTTTAAGTATTCATGAAAGTGCCCAAGAAGCATCACAACCTTTACAAGACCACATACTCAATTTTGAAAAATGGCTAGAAAAATGGAGAATAAAAGTGAATGAACAAAAATGCACTCACATAACTTTCACACAAATGATAACACATCTTTCAGACGTTAAATACTTGGGTATACATCTTGACCGTCGCCTTACTTGGAAAAGCCACATTGACTTCAAGTTAACACAAATGAAACTAAAAGCAGTACAACTAAATTGGCTTATTGGCAGAAACTCTACCCTGAGCTTAGATTGTAAACTTCTACTGTACAAGTCGATCCTCAAACCAATTTGGTGTTATGGGATTCAGTTATGGGGCACTGCCTCAGCTAGCAATGTAGAAAAAATTCAAAGGCGCCAAAATAAGATACTACGTATGATTACATCTGCTCCCTGGTATATAAAAAATTCGAACATCCACAAAGACCTAAACATGCCATCAGTTAAAGCAGAAATAGCGAAACATGCAGTCACATATCTAAAGAGGCTTTTTTTCATCTTGTAGTCTTTTATATTCATATTTGAATAATCGTTATCAATATGTTTCAATTGGTAATAAGGTATCAAGTATCCTACCAGTTAGTAGTGGTATTCCTCAGGGTTCGGTTCTTGGACCAATATTATTTAATATTTACATTAACGACTTGTTTTCAAAGTTCGACTGTATATCGGCTTGCATCCCCTTCGCTTTTGCGGATGATTTATTTTTTCTTTTTTGTGGTGAGCGTCAGTTTGTTGATGTCATGCAAAGTGTCATTCAATACAGCATTGCGATTATTACCACATGGATGAAAGAGAACAAGTTGTTTGTAAATGCTGCTAAGACTAAAGCAATGTTTTTTGGGTCACCCATAACAAAGTTGGTCTTAAATATTGATGGTAATGATATTCAATTTGTTTGCTATATCAAATGTCTGGGAATTTGGTTGGATAACAAGCTTAATTTTGAGAAGCATATTAATTCTGTTATATCTAGGGTAAATTTTGCCCTACGTAAAATTAACAGTATTAATCTGATATTGCCTATTAATGTGAAAACAATGCTTGTTCATTCTTTAATTATGCCTATCTTTTTGTATGGCATTGAAATATATAGTGGTGCTTTAGGATATAACTTTAATAAACTCCTTAAGTTGTTTAATAGAGTTATTCGCTACCTTTTCTGTTTAAGAAGACGAAATCATGTGTCGGGCTATGTTTGTCGATTTTTAGGGTGTTCTTTTTTGAATTATGTAAACTTTAGGCTTTTGATCTGTTACTATAAAATTTCTAAAGCCGGAAATATATTGCATATGAATTCTTTTTTTTCTTTTAGTCGGTCAAGCCGTAATCGTCAGATTCTAATTCCAAGACTGACTTCAATTTTGGAACGATCATTTCATGTACGATTAGCTAGAATATTTAACCATCTGCCAAATTGTCTTAGAACATTTGTACTTTCACCTCAAGCATATAAAAGCAAAATTTTATTGTACCTTCAACAAAATAATATATAGACTAACTTAGCCAAAATTAACTCAATTTGCAATTGATATATTTTTTTTTTTTTTTTTTTATTCTTTATTTATCTCATTTCTCACACCACTTAGATGGTTTTTTTTTCTATTAGTTTATAAGATCTTATACTTACATCCATAGATAGTTAAGTTTACTATAATTTTTATATTGTTTTTATTATTCACTTTTGTTACGGTGTTGATTGTTACGTTAAGTAGTCAATTTATTAACTATATATGGCCCATAGGGCTCAGTTACTTTGAAAGAATAATAAATAAATAAAATAAAATAAATAAAATAATAAATCTCATCCAAACCCTTTGGCGCGTAACATACTGAATGAACCTGGTTACATTCGACTAAAAAGAAGAGATACTGCTTTTCTTGGCCGTACATTAGAGGGATGACCCGCAAATGATTTCAAAATCCGTGAAACAAACATTATTTTTGTCTAGCACTGGCTGGACTTAAAAAAAATATTTTATTTTAATTAGTAATTATTGTTAGTTCAAAAATATTGAAGATACAATAAATACATAAATTATGAAAAAAAAACAAAATTACGGAATAATGCATTTAACACATAGGCTATCAAATATAAAATACATTTGTTTATACGAAGATGATTTTATTTTATTCAACAGAAGGGAATATCACAATATTTAAAGTTACAAATTTATATTAATTTAACTATTTTATTTAAGCTTTAGGTCTTTAAATAATTTTAATTTTTATTTTTTCGATATTTCGCTACTCCTTTGTGTAGCATAATTGTAATTGTAATTTTTCATAACGTTAATTTGTTAATTTTGATGATGCTACACAAAGGAGTAGCGAAATATCGAAAAAATAAAAATTAAAATTATTTAAAGACCTAAAGCTTAAATAAAATAGTTAAATTAATATTAACAAAAAGGTCAAATAAACTATATAAAATAGTTACAAATTTATTTAAAATCAGGAGGTTTTGAGCAAATAAATTTATTTGTTATGACATGAAAAGAGTATTTTTTTGAAAAAAAAAACCTTTTTTATTTTTATAAAAGCGAAATAGTACATACAGTATGTCAAGAAAATGTTTTGACATAGTGAAAAAAAATTTGGTTTTGACTTTTGTAATAGAAAAGTTGTTTCCATTTTTATTTTTATTAATTATTTTTACTAAATAAATTTTTTCTATATGTTAAGTTACAAATAAAATCAAATACGATAACCCAGAAACAATAAGAATAAAAAACAAGATTAAAAATAGACTTCCAGAATTTTGTTGTCAAGAAAATGTTTTTACATATTAAGATAATATAAAAAAAATGCGATGGCTATTGAATTATAAGACAATCAGTAATTTGTATGGCCATCATTAGCATCAATCACGGTTTGCAGACATTCTTTGATGGAATAAACTAATTTTTGCACACATTCCGTTACATTTTTATTTTATTCCTCCAAATTTACAGCTTTTAACTCATCTTGGCTCTTGGAACGTCTTTTAGCAACGTTTCTTTCCGATAAGCTCACAAATTTTCAACTGGATAAATAAGTTACGACTGTGAGCAGTAGTATACAGGGCTTTGCTAGAGATATAGGAAATCATATTCTTACCACAAGAGCCTCATTATCCTGATAAAACTTGAAATTCGGTTTTCTATTAGTACAAATTCTATATTTATTGATCCTGGAAATTAGATGACCATTCAATATATTCAGGTACTGATTCGCAACCATTGTGTTCACAAAAAAAAACAAATTTTTCCAACTCCTGCAAACCACACGCAAAGAAAAAACATGGTTGAGGTAACCATAATCTAAGAGCAACATGTTATGGTTGAACTATATGGTTATATATAAAAATAATATTGTTGTCGTTGGAACATATTATTGTCTATATAAAAATAACATTGTAAAATACAACCATAGTAATGTTTGTAATATAAACATACTATAATATAATTTGAAACATGTAAATGGTTATATGTGACAACGTATGAATATATTTATAAATAACAAAAAACAAATACACGAAAATTTCCATTTAGACTTACATACATATTTTGATATTTTCTGCTTACCTTTATCTGTGTTTGATATAATTAATTTAAAACTATCATTTATAATAAAAAAACAAATTTATTTGTTGACAACAAATATGTATTTAATGTTTTTACGGTTTTAGATGAACCGATAGCTTATACCCACATTTCTGAACTGAAAAAATGTCAAAACCAAAATATGTATTTTTAAAACCAAACATTATTTGTTTATTTTTAGTCAAACTTAACATACTATGTTTAATAATAATATATTATGGTTATAATTTTTAAATATTAAAAATAATTTGGTTGTGGTTTGAATTTTAATATGTTTCAAATCAACCATGTTGCTTTTTTGGTACGTATAACCATTGAATGATTAACTTTTAACAAAAAACTTGTTTATCGTGACCAAAGTATTGTTTTAAATAACTATAATTTGTTCACAGCAAACATCTATTGTTACAGAGAATATAGTGTGGTTGCCGTGACCATACATTAACATGTTTTTTCTTTGCGTGCATTAGAAATGAAACATTTGGATCTCTTTAAAATCCCAGTAGTCGACAGGTTTGGAAATATGCGTTACCGCTAGGAAAAATCGCCTTTCCTTCTGCTGCATTGAAAGTAATGGTTTCTTTCGAGCTATTTTTGATGAATATCCGTTCTGCTTAAAGACTTGACTTACCATTTCGTGGAAGACTGTCACACTACATTCTTCTCTTAGTTAACTTGAAGTTGTTCTGGTGAATAGCAAAGTTTTCTCGTCTGTTCTGTTCAGTTGAATGTAAGCCTATTTTGATTTTTATTACAACTTAAAATATTGTAAACAATTAGCCTTGAACACAATTTAGACAATTCTTGCGTATTTTTTTCAACAGCGAGATTAAAATAAACCAATTGAAACAGATCAGTCGAAGTTATTTTACCAGGCATTTTAAATTTTCGTTAACTTTCCGTTTTTAACACATTTTTTTTTTAGAAAATCTAAACAAAAGTTTCAATAAAATATATCACTGGTCACTCCACTTTAGAAAAAAATTATGTCTGACCAATAAAAATGAACAGTAATATAAAAATAACAACAGGAGTAAAAATTGTAAAAACATTTTCTTTTATTTTATTTTTCTTCTATTTTTTTAATTACAATTGTGCCTTTTTTTCTATTTTTTGTTGTTGTTTGTTAGTTAATATATAGATAAAATGAAATTAATACAAAACTATTACATAATTTAAACATTAAAAAGACACTATACCGTAATGATTAAAGCTAAAAACAAAATATTTTTATTATGTCAAAACATATTCTTGACAGACTGTATGTATTTCTACTACAATAACACAGTTTACGATGTAGTTGTCGTCTTCAAAATAATTACGTAGCAAAATACACGGCGATCAGAGTTGTCAGATGTGGCGATTTCTCGCCAAACGTAGCGATTTTCAATCTTATTTGGCGATCAAATTTTGGATTTGGCGACATGGCGACTTTTTGAGGATTTTTAAAATATTTGGCGATATTTTTGGCGATTTTTAATTGACTTTTGGCAAACATTAGAAAATGAGTTAAGGAATATCAAAATGGATAACAAAGAAATTTAAGTTTTAAAAGTAAATTGTTTTTCATATTTAAATATGATTTTACTTCTGGAAAGAAACCGGAAACTTTCGAAACATATACATAAATTTATTTAAAGTTCACGAACATCCTTCCATTTCTTTTAAAAATGTTTTTCGTATCTAAATATGATTTTATTTTTGAAACTAGAAACTTTATTTAAAGTTTACAAACATCTTTCGATTTTAAAATGTTGCAATTTCAGAAACATCAATAATTTTTATAAATCCTAACATACTTTTGGGTACTTATTGACCCTAATAGAAAATATTTACTTTTGTTTTTGAAAGATTATAAAATATTAGTTTTGTACTTGATGAGCTAGTAATTCCAATGAATTTTTTATGCTTATTTTTTATATAAAAAGGAAATTTTGAGGTAAGGATTAAGTTCGTTTAATTCTCTCTAAGTTGAAAGAATATTTTTTTTTCAAATTAGGTGATTAATTTGAAAGAAAAATTGGATTTTTTTTTTTTAATTTATAAGCTGCAATTACTGGATAGAAAGATCGATTTCAATAATAAATTGCACAAAAACTCGACGAAAAAAATGCTATAAATATTATGAATTGAAATGTTAAATAAATTTAATTCATATAAAACATATTCTAAATAAGAACACGGTGACAAATACATTAAGAATGGGTACGTTCAGGTCTTCATTTATTATACAAACCACTATTTTTCATTGTTTTAAGTAAAAATTGTACCTTTCTCGTGTTTACTAATCATTTTAAATAAAAAACAAAATATTTATATATTTTGGCGACTTTTTTTCCATTTTTGGTATTTTTGGCAAATTTTATCTATTTCGATTAAATTTATTTTTTGTGATTTATTAAAAATATTTTTAAAATTAAAAAAATTTTGTATATATTAAGGCAAATTTTTACAAATAACTGTTTTGGCGATTTTGGCGATTTTTCACATCGATTTTGGCGAAATAGGTGAAAATAAATCTGACAACCCTGACGGCGATTGTAGTCAACGGCATTTGTAGTTGTGTAGCGGTATAGCCGCTGTCATCTATGTTGCTAAAGCATAACAGTTTTCAAAAAAAAAAAAATTCGATTGAATTGTCACCCACTGTATATACATATAAAACTCCCTACGTACATAAAGTATTGTTTGTAAATAATAAATATTTTTGTATCATAATTGTTTATGAAAACGACATCAGTAATATAGCATAACTGATGTATAAAATTAATTTTGTAAACAATAAGTTAAAGTTTTTAAATTATTTAAAAGCGCAAAACGAAAAAGACCCCTTTATGTCTCACTGTATATCTGCCTGTACCTCATATCGGAAAAACTACTGATAAAACTTTAACAATACTATATAGGGAGTTGCTTTAATATCTGGAACAATATAAAGAACATTTTTATTCTGAAAAGAAAGATCACATTTTAAAGAAAAGGAATGTAACGTGCGTTGTTTCAGTAATCGAAATAACACTGAAAATTGTAACAACATTAAATAGAATGTACACACAGACTCTTAAAGTAGCTGTGACGAGCGCGCGTCATTTCAATTATTTTTAGGTCAATCAGACACACCTTGTTTCTCGGCCTTCGATTGGTGTGCGTCTCACTCTCGCATTGGTTAATTGGCTTTCTCGAGTAACTGTACTGCGGTACAGTTAGTGGTGGTTGCATGAATCAGCCACGTGCATTCGTTTGGTTGTCTTGTAAAACCTTAGAAGTTCTAAATCAATAAGTCGTACATTTGTGGAGTTCCATATAAAACTCAATCGTACTCAGAAAAAAATTGTTGCACCAATTAAACATTTTAATTATTTTCAGATAAAATTTTAATTAATTTTTAATTGATTGAATTATATACTCAATTAAGAAAAAAAAATTCTAATTAAATAAATAATTGAATGAATAAAACATTAAATTAAATTTGTATCTGAAACTAATTGGTGCAAGAATTATTTTCTGTGTATATTGGTGGAGCATCATATGAAACTCAAGTTATTTTAAACAAGCTTCATTTGGGAATTATCACTTTCTATACAAAGGTATAGTTCCATTGCAGATCCTGGGGGAGGCGAAAGTGAACATTTTAAATAATCTGTGGAATACTCGGTGCTTTGGTTGTGTACCTTCTTTGCCAGCTATAGTTTTTAAGAATCCAAAAAAATATAATGTACCTCTACAAAAACATAATTTTGTCAGGAGGTACCTTAGCATCCTAATTCCAATATAGGATAGAATCCGAAAAAATATCTAATTTCCAAAAATAATTGGAGAAAAAGCAATGGAAGTACGCAATTTCCGGTTTAAAGATACTGAAATTTTCGAATATTTTAAACACAGTTGTGCACCTTTTATTTATAAGTAAATACAAAAACCATAACTGAAGTACTATAAAAATACGAGTCTTACAATTGGTGTGGAATACTTTGAAAGCAAAATCGAGCAAAATATTGTCAGGACGCCCACGACGTGGCGGGCACAGCTAGTTGAAAATAAGGTAAGGAAATAGCTCATGATTAACACTAACGCACCCTGTGTAAACCCAGTTAATAACAATAATAAACCTTACGACTAAAATCGCCCAAGCAATTCTTGAAATTGAACCAGTACACAGACAGACACTGTCAGTAGAGTCTTGAGAAATTTGAATTGATTAGCTACTATGGAGCCAGCCGCGGCAGTCACATTAAGAACATCTTGTTCCATAAATATGTAAGGGGAATATTTGTTATTTCTAGTAAAGCCAAAATATACCAAAGAAATTAAGTTCAGTTCATTTTATAAATTCCCCACGGTACATGTATATGTATTCGATATAAATTAATACCCTTTATATACATACATAATTACTACATATGTTATGTACTTACGTACGTACATATGTACATACATATGTGTAACTAGAGATGTGTATATAAACGTATAATTTATAACTTGTTGCCTTTAATTGTGACAAAATGGTGGAAAGTTGTGTGTGTACTCCTAAGAAAAAGTGTACGTATGCGTGAGTGTGTATGTGTGTATATACATATATCGCTTATAAAGTTTCCTAGAACCCTTCATTTTGTTTTCCCCCAACCCATTATCATAACAGCAGGCGAGTCTTATTAAGAAAATATAATTTCTAATCAAAATGACATGTAAAACTATTAGCAATTTGCATGTATTATTGCATGTATTATATAATGTTAAATTAATACAACGTTTACAAATTAAGATTTTCTTAATGTTTTTCATCAAATACTAAATAATAGTAAAATTTAGTATCTATTTTATAAATTATAAATTGATTTTAAGTTATCAAATATTTATTAACATATAAATGAATTGTAAAAATAAGGGTTAAAGCTGCGAACACAACTGGGATGAACGACGTATTTCGTCCAACACAACGAATTCGTAAGAAATCGCGGTGTAAATTCATCGTATCAAGCACAATTAAGACGAAAAATAACAGCTGTTAAATTAATAAAGTTACTTACTGTTTGTGCAAAGAAGAAAGAAAAAATACAAAAAAATGTATTTTGTATAAATTTAAAAATTTTCTGAAAATTATTTATATAATAAATAGAATGTTTATTGTAGTAATAGCTTTTTTGCTTTTATATGTAAGTAAATGTTTAAGAATGAGGTGGTTGGTACGGCCAGTAAACATTAATAAATAAATTAGTCAAGTGCGAGTTACACTCACACACGTAGGGTTCCGTACTATGTTCAGTATAATTTAAAAATGCCAGTTGTTTATTTCGTTATGTCTTATGGGACACCCTTAAATTTTAAAATTAAAGTAATATTCGCGAAAATTGCATCATAATTAGAACACCCTTTACATTTTAATATGTAATTGATTTTATAGCGGCCTTGGTAATACACTTTCTATTAAAATATCAGGAGCCTATCTATTGCGGTTAAAAAATAAGGTAATATTCGTGAAAAACACGTTACTAATGGACACACTTCAATTTTAAATATTTGTTATAGCGGCCGAAGTACCACATCTACTGTAAACATTTCAAGAGGGTATCTATTACGGTTTATAAAATCTTATCACTGTCGGAACACCCTTTAATTTTATTATTCATTATAGTGGCCATGGCAACTTCCTTTCTATAAATATATTAAGAGTCTACTTATTGCGATTAAAAAGTAAGTCACTATAAGTGAAAAACATGTCACTGTCGGAACACCCTTTAATTTTTAGTAATTGTCATATCGGCCGTGGCAACACATCTTCTGTACAAAATTTCAAGAGTCTACCTGTTACGGTTCAAGAAATAAGGCTTTATACATGCAAATCACGTCACTGGCGGTAAACCCTTTAATTTTTATTATTTGTTATAGTAGACATAGTTATACACCTCCTGTAAAAATTTCAAGATTCCACCTATTCATTCAAAACTTAGGATATATACATGCAAATCACGTCACTATTGGAACACCCTTTAATATTTAAGTTCAATTTTGTATACTTGTTTATAAAACAAACATAGTTTTAATTACATTCTGCAAATTGTAAGTGGTTTCCTCTTACAGCTCAAAAAAAAAGACATAAACGTAAATAACACGTCACTTTAGGAACACCCTATAAGTTTTAGTATATGTCGCTATAGCGACCACAGTTACACACCTTCTGTGAAAATTTCAAGTGTCTAACTATTATGGTTCAAAACTTAGGCCTTATACATGCATATCACACCACTATCGGAACAACCTTTAATTTTTAGGTTTATTTTTTTAGACTTGTTTTTATAGGGCACTAAGTTTTAATTACTGCTTGCATATTTTTATTGTATTCTTCCTACAGTTGAAGAAAAAAGCACATATTCGTAAATAACACCTCTCTAGACGGACAGACGGACAGACATTGTAGCGAAAACAATAGGGTTATGTTTTTACACTTTGTGTACGGAAGCCTAAAAATGATCTGATAGAGCGAACATTGAAATTAATAATTCTTATAAAATGAAACATTAACAAAAACACAACTAAAAACAATTTTTATAGTCAACTACTATTTTTTACACTTATTTTTAATGCTATAAAATAAAAATAAGTTAATTATTGAAGTAAAAAATACTTTATTAACTAAAATACTTGAAACTAAAACCAAACATGGCCACATTGTACTGCTAGGGTAAAAGGTCGCTTCTGGGTAAGCCCCCAAAGTTGTGTACCTTGGATATATAATTTTTCAAATGTTAAGATTTTTTAAATTAAAGTAGACCTGGAAAATATCTATAAAAAATGTGCTTACATGTGCAGGTTATCTCTTTTAGTTTGGGAGAAAATTGGGTTACAATTTTTTTGTTTGGCCGACCTTAACTTAGTATTTTTGGTGTTGTGTACTTACTAATGATCGGATTATTATTTTAAGACATTGGCTATATTCTTGATAAAGTTTAGAATAAATTAGTTTTAAGTTTTGTTCTAATAGCGCTTTTCGTTAAAAAGTTACAAGCCTGTGAATGGGGAAAATGTAAAAAATACCGTTTTTTTCAGGATTTTCCCCTAAAAAGGTGGTGTGATTTTTTTTATATAATTTAAACTTACTTCGGCACTAGTAAATTTTTTGAAAATATTTCAAAGACAACCTATAGCAAATGCGAATAAAAGAAAAATCAGGTCAAAAGATTTAATGGTTTCTCCTCCAGCTCTATGCAAACATAGCTAATTTGAAAACCAAATTTATAAATTATTGTAAAATTCCTCGGAGTGCAAAGCACCGATTTTAAAACCATAAATAGATTTTGAAAGCCTCAATTGTCAAAAAGGATTTGACATCCCCGTGATTAATAAAGGCAGGGTAGCCACTTTTATAAAAAAAATCAATTTTCTGGGAACTTTTTTCCCCGTTTTGGGAATTTTTTCCCCGTTTTGGAAATTTATGTTAAAATAAAAAAACAAATGTGTTTTATTTTTGGCGACGAATATTCGA
The DNA here is from genome assembly GCA_949628195.1 of Phasia obesa. Classification (NCBI taxonomy): domain Eukaryota; kingdom Metazoa; phylum Arthropoda; class Insecta; order Diptera; family Tachinidae; genus Phasia; species Phasia obesa. The sequence goes on from OX451216.1 coordinate 158,917,275, forward strand.
AGCCAAAAATTCGTCGTTCGTCCGAATTGTGTTCCTAGCACAAGTTCGGTTTTCATATTTAACTACTTCTAACAGGACTATTTTTACAAATTAGGTGGTTAATTTTAAAGAAAAATGGTAAACATTTAATTTAGACTCTTGCAACGTATTTTCTGGATCGCTACAGTCTTCGGTCGAAAGAACAAGTATCAATTTAGCTTCATACCTTTTTATAACATAAAGAGTCTTATAATGTTAGATGTTTTACAATGCTAAAATCCTTTCAAAATTATATACTGTAAAACAAAATTGCTTTTAGTGGAAAACAATTATCCACTTTAATAAAAAAAAAGAAAATGGTTGCAAACGTTTGTAATGAACACTCACTTGACATACGAACATATCGCTCCTTTAATGCCACGTAGTCAAATAACAATTTTTATCATTTTCTCTATAAGCTTTTAAAATTACGTTATTTCTATTCGTTTCATGAGAAGCTTAAATGTTCTTTGAAACAAACTTAACGTCTTTGCAACTTCTTAAAAAGAATATCTAACCAACCAACAATATCAAGAGGATTCTTGCAAATATTTGCTCTCCTAGAAAAAAATGTTTTCCTTGACTTTTTTCTGCATTAAACGATTTGATGAGTGTTCATCTTCTGAACTTTCTAAATTTTCTAAAACTTTACTTTTGTTTTATATTCTTTCTTTATTTCTATTTGTTAAGTTATTTGTTCTCATATCCTTCGCAACATGTGGCAGACGTACATATATCGCTAGGTGAAATACAAAACCAAGTAACTAACATAATTACTTTTTTCAAGGAGAAAGAAACAAATTTTAATTCTTGGTTGTACATTTACTTGTAGTCACATTCTATTAATTTTATCTCATAATATTCTTTTTATTATAAAAGAATTTGAAAAATAATCCATGCCGGATGCTTTTAATAACCAAACAAGAAATCAAATTCGGAATTTTTGTTAGTTAAGTGGTTCTTCTGTTTTTCAGCTAACGATATATAAATGTACATATCTGTGGCAAAAAGGAATAACTGCTTAATTCGACTTAAGCTTTTAAATTTCGTAAAAGTGAATAACAAATTTATTTAAATGTGTTTATTATGAGAATGTAGAACGACATATTTTCTAAAGCCCCAACAAAAAGAAATCTCCTTAACTTCAACGGAAATAAACTAATAAACTCCAGCTACAGAAGTTTAAACTTTTCTACTTCAAAAAAAAAAAGATATAATCAGCTATACGTATAATAAAACTGCAACAGGACCATTTCTATGCATGAAATATTTTTTTTAAATTGTTTTGGCTGGTGCAGATAGTAATCGAAATGGAATACAAAACAGCAATTTTTAAAAATTTTTGGAATTTTTGTCTGTCTGTTTGCCCGTCCGTCGGTCTGTGTTCACATCGCGTAAAAACTACAATTCTGTGAGGAGGTACCTTAGTATCTCGGTTCAAATAAAAATTTTTTTTTCCGCAAAATATGTCGTTTCAAAGAAAAAATAGAGAAAAAGTGCTGAAAGTATACAATTTTACCGATTTAAAAGTACTGCAAACTTGACAGCACCTTTTGTTTTTGAAAGCGGGATATCTTAAATACTATTTACAGAACTCTACAATAATTTTAAAATTTTATATAAATTTTAGAATTTTTGAAATTATATAGAATAAAGAGCTTTTAATCAAATGTGAAAATAAAATTCGAAGTTTTTTTATTTTAGCATATAAATTCCCAGAGCGGGCAAAAAATGTCCCAAAAATTTTGGAGGATGTAGCCAAAAATTGAGGCTTTCAAAATCTGCTTACGGTTTTTAAATCGGTGCTTTGCACTCCGAGGAATTTTACAATAATTTATAAATTTGGTTTTAAAATTAGCTATATTTGGATAGGGCTGGAGGGGGAACCGTTAAAATTGTTGACCAGATTTTTTCTTTATTCGCATTTGCTATAATTTATCTTTGAAATAATTCCAAAAAATTTACTAGTACCGAAGTAAGTTTAAATTATATAAGTAAAAAAATCATACCACCATTTTGGGGAAAATCCTGAAAAACGGTATTTTTTACATTTTCCCAATTCCTAGGCTTGTAACTTTTTAACGAAAAGCGCTATCAGAACACAGAAAACTAATTTATTCTAAATTTTATCAAGAATATAGCCAATGTCGTAAAATAATAATTCGATCATTAGTAAGTACACCACGCCAAAAAAATACTAAGTTAAGGTCAGCCAAAATTAAAAAACAAACAAAAAATTGTAACCCAATTTTCTGCCAAACTAAAAGAGATAACCTGCACATGTAAGGACATTTTTTATAGATATTTTCAAGGTCTACCTAAATTTAAAAAATCTTATCATTTGAGTTAAAACTAAACTTTTTATGACATTTTCAAAAAATTATATACCCGAGGTACCCAACTTTGAGGGTTTACCCAGAATCCCCCTTTTACCCTAGGGAGTCCACCTTTCGTAGCTCCACTCAAGGACACCTCTGCTTTACCTCTGTAAAATTTTATTAAGATATATTCAGTGGTTCATGACATACCGAATTATGTCCAAAATAAATCGTTTTCCAACCACTGTGCGTTGTAGGTTCCACACTATTATACAAAAAGAAGATTTTGCAACTCTGATCAGATGGAAAACATATTTGATGAATTTTACCAAAAGATTATTAAGTCGTAAAAACGTGTCAAAAAATCTGTCGCACACATACACGTCTAATTCGTGCTATCATATTTTTTAATCAAACATGCCATTTTTGCCGATGGCACGACTAATCAAGACCTTGAGGATCTAGAACATATGTATACCTAACCTATACTTTACGGATCTCAAGCGAATTTTCTAGAATGTAAACGGAATGACAACAGTCATAAATGTATTTCTATTATGTTTAATATTTGCAATTATTTTTTAATAAATTATAAAAAATTATTATAATAAATAAAAAAAATATAAATAATAATAATAATGTTTATTTAAAAATTCTGTCTTTTATAAATCAAAACCTTTTTTTATTAAATTTTTATTTAAAATATTTGGTATGAAAATAAATAATTAAATAAAACGTTAGCTCTAATCACTTTTTATTTTCACTATCATTGACATAATTGGTTTTAATGGCCACACAATAGACTATTGAAAAACATAAGTAGGTATTTTAGCTTAAAACAAAAGTAAAATAATGACTGAGCAACAATAAAAAATTACAAACAGCTAACAACAATAATAAAACAACGAGCTGAAGGAAAATCTAAACAAATGAGAATAATAATCCAGTTTTTAGCAAATAACTACAGAATTCAAAAACATAAAGTCAGGAGAAAATTGTTTGACATATTTTATATGTAAGAGGTGGTGCATTAAGTGCGGTTTAATAAAATAAAATATTATATAAAAAAAGAAATAAATGCAATTTTTTTTTAATAGCAAAACGAGTTTTATGCGTTAAAAACAGCCTTGTACAAAAAGCTGTACTTCATTTTTGTAAAATGAATGTGCCCTATTTTTACAAAAACAAATTTATTACTTATATTTAGAAAATTTATACAAAAATATTTTTTTTTTATCCGAGACCTAAATTTTTTACAAAAAAAAAATATTTCTTTCAATATTTTTAAAATCGACTACTCTCCCAATATAGTCAAATAAAAAATTATATATTTAAGTGCTTATATTGTTCTTAAAGTATTGTTTTCAAAATCTATACATATAATGAAACAGTAACTCATTTCTGGTCTGTCTTTCTGTCTATGTTCGCAGCACGTAGAAACTACTGGATGGATTTTAACAAAATTTTCTGAATAAATTAATTATTTAGGCTTAAGTTCTTAATTATAAAGAGATAAAGAAAAATTAGACACCAGCAGAGTGGAATGCATTTTCTTGAGAATTAAAATAAAGAAAAATGTTCACCTGGTAGTATAATATAAAGAAATAACGTTTAAAAGTGTAAAACAATTTCAAAAATCTCTATCTCCTATGAAATACAATATAAAAATTAAAATTTCTCATATCCTATTTCTTTGATAAGTTTGTTTAAATAGAAAATTACTAACAATTGAAACTACCTTGTAGATAGATACGAAGAGTGCTGATGACGGACGTAGTTGTCTAGAAAGTGCATTCCATTCAGCTGGTTTCTAATTTTTCTTTATCTCTTTATAATTAAGATCTTAAGCCTAAATAATTAATTTATTCATTTTAAAATTTATTCAAATAAAATTAAAATTTTGTGGAGGTACCTTAGTATCCTGATTCCAATATAGGATACTTTTTTCCCGTAAAAATATCTTATTTCCAAGGGAAAGTGGAGAAAAAGCAGTGAGATTTAAAAGTACTGCATACTTTTAGGCATATTTTATTTTTGAAAGCGGTATATTCTAAAAACGGTTGAGCATCTGTTGGCGCTGTTTTAAAATAATGGCAAAATAGGTATGAATTACTTACTGCCAAATAGCCAATTGAATAAAATATGTATTTGATTTGTAGTTTTACTTTGTGGATTAATATTGTTATTAAAATATTTAAAAACACATTTTAAGGAGTTTTACAATAATTTTTAGAATTATATATAAATTTTAGAATTTTATCCAGGGATGGTTAGTTACATTTATATAAAGTAAATACGTAAGAGCCTTAAAATTTGGTGGAGATTTACTTTCAAAGAAAAATTGAAAAAAATATTATCAGAACCACCACAACGTGTGTGGGCACAGCTAGTTAAATATAAATAAGCTTTAAAAGTTTAGATAAGGCATTTCTTTTCAGAAGTACAATTTATTTTTATTTTCTTAATTGTAAATATTTTATTTTCATTTCCACACTCTTAACAAATTGCTTACTTGTAAGCCACCTGACTTGCATGCACGTATTCTTTATCGCAGTTTAACCACCTTATTTAGCTGCCCCAAAGTCGAACAGATTTTTTTCAACAATCTGTTTGGTCACGTAACTTGCTCTAAGAAATAGAAATATAAATAGAAATAGAGTATAAAACAAATACTCGTATAAGAAGTGAAAATTGTTTAAATACTTATTGGCCATTAACTATAATTTCACTTTCATGTAGAAAATATTTTGGACAGTAAAAAGAAACAGCCATCCTTGAATATTATTATTCAAGGATATTTCTAAAAGAAGTTATAAAAAGCTAATCTAATTTAAATATTAATGGTTTTCACTTGTCACAATTTATGCATCTCAACAAGACAAATATTTTTAAAATGACTTTTGAAACTTCCACATTGAAATATTCACATATTCACATATTTATTATTCACATATTTATGTACATATTTACAATAATATTGTAATATTATTATAAGTGAGAGCTAAAATTATTTTAGGCTTAAGTTCTTTCTAAGACACTAGCAGACTGTAATGCATTTTCTGGATCGCTACATCTGTTTTCAGCATTCTTTATATCCATTTATTTGTTAAGTTTATTTAAATAGTTTCCAGTACAATTGAAACTACCTTGTAGATATTTGAGGTTCAAATAAATAACATATTTTTTTCATTTGAACCTAGACTATACAAAAATAACACGTACATAAATTTTTCAGTTAATAATAGGGAATCTCTCCAGGCAGACTTGTTGTTAAAATAATGGTTGAGTCCCAATTATATAGCCAAGACTATTTGAAATTAAAAACGAGTTTACATTAAGACCGTTTTTACACCTTGTAACAAACGCCGAGTTTTTTTTTCCTATTCCTTTTGAAAGTTGCTTCGAAACCCTGTATTCTTTTACATTTGAATTTTTTCAAAATATTTATTTTTGAAAGTTTGTTTTGTATGCTTTTCTGTGTTATTAATAAATAAACAAAAAACTGTATTGTCAACTAAACGTATTTTATTATGATTAAGCGATTAAACATTCTTAATATAATATTAACACACACACATTATAAATATTTAAAAATAAGTATTATATTGTTGTAAAATTAATTTTAATTTGTTTTGGAGTTACGGACCCCTAAAGTTTCTATGTAAAGTTTTGTATATCTCAACTATTTAATGGAATGAGATAATATGAGTATCACAGGAATGGTAATTAAAAGTACTATCAACTAAATTGGCATTAATTAAAAATATTATAAAATATCAAGCAAGCAAGCACAAAAAAAAGTTTTTTTTAAAGGATTTTCTTGTCTATGTTCTGACAAAAAGAATGAAAATTAAAAAAAAAATATTTGTTTGTTCACCTAAAATGTTTCCCAAAGGTAAAAAGTAACCCAATTGTTTTTGCTACAATGTATGTCAGCGCCTTCTATCTCTGGAATCGTTATAGTTAGACTCTTGAAATTTTCACAGAATGTGTATAACTGTGGCCGCTATAACAACAACTACTAAAACTTTTAGAGTGTTCCGAAAGAGACTCGTTTTTCACGTATATGTGTTTATTTCTTAATCAGTAAGAGGAATAAAATTAAAATCTATATAAATAAATAGTGAGGAGATTTGCATGTATACGGTCTAAATTTTGACCATAATAGTTAGAGTCTTGAAATTTTTGAAGGAGGTGAATTACTGTGTTAGGACAGGGACATATTTTTCACTTATATTGCCTTCTTTACCGCAATAGGTAGGCTCCTATTATTTTCATATAAAGCTATAACAATAATTACTAAAATATAATGAGTATTTCGATAGTGATGCACTTTTCGCGAATATGACTGTTTTTTTAAACGCGAGTATATACAGAGTATGCGAATTTATGGAAAAATATAAAAAATAAAAATAAAGGGTTTTGCGAGAGTGGCAATATTTTCGAATAGTTGTAGCCCAATTGTTGAACCGGAACGGGTAGACACTTTACACCTACGCAAACTATGTACTAATTTGTCCCCTAAATCAAATAACAAAACCAAAAATTAAAGGGTGTTTCGATAATGACTCGATATTACATATATAACCTTATATTGACACTTAAAATTTACACATATTATATTTAACAATATCTACAGTAACAACAAGAAACGAAAATAAATTTAATAATAATGGGGTGGTCCCTTAATGTCTCAAAGTTGCGGAATTTGCCTTTCTCTTCTTAGACTTGTAGGCAAACACTTGATATTTACACAGGATATTTAGTACTATGCTCTAGTAGAAAAAAAAAAATAAATAATAAAGCATGCCTCATAAGACGTAAAAAATTATAGACTTCGAAACCATATGTGTGTGATTCTGACTCGCACTTGGCTGATTTATTTTTATTAATTTCTTTTTATTTCCAATAGCACGCATATTACCTCATTCTACCCTAAAATAGTAGAGATTTACCATACTTTACATACAAATTTATATCTTAAATTATGATTTGGAAATAATTTTTTTATACGAAACAAAAATACAACTTGTCGTTTTTTTCTGTAGTCAAAAAGTAGACAACACTCTAAAAGAATAAAATGAAAATAATCAAAAAAAAAACAAAAAATTCCTCGTCAGGCTTTGTCATGCAACTTTTTCAACCCCGCTTGCCTCCCAACCCCTCTTACTAACAAGAAAAAAGTTGCATGAAAAAGTTGCGGCGTTTATTGCAAGGTGTAAAAGTGGTCTAAATATAAATTTTCTTATGAGTTTGGTGTATTTAAAAGATGAAGAACGTATGTACATGTATATTAGTTACTTACCCCCATATTTATAAAATATAAAACTTATTTGAAATGTATTTTAGAACAACTTTTGTATGAAAAAAAAGTGTTCTAAAATAGATTTCAAATATATTTTATTTTTTTATAAATATGGGGGTTTAAGTTTAAAATCAGGCTGTTGTTTACTACGAATCAGAAAAAACTTCGCAAGCAAAGAAAGCTATACTAATCGCTAGCAACACTTAAAATAACTGGAATTCGAGGAAATTATTTGATTTAGTAACTTAATTAAACGTCGAAAAATGTACATAGCTGAACGCGCGTAGGTTCCACAGGCCGCCAGTTTTGTGTTGGAGAAACCGAACCGCTTGGGTCCTTATGGTCCCTTTGTTAATACATTCATTATGCATATTATATATGTACATATTTAAAAAAAATACATAAACAAATAAAACAATTGAAACTTATACATATCCATACACACATATGTATGTATGTTAACAAACACATCAGATCAGCAAAAAATCTCATTTAATCTAAAAAAATCAGGAATTCAGCGGACAACCAAATACGAGATGAATAATTAATTTTCTATAACCTACGAAAATAAAAGAAGTATTGAGATCTCAACATAGACACCAACAGTATAAACACAATACGAAAACATTAGCAAAAATAACAATTACATTTTCTTAGAAACATGAAATGTAAATAAATAAATGTCATGTAAATAAACTGTGTAAATATAAGTACATACATATGTACATATATGTATAGTGTGTGTTTTTCCATTTAAGAAAATTATGTATCTTTTTTTTAAATTTGAAATTAAGAAATAGTAGACTCTTAAGATAAAAATTTTAAAGAGCTAATGGAGTAATGAAACATCTAGGAAAAGTACATATAAATAAAAAGAAATATTATTTAGAGATAAACAATCTTATATGAATAGGAAAACATCGAAGAAGAAAATAAACACAGAAACACTAATTTATGGAATTTTATACTGTCTACGTATAAATAAATTTATGTATGTAGGTACTTCTTTCAGACTTACCCTCAAAGGCTTCTTTTTGTTTTTTAGCTTCATATTTTTTTAAAGCCAATTTAATAGCAACTATTTCAGTTTCCTTTAGATTAGCAACTAAATCCAAAGCCCTTTCTTCACAAATGAGTTGATTACTAGACAAAGGTAAACAATCACGAGCAGCAGTAAATTTCGAATAATTTTCGGCGGGAATTCTAAGAGTAACGGAAGATTTTTTATTGCTTAACAAGTCATCATTGTAAGCATTTGTTAAATTGAAAGTTAATGTTATTAACTTTCGTTGCGGCTGTTTAAACAAGTTATATTTAGTATGTTGTTTTTGCAAAGTTCGCCCAATTTGGCCCAAAACCTTTCGTAATTTATTCATTTTGTACAAATTTTATTTTTAATAAACTCAAGTGCATTTATTCCTATGGCCTTTACTGTGCTTTTAATAATGACGTCACTATTATTTTTATTTTGACATTACTAAACATTTTTATTATAAACCACTTTATGTTTATTTTATTATACTCTTATCTATTAGAACGCGTCAATAGTTTTAATATTTCACTTATTATTTCCAGCTTTTCCGTTCATGTTCTTTAAATTCCACAGCCCATTATCGTACTAATTTTCTGTCCCAGCGATACCCCAGATTACGTGCTTGCCTTTCGCATACTTCTATTGTTTTTATATAAAAGAAACTGGTAAAAACCAAATCGTGTATCGCAAAAGCTTTGTTTTTGTCTTTTTTGCAATACGTAAGCTTTTTTCTTAGCTTGTTTTTATAAGTTTACTCTCATTGATAAAAAAATAAAATTACTACTCCACTTTCTCATTTTGTGTATTAATTATTTTCCAGCTGTAAACTGACAGCTAACAATGATGACACTTTTGAGATTTTATTACTAAAAACAGAGGAACAAATCTAGTGTACGGAAACATCATAAAAATTTAAAAAAAAAACTTGCCTATAGTGTGTAAAATTTAAGTTACTGACCTCCAAAGTTTCTATGTTAAGTTTGCTATATTTCGACTATTTTAAGGCGGAATGAGGCAATATTGGTATCATTGGAATGGTAATTAAAAGTTCTATCGAATTAAATTCAAATTATTGATAAGAATAAAAAAACTAAAGTGAGCACAAAAAACATTTTTTGGTTTTTGCGCCGGGAGCAAGGATTTTCTCCTTTATTTTTTTTTTTTTTTGGTTCTAAATTATCAACGAAAAATATGTATCTAGGTATGTAATATAATGCTTATTATTCACAATAATAGTATGCAGATTGCCTGAATTTCAGGTTGCCAACAAAATGTTTAAAAACGAGTCTGAAAATCAGGAATACATTCACATAAGGGGTATTACATACAATTTTCATTATTACAACAATACAAAAAAGTTATAAATTACCCACATAAAAAATGTTCAATAAGCCCTTTTTAAAAGGTTTTTAATTTAACACTGTTTTATTCTACTTAAAACAAATCGAGGACCTGATAGATCCAAAATAAATTTTTAAAAGTTACAAATTATATTCCGAAATTTTGAAATATATGTATTTGAAATTTATTCTAGAACAAATTTTTCATATAAACTTGGTTCTAAAATACATTTCAAGTAAGTTTTATTTTTTTATGAATATGGGTTCAGCGGTTTTAAATTTCTCTCAAGAAAGAATAGAAAAATTTATCAGCCGAATACTGCGGGAAAGTGATTAAGGTGATGCAAAAACGTTTAAACGCTGCAGATCATCATAAAGGCCTTGTACCTAATTTACCTTGTACTTATACTTCAGAAGGTTCTCAAAGTAAATAATAAAAAGTCTGAAAAAAATAAGGAAGGTTGAAGACAGGGTTGGAGAACAATGACGTTAGAAATGTTTATTATTGCAAGAAAAAGTAAAAAAGATTGAATTGAATTAAAATTGTATGAAAAAAGCATGAAGTGTACCACTACACCACTGATGTGTAGATTGTAGCAAATTTAGTACAATTGTACCACAAATCCCAACACTGTTGTCTATTGCAGATGATAACTTGTAGTATTGCCGTACAGCAAAAATCAATAATAACAATACTAAGGCGTATTTACTCAGGTGGCAGCGTTACGTCAGCTCACTATTATTTGCTATACTTATATACTTATGTTTGCAAATAGTGGCGGTTTTTGGTTTTAAATAAATATTTTTATGTAACACATTTTAAAAATTGTAATTATTCCATGATAAAATCATAAAATATATTTATTCGCATATAATATATACATCTTATATTCATGAAAACTTTTATAGCGAGCAGCTTTTTGATATGTCACGATTTTAAATTAATTATACCGTTAAAAGTATAAAAGTTAAAGAAAATTATAATTCGCAAAAATTAAGTTTATCTTTAAATTAAATAGTATATAAAAATACTAACATTTATATTTATTCTAGAGTTTAAAAATAAATATAATTTTTAATAAATTAGGAACATGAATAAATATTTAATAATTCGAAGATTTTTACATACATATGTATGTAATGTAATTTTTATATTGATTTTTATTAAAGTATCACTTTGTCAATCCGACCACATAAAGTTTAAACCATAGATTACATAGATGCCAACTCTATAAATGTCAAAAACGGTGTGAATTCAACACAAATAGGGGAGTATAATTTTTTACTTACATTAAGACACTATTACGCGATATTTCGTTGCACTTTCCAAATATGTAAATAATTAAAATTTTTGCACTTCAAATTCATTCACAATTTAATGTATTTCTATGGTTTAAACATTCTTAATTCCATTCGTCTAGTCCTGTTACGGGAAAATAGATTTTCAAAGTAATTTTTAAATATACTAATCTATCAGATATAAAATTCGCAAAATTAGTCCATAAATTCAAGAAAAAAAAAAAAAAGCGAATATCTTTATGTTCCTCACAATTTTGGATTATTTCTGCACTTTACTTTGTTAATTTGAAAACCGAAAACTCGGAAAAATAACATCCAGAAAATTGATGTAAATATACGAATTCATTTTATATGTTTTGAAAATGTTGTATCTCTCATTTTTTTATTTGAATAAATCAAGAAAATCTGTATAATATGAAGTCGCCGGTAACCTTATTTGACTTGGCTCATTATTATAATTTGGCAATAGCTAAAGTTAGGATTTTATCGGAGAGATAAGTAAATTTTCTTAATAATAACCAGTGCAAAGCTAGTTACTATAACTTGCCTTTATAGTACGCGATAGTTAAAGGATATTTTTAGCTGACTTATAATAACAAAAAACTACTTATCGCTTTGACAAAATTCTAATTTTCGATATTGGCAAGTTATAATAATGAATCTAAATGTTACAATACAAAATATGTACTTTATATCGTAATTTTACTCGTTGTAGTTAAACAGCAAGAGTCTTTGGAGGTAATCGAACACAGAACCCCCAGACCGAGGTATTAACCAAGTGAAACGGAATTTTTATTGATTTTTGAATTTACTTTTCACCTGTATGCAACATACTACAAAAAACCAAACTATTGTGGATTTTGTAATAAGTAAGAAAATATTTTTAAGTAGTTTAAACATATCTTCGTTTATTTAATATTATGCATAAATATACATAGTGTAAATATATATTTATATTCATATAGTAAAATCAATTTTTATTCGTTTATTGCTGTTTATGTTTAAAAGTTTAAAAAATATAACCTTACATTAATATTGGCACATTATATAACTAAAAACCTCTCTAAGATTTTCCACCATGTATTCGCTTATGTGCAATCATTCGCTCTCTGGCCTAGTATACCACGTAATTCTTGATTCAACGTACGCAACAATGGATGTTTACCACAACCACATCTTCCGCGGAAATCGTCCAAATCTATGGCCCAAACCATACCACCACCTAAACGCATTTTTCTTACAAATTGGGATTTCCGTCTAATATCATTGACGTCATCATATGATACCCATTGATTGTCCCTGTACGCATAGGGGCCAATCCTTCCTTGGGGATCGCGTATCACCGTCCAGCCACCATAGCTGATTTGTTCACATATTTCGTAGTAGGCTAAGAAACCAGCAGCTCGCGTAAAGTTACCAGCACGTCCAGGTCCAACTGATTTATCATTAAGGCTACGGGCATCGGTATCTGCCAATGAGAATGATTGGCCATAAAGTGGCATACCCATTATTAATTTTTCTGGCGGTGTCCCTTTTTCAATCCAATAGTTAATACTGAAGTTGCCATTGAAATAAGGATTAACATCACCATCTACATAATATAAAGGAGCCACATGACCGGTTTGTTTATCCCAATGACCATGGAAATCATAGGTCATGACCGCTATCCAGTCAAAGTAACGTGCCAAAGTGGGAACATCATAACCAGCATCTATAACCATCTTACTAGGTGATACCGCAGCTGATAATAATAATCCTCTAGGTTTAAATGCTGCAGAAAGTTCTCGTACTAAGGAGGCAAAGGCGGTTTTTTCTGCGGATGAGCCTTTGGAACAATCAACTTGCCAGCATACTGGATATTCCCAGTCTAAATCTAAACCTTCAAAGCCATATTTTTCACAGAACACCAATACACTTTCAATAAATCTTTTTCGAGCTTGAGAATCTAAGACCAAACGGGCGTATTTATTACCCAATGAATCATTCCAACCCCCTATGGCTACCGTAACACGTAAACCTTTTTTCTTATAGGCCACAACTCTTTCGTAGAAGTGATTGTCAATATCAGCCCAGGAATCGTGTGTTTTAATGGTCAGAGAATTGCTATTGAGCACTGCAAATCCATAGACGATATGCGTACAAAGATTTTCATCAATATCTTCTGGTACATATTTTCCCTGACCGCGACGATACCAAGCCCAATTTGTAAAATAGCATACTACCTTATATTGTTCATTGCTGCCGAGTGTGGGTGTTGCGGGAGTGGGGTTAAGACTTGGAATCTCTTTTTTGTTAATTGATGTAATAGGTTTCCTTGTAGTTTTAGCCGGAGCTTTTGTTACAAATTGTTTGGTGGGTTTAGGTATCTCAGACATTGGTCGATGTGTTATTTGATCATCTGTTATTTTGCACATGGCAGCTTGTGGCCAATCACAGTAGTTATTATTCCAGTGAAGACCCGAGGGACATCTGAAAAGGTTTGTTATAACCAGTATTAAAATAATTGGGTATACATTACAATTTTTTAATCTGCATTATTTTATTTAACTTACTTTTGCTCTAAGAACTCGCCATTTTGACAGATGTAGTATTTATTACAGTCCCTTTCGTGGGGTGCGTAGTTTTTATTTAAACATTTCATTTTTACGGGAGCCTGCGTGGATTTCGTGGGCTTAAACTGCGTTTGTTGGGATACCACATTGGTAACTAAGCTAGGTTTTGGTTTAGGTTGCCCCATGGGTTTAGAGCTACTTCCAGCAACTGAAATATAAAAACAATAAAGTTAGAAAATAACTACAATTTTTGTCTATTAATTCGGTTCTTACTAAAGAGATTTTCCCTGTTTTCTAATATGCAATTCGGATGAGGACTTGAATAGTTCCTTAATACTCGATTAATGGTCTTTAACAACGGATACGATTCGCAATTGCAATCATTTCTAAAATCATCTAAATCTAAAGCCCAGATCATAGCACCACCCAAGCCCATAGCTTTAACATATTCCGACTTATGACGTATCATAGGAGCATCATCAAATGATACCCACTGATCTCGAAGATAAGCGTAAGGACCCATCCTTCCTCGAGCATCTCTCACAACATTCCATTTCTTGTTTTGTATGTAAGAACAAATTTCATAGTATGATAAGAATCCTCGAGCACGAGTGGCTTCTCCTGCCTCTCCACCACCATAAGCTTTAGCATTCAGATCGTGATTTTTAGTCTCGGCCAATGAGAAGGACTGACCATACATAGGCATACCCATAATTATTTTATTGCGATCAGCACCCATTTCCAACCAGTAGTTGATAGAGAAATTGGCATTGAAACCCTCAGTACCTTCAGGATGATCATACATAGGAGCAACATGACCAGTTTTCTTATCCCACTGGCCATGATAATCATAGGCCATAACTGCAATCCAATCAAAGTATTTCGTTAGGTTAGGCACATCGTAACCGGCATCAATAACTTTCTGATTGGGCGATACAGCGGCAGACAGCAGCAGGCCTTTAGGTTTGAATGCTTCTGATAACTCCTTCACTAAATTTGAGAATCCCTCTTTTTCATCTGAAGTACCCTTTTTGCAGTCCACTTGCCAGCAAACAGGATATTCCCAGTCCAAATCTAAACCGTCAAAACCATACTTTATTATAAACTCCATAACATGACGTATAAATTTGGCTCTGGCAGCTGAATTTCGAACTAAACGAGCATATTTATCACCGGCCGAATCGTTCCAGCCACCTATGGCTAAGGTAACCTTGATACCTCTTTTACGATACGAAGCCACACGTTCATAGAAGTTATTATCTAAATCAGCCCACGAATCATGAGGTTGTATGGTCAAAGTGTCACGATTGAGCACAGCAAAACCATATACAATATGAGAGCATAAATCGGCATCTATATCCTCAGGTAGGAATTTGCCACCGCCTTGACGGTACCAAGCCCAATTGGTAAAGTAGCAAATGACTTTAAAGTCTCCAGAAGAAGCCGTATCTTCGGCAGATTCTTGTTCTGAAGTTATTATTTCAAAACTATTTTCTTCTAAATCATTGTTGGGATCTACAACATTTTCTGTACCACCAACGATAGTTTCTTGTACGTTAGCACCATGTCCAGTTTCTATTTCCATGGGATAAACTATTTCTTCGGAATTCACAACCTCTTCTACAGATTCGGGCTCCGAGGAGGGGGGTATACCAGCTAAAAAATAAGATTAAGGTTGTAGAATATCTTATTATTTTGCATTTGAAAAACCTACGTGTTGGTTCATTGCCTGTGGGTGGATCTTTCAAAACATCATGAATTTGTGTTAACAGTGGATGTACTCCTTCTCCACATCTATTACGGAAATCATCCAAATCTAAAGCCCATATCATACCGCCTCCCAAATCCATAGATCTAATCAATTGTGATTTCTTACGTATCATGGCTTTGTCATCATATGATACCCATTGATTACCCTTGCGAGCAAATGGACCCATGCGTCCTTGTTTATCCTGTATTACTTCCCAACCTTGATGTTTAACACGGTCACAGATCTGTAATTCAGAAAGAATAAATATTCGAGTATTTACTTAACTAAAGCTCTTACTTCATAATAGGCCAAGAAACCAGCAGCACGAGTAAATTCTCCCGCTTTACCTGGTCCGGGGGCTTTGGCATTTAAACCGTTACTGCGTGTATCTTCCAAAGTAAATGATTGGCCATACATAGGCATCCCCATAACAATTTTACGTGAAGGAGCACCCTTTTCAATCCAGTAATGTAAGGAATAGTTCTAAGAAATGAAAACAAATTATTTGATTTTATATTCAACCATAGTGATTTTTCAAACATACCGCATTAAAATAATCATAATCATCTTCTGGATGATAGTACAAGGGAGCTACATGCCCTGTCTTCTTATCCCACTGGCCATGAAAATCATATGTCATAACAGCTATCCAGTCAAAATATTTTGAAAGTTGAGGTACATCATAACCGGCATCTATTATTTTCTTGCTAGGAGATACAGCTGTAGACAGCAGTAAACCTCTAGGCACAAATGATTTAGAAAGTTCCCTCACTAAAGCAGTAAATCCTTCTTTTTCACCTTTTTGACCTTTCTTGCAGTCTGTTTGCCAGCATACAGGGTATTCCCAGTCCAAATCCAAACCTTCAAAACCATATTTCTCCAAAAATTCTAACGAATTTTTAACAAAACGTGCTCTTGCTTGAGGATTACGTACCAAACGACTGTACTTATCACCCTGGGAATCATTCCAGCCACCTAAAGCCAAACTGACCTTAACACCCTTACTCTTTAAAGCACTAACACGGGTGTAGAAATTATTATCAATATCAGCCCAAGAATCGTGAGTTCTTAGAATTAACTCGGAGTAGTCTAAAACTGCAAAGCCATAAACGATATGAGTACACAAATCGGTATTAATATCATCAGGTGTATAGCGACCTAAACCCTTACGATACCAGGCCCAATTGGTAAAGTAACAAACCACCTTGTAGTAACCATCTAAAGGCTGTACAATAGGTTTATCCGTAGGATAGGTGGGTCTCATAGAAGTGGTGGAGGGCTTAGCTGTAGTAGGAGCTGGCTTAGGTTTTGCGGGTTTAATATCATTCGTGTCCCCTCCTGTAGCCTCATTATTACATTTAGCCGTGTTTGGCCAATCACACTGGCCAGTTTCAGCATTGAAGTGTAAGCCAGGGCCACAATCAGCTGCTTGTAAACGGTTCCATAAACAGAATAAGTATTTTGTACAATCGCCTGGGTATGGAACTCTCTCCTCACCGTTACAAGGATCTTCAGGGTTGGCCTTAGATTGTACTATACGTAAATATTTTTTTGTTGTAACACACTTAACATTCTCTGGCCAATTACAGGTTTTCCTGACACCATCCCAATGTAAATTTCCACCACATGAATTGGATACTAAAACACCATTAATGCATATATAGTATTTATCGCAGCTACGATGAGTGTAGTATTCGTTTTCATTGCATTTTGCGCTAATAGAAGGGCGATTGGGTCTGTTGGGCTTACGAGTTGTTGATATAGGTTTAGATGGCCTTGATGAAGACAAATATAAAGAGCTGGTAGTACGTTTGGGTGGTACTTGTGTTGTTTTTCTAGTAGTTTTAATTTCGACAGTAGGTGTTTGCCTTGGGGGAAACTTAGTTGTGGAACTAGCACTTAGGGGCTTTTTATTGATGGTACATTTCGCAGATTCTGGCCAATCACAGTTCTTATTATTTTTATTCCAATGTAAGCCTCCAGGACAAAACTGTTGTCTTATTTCTCCAGCTACAATGCACTGATAGTAAGAATTACAGTTGTAGATATCAGGATAGAACTCACCGGGCATACACTTTGATGCCTGTATAACAGGCCTTACAACGGCTGGTGCGGGAATCGTAGTAGGTTTTTCGGGTATTGGTGTGGGCTTTTGCGTTACTGTTGGTCGCTTGTTCGTAGTTGTAAAAACAGAAGAAATTCTTTGTGTTGTTGAAGTGGTAGTTGGTCGCTTGGTCGTAAAAGCAGTAGTAGGTCTTTGTGTTGTTGAGGTGGTAGTTGGTGGAGGTGACCACCACACAGTTGAAGTTTTAGGCGTGGTAGAAGTAGTCGTTGTAGATGATTGCCAGACTGGATTGACAGTGGTATGATCATTAGGATCACCTCCTCCTCCACCTGCAGAACCATCACTGCTAATGGTTGTCATAACTGGAGGCAAAGGAGTAACGGGTACTGGTGGTTTAGCACAGTTTACACGGCTTGGTGGTTCACTGCTCTCACGTCCCAATGCTCTATTTATTGCCTTTAGAAGAGGAAAAGATTCACTACAGCAACGATTTTGAAAATCATCCAAATCCACAGTCCAGGCTGAAACACCACCAAATCCAGCATTAACAGCGTAACGAGCTTTAGCTTCTACCGATGAAGGATCTTCAAAACCCACCCATTGATTTCGGAACATGGCATAAGGTCCGGATTTTCGATCACTATCACGACCGGTCAACCATTTTTGTTTGCGTATTCGTTGGCAAATTTCATAGTATGCCAACATGCCAGGTTGTTTTGTAAATTCTCCAGCATCTCCAGGACCAATAGCAGCAATACCCTCACCCACCAATTGTGCACTATCCCGTTCTAAAGTGAATGTTTGGCCGTAAAAAGGTATGCCCATAATAATACGTTCTTTCTTAGCACCCAATTTTAGAAGAAGTTGCATGGTATAATCCGTATTATATTGAGGATATTTGTCTCCTTTGCGTCCATATAAAGGACTTACATGTCCCGTCTGTCTTTCCCAGGCACCATGATAATCATAAGACATAACTGTCATATAATCCACAATTTTCGAAAGTTCAGGGAATTCATAGGCTTCGGTTATAATCTCCTTATAGCCAGAAATAGCGACTCCTAATTTTAATTTGTTATCAGTACGTTCAAATTCTGTACGTATCTCACGCAATAATTTGGTCAAGTTAGGTTTATCACTAGCTGGTCCTTGGGAACAATCACTTTGCCAACATTTTGGATAATTCCAATCCAAATGTAATCCTGAGAAACTGTGGCGCTGTAGAAAACCCACTAAACTGGAAGCAAACACTTTGCGTTTAATATCGTCAGCCGCCAAACGAGAATATTTATCACCAAATGAATCAGTCCAACCACCCATGGCTATTAAAACAGGTATGCCAGTTTCCACCATACGGCTGTAGAATTGATTGTCAATATCAACCCAAGGGTCGAACTCCTTAATATTTAAATGATCCGGATCCAAAGAAGCAAATGAGTAAATAAGCTTTGTGCACAAGCGATTGTTCTTCAGATACTCAGGAACAAATTGTCCATCGGCTTTGCGATAAAAAGCCCAATTGGTGATGTAACACAAAACTTCGGGAGAGTGATTGAAACTTTTGTGCGGTGGTTTAGATACTTTAATTTGTGCCAAAGCACCGTACGGCCTATTATCTGCTGTATCTTGCTCATAATTATCATTATCGCGTTGGTGAAAACGTACTTGCGATAATGCTCCATAACCAGAAAGTTCATCTCTGACTTTATCTATATCGCCTACTTTATCGACATCCGATAAGTCGGAAGTCCTTACAAGTTGTTGATAGGGCGAATCCGCGCGAAAGGCTTGTGGCAGCAAAGACTCTACATCTTCATTATTTTCATTGGGTATTATGTAGGCAGCGTATTTATCTGACATTGACCAAGCATCGGCTTTCGGAAAAGTTTCAACCGCAAAATCAGGCTCAGGTGCTGGTTCTGTAAGCACAATCTTTTCAGGCCTGGCTTCTTCAACTAAATAGTCTGTAATACTAGCCGAATATTCCTCCTCTTCAACATCCTCATCATCTTCACCTTTGGGAAAAGCTTCAACAGCATCTCTCACAAAATTTCTTAAGGAAGATGATTCTTTTAATTCTGCTATTGTGCGTGTACTAATAGTAGGTATACTTTCCACAGCACTGCGTAAAGGTAAAAATACGTCTCCAAAAGTAGTAGCCAGACTAAAACGACCTAAAGGTTCTAGTGTCTCATCGTCGGAAATACTCTCAACAGCTGAGCGTATAAATGATGGTTTGTATTTAGGCATATGATGCTCTTCGGGAGCATCTACACGTATGTGAGCAGTCGTATTATAAAAAGAAGCGAAGAACTTAAAAAAATCAAATAAATGTAAAACATATTTAGTTTTTCAAAACAAAAACTTTTAAGTTTTACTTACCAGTAATACAACTGTTATTAGGCCTCTAACTTCTCTCATTCTAAGGAGATATTAAGAGAATTTCTCTTTTCTCCTTATTATTTTAAATTACTGGGTTTAATTGCTTAAATGGAAGGGAAACAATTTTTCTGTATTTATTATTTATTTTTATAATATTATTTACAGATTTTATTGCAATTTCTGCAAAAAAAAAATTTTTAATTATTACGAATTATTTTCGAGTTAATTTTTTTGTATAAAGAATATGACTGCCTACTTAATATGAATATTAATGGGCAGTATTTTCATGATGTCCTTGATTATTGTACAGAATATTGGATGACAAACTAGGAAGTCATAAATTTGTTGAGTAAAATTAGTTTACTCTTCTTCTTCTTTTAGCTAATTAAGGCCACGTAATGATTGTGATGGCGAATTTATATATTTTAAACAAATTTTTACTTTGTGGAATTACATTGTTATGAAAATATTTAAAACACCTCTTACAGAGCCTTACAATAATTTTTAGAATTTTAGAAATTTTTATAAATTTTAGAATTTTATCCAGGGATGGGTATCTTTATATAAACTAAATACAGAAACTATAACTGAAGCACTATAAAAGTAAGAGTCTTACAATTGGTGTGGAATACTACTTTCAAAGCAAAATCGAGCAAAATATTGTCAGGACGCTTACGACGCGGCGGCACAGCTAGTTGATAATAAAACAATTGTTTGCATTTAATCATTAGTTAATAATAATGATTTTATTTTTATAAATAATTACTAATAAAGTAATAAGCAAAGAAATAAAAGCTACTATCACTAATACAATACAATAATATACATTCCGTTTTTACTTTTATGATTTTAAATTCCATTATTACAAAGATATAAAGTGTCTATACCTTTTTGTAAAAAGTTTATTGAAATTTTTTTGTAAAAATTTTATTGAAATTTTTTTGTAAAAATTTATTGAAATTTTTTTTTGTAAAAATTCTATCGAAAATTTTTAGTTAAAATTTAATCAAAAATTTTTTATAAAATTTTTTTGTAAAATTTGATAGAAAATTTTTTGTAAAATTTGATAGAAAATTTTTTGTAAAATTTGATAGAAAATTTTTTGTAAAATTTGATAGAAAATTTTTTGTAAAATTTGATAGAAAATTTTTTGTAAAATTTGATAGAAAATTTTTTGTAAAATTTGATAGAAAATTTTTTGTAAAATTTGATAGAAAATTTTTTGTAAAATTTGATAGAAAATTTTTTGTAAAATTTGATAGAAAATTTTTTGTAAAATTTGATAGAAAATTTTTTGTAAAATTTGATAGAAAATTTTTTGTAAAATTTGATAGAAAATTTGATAGAAAATTTTTTGTAAAATTTGATAGAAAATTTGATAGAAAATTTTTTGTAAAATTTGATAGAAAATTTTTTGTAAAATTTGATAGAAAATTTTTTGTAAAATTTGATAGAAAATTTTTTGTAAAATTTTATAGAAAATTTTTTGTAAAATTTGATAGAAAATTTTTTGTAAAATTTTATAGAAAATTTTTTGTAAAATTTAATAGAAAATTTTTTGTAAAATTTGATAGAAAATTTTTTGTAAAATTTGATAGAAAATTTTTTGTAAAATTTGATAGAAAATTTTTTGTAAAATTTGATAGAAAATTTTTTGTAAAATTTGATAGAAAATTTTTTGTAAAATTTGATAGAAAATTTTTTGTAAAATTTGATAGAAAATTTTTTGTAAAATTTGATAGAAAATTTGATAGAAAATTTTTTGTAAAATTTGATAGAAAATTTGATAGAAAATTTTTTGTAAAATTTGATAGAAAATTTTTTGTAAAATTTGATAGAAAATTTTTTGTAAAATTTGATAGAAAATTTTTTGTAAAATTTGATAGAAAATTTTTTGTAAAATTTGATAGAAAATTTTTTTAAAATTTGATAGAAAATTGTTTGTAAAATTTGATAGAAAATTTTTTGTAAAATTTGATAGAAAATTTTTTGTAAAATTTAATAGAAAATTTTTTGTAAAATTTGATAGAAAATTTTTTGTAAAATTTGATAGAAAATTTTTTGTAAAATTTGATAGAAAATTTTTTGTAAAAATCGCTCTCACAGGGGTTACTGAACCCCCGATATCTGTATGCAATTCATGCGATCTACTGGTCTATTTATTTAAGAAAAAAAAGCAAAAGAGAATCATTACAACCAAAAAAAAATAAAAACAGGGTTAAAAAATATATATGTATATAGGAATGGTCTGATGTTGTTGAATTACATTAGCGAAATTTTCGAAACTATGCCTGGCAGATTGGTGGGCTTAAATTTGCTGGTGCCTTAGCAAAGTTGATTTTAACCCAAAAACATACGGAAAGACTGAAACATCTGTATTTTTTCACGTTGTTTCTCTTTTGCTTTTTTTGTTAAATAAATATTAGACCATGACCAGTAGATTGCATTGAGTGCATACAGATCTCGGGGGATCAATAACCTCCTGCGAGCAGGGATTTTTGTTTGATTTAAGGTTGGTAGGGTTTTTCTCCTTTGACTTGTATTAAAAGCCTTTATAGAAAGCAATACGTATAGAGGTATCCGATAGACCAACAGGATGCCCACTGGGAATCAGGAGTAGTTAATAGACATTGGGGGGGTGAATATGACGCACCCAATGGGTTTTAGTCTAACCATTCTAACGCAATATAGATTGCAGGAAGGTCCTAAATTTTACAAAAAATTTTCAGTAAATTTTTTACAAAAAAATTTCTATAAAATTTTTACAAAAAAATTTCTATAAAATTTTTACAAAAAAATTTCTATAAAATTTTTACAAAAAAATTTCTATAAAATTTTTACAAAAAAATTTCTATAAAATTTTTACAAAAAAATTTCTATAAAATTTTTACAAAAAAATTTCTATAAAATTTTTACAAAAAAATTTCTATAAAATTTTTACAAAAAAATTTCTATAAAATTTTTACAAAAAAATTTCTATAAAATTTTTACAAAAATATTTCTATAAAATTTTTACAAAAAAAAATCTATAAATTTATTTTAACGGAAATAAATATTTTTCATTAACGCTCTCTGTTTATATCACTTTTTAAAGTTTGGAAATTTTAGTATTCATTTAAAATACATTGAAAATAATATCAGATATCCGCTTACATTTATCATTAAATTTTTATGTAAAAAACACTTTTATTAATATTGTTATCAAGTCTTTCCCTTTCAATTCCTCTCTAACTAAATAAAGTTTTTAAAATTAATGTAAATAAATGGAACTCAACAAAAACATACCAGCACTAAATTATAAATTGTTTAAAAATACTCAATATTTTTGTACAGGTAAAATTAAAAATTCTATCAACGTTTTAAAGGTTACTAAACAGTCAGAAATGAGAGTTGAGGAAAAAAAAATTAAACAAAATACTGGTACAATGAAATAAACTTAACAAACTGAATAAAATATAAAAAAACCGAACATAATAAAAAAATTTAAGCTGAAATAATAAAATCAAAAATGTATTAAAAAAAATGCTTGAAAAGTTGCCAATATATCAGCAGTCATAGTCCCAGTTTAGATGGGCGAACATTTGGAAGAAAAACATGTTAAGCTGACTACTACTCACTGAGGTCAAAGTGGGTACAATTGTACTTTTTTGTAATAAAAAACTCAATATCACTTCTGCTAAATAATAATAAAAAATTATATCACAATTCTATTTGGCGTCGTCGACCCAATACCACGACGTTTTGTGTTTTTTTTTGTGCTGTTGCATTAAATGCCCTTGGCCCTACAAGAAGATCGTAGGATGGATGGCTGTGATGTTTTATAACAAAGTGCAGCAAATCAAAACTTTTTCGAAAAATACATGTACTTGACAGTATAGGTTCGATTCTACTACCTTTTTTGAAGGGCCCACTGGTTTCAGAATCTTTCTAGGTCCATAAATAAAAAGTTTTCACCAATTTCACCAAACCGAGTGTACGGTTTTACTATACTTTGGGAATAGAATCGAACCTATACTGTCAAGTCCCTGTACTTTTTCACTGTTGCACTGTGTAATAGAATAACTTTTATATTGATATCTTACCTTTAAAATTGAATAAGATCTTATATTTATTAAAAAGTATTTAATAAGAACAACGGTTTAATATTTATAACCGTGCAAAAGACGGACAGACATTGAAGTGATATTAATAGGGCGCCTTCAGCTACGAAATCCGAAAAAAGTGAGGCACTTATTATCAGGTTTACAAGTACATACTTTAAAACTTTACAAAAACTTCTTAAAAATGTACATTTTCCAGTGCTATTTATACAAGTTTTTTTTTACGTTAAATTTTTTTCTCTGTTAGGCTCCTCAACATGACATAAATTGCAATATTTTAGTTAAGGTGAAATTAAAAATTCTGTCAACGTTTACAAATATAAATGTAACCATAATAAAAAATACTCTTTTATCAGACAAAATCTCTTAGGAGCAAAAAAAAATAATAATAATTATATGAAATAAAAAATCGGTAATTAATTAAATAATTATATTATAGTTAATTAAGTAATTATAAATAGATAATTATTTAAAATAAAAAATATAAATAATAAAGAAAATGACAAGAAAAAATCATCAACATTGAAAATGCTTCTCATGTGTTTTAAGTCTTTTGTTTGCGATCATTCATTTAAAGCAAAGGCCCCTAACCAAAAAAAGTGGTTAAAATGAAAATGCATTGGTTTGCTAAATATTTAGCAAAAAGACACAAACCTACATTGTTGAAAGCTGGTATGCTACTGATTTAAAATTTTTACATGTATTGTTCTCTCTGTGAGATTCTGGTTGAGATTGTGTATGAGCTCACAGACCCTCAGGGGTTTGCGTGGGGGCTCTTGATTTAAAGAATGAAGTTATGCTTGTGTCTTTAGTGTTTTGTTTTTTATTTATTAAGGAAGTAAATAAAATTACTATCTCCAAACTCATACAAAAGTTCCTGAAAAATGAGCAAGAATGTTTAAAAAGAATATTGCAATTTTTTTATAATTTATTGATTGCAGTTTTTTTTATGTTTTGTCGACAACAATTGATTTTATCATTGACTTTGAACCTCAATTCTTTTGTTAATCATATCATAACACTTTTCGTTATTGTTGTATTTGTTATATTATGTGCCAAAACAAAATGCTCACGTGTCTGCTATGAAACAAAGAAGCAAATAATAAAAAAAAATTGTCATTCTATATTTTTTAATTTAGTTTTATCGATTAATCGTGAAATTTGTCATCTTTACGAGTCTTGTAAAAGTAATTTATTCTGTTTTTAATGAATTAACAACCAACCAGAGTTTTTTTTAATTAAAAAAAAAATTTTAAGATAACATAAATTTTCGCATATTTAAAATCCATTAAAAGGTTGTTTACCTAATTTGGGCTTAGTTATTCATTTAGTCTATAACATTTTCCATTTTTTGTTTTTATTATTCCCATTTAAATAACTGTTTTTATGGATATTATTTGCTATAGCCATAAATTCATGACAATAAAAATTGTATCTCAGAAACAACAAACTAACACGATAATCATTTCATTTAATTAGTTTTGATCCAGAAGAATAAAATTGATCAAGCCATATAAAATCGTTTATTGACCCCATTTTTTTTTAGCTCAAACTCTCTTTAACCTAATTATTGCTGTTTACTTTAGCAATGAATTTAAAAAAAAATACGAGTACAAAAATCAATATCAACATGGCAAAGGGTTATATTTTTGTTGTTGGTTTTAATTTCAGTAAAAAATGATATGTTGCATATTAGGCGGTTAAAATTTTAACGTTGTATTTTTTTCACCCCAATGGCTTTTTATAGTTTTTTAATTTATATATATATATATATATATATATATATATATATATATATATATATATACTACTTTCAAAGCAAAATGGAGCAAAATATTGTCAGGACGCTTACGACGCGGCGGCACAGCTAGTTGACAATAAAACAATTGTTTGCATTTAATCATTAGATAATAATAATGATTTTATTTTTATAAATAATTACTAATAAAGTAATAACCAAAGAAATGTAAGCTACTATCACTACTGAATAATGCTAACGTAAAACAATTAAGAATCTTATATATACCATAGTAATGTTAAATATATATATATTATTAAAATTATGAAAATTTTAGAAAAAAAATTTTATAATATAATAATTATAATTATAATATTATAATTATAATATATAATTTAATGTATAATTATAATTTAATATATTATATATATAATTATAATATATAATTATCATTTAATTTTTAAATATAATTTAATATATCATTATAATTATATATAATAATTATAATTATAATAATAATAAATATAATTATATTTCGAAAAAGTTCTCAAACCAACCGAACCGAACTTCGAAGTATTTTTTATTCAAAATCAAATATTTAAAAACCAAACACTTAAGAAATTCCCCCATACATATAAGTACTTAAATAAGTTTCAAATAATTTATTGTTAAATTTGTTATTTTTTGTTTTTTTTTTTCAAATCAACCAATTCCATGCCAATTAAGAAGCTGTGAAATATTTTAATGCCTGTTCGTTTAAGACAAGCAATAACGGGAAGAAAGAAGGAGAATTAGAAAAGTTTACCATAAATGGTCATTTACCCTGTCACTTATTATTAGCAAATCTCTTCCTCACGATACCGTAATAAATCTATTAGACAGACGTCAAAGAGATTAGAGAAAAGTAAACAGATTTAAAGAAACTAATAATGTAAAGAAAAAAATATTCTAGCATATTGAGCTATTAGTATAATTAGTCTTAGTTAGACGATTTATTAATGCGTTGAGTGATAAAAGTGGCGAATTAGCATTTTATTTTCAAATTATTCGTATAAATTTTCATACATAAGTATTATGCCAATTCTTTCAAAGTTTATGGATTCAATAATTTAGAAAGTTATGCATTAATAATGGAACGGAATTTATAATGCTGGACTATAACTTTAAGATAAAGTTTAAGTATAATGGAGATTTTTTTCTAAGTTTTACGCGACCAAGGACTTAAGAAAAGAATATGACACAGAGTAAATACATAAAGTAGAATGGTAAAAACCAGTGAAGGAACTAGCTTTTGCCCCTATATATATATATATATATATATATATATATATTATGAAATAAATATATATATATATATTATGAAATAAAATTTTGTTTTTGATTAAATAAAAGAAATCCATTTAATTAATTAAATAAAAGGAATCCATTTTTGCGTATCTAATAAGTGATGAAAAGCAAATTATATGCTTGTCCAGATTTTAGGTATTAATCTTACATAAGTATGTATTAAAAAGAAATCAGTAACAGCTATTATATAAAATCCAGGAAGTGTTTTAGTGTGTCTTTTTAACATTTACAAACCATACTGTCAGAGTAGATTATTCTTACTTAATACACAACAGTAAAAAATTATTTAAAACGTAATAGGATAATCAAATTAGGTGTAAATAATCTTTTTTAATACTTATTAAATGTTGTATGAGAATTTTTTAAATCCTCATTTTCTATATATTTTTAATGTTAAGACTAGTAGAGTGTCTGTTAAAAAAAAAATTAATAAAAATTTGTATTATTTTTCCTAGCTAATCTATTTTTTTTTTTTGTCAGTATCAAAACATTTCCAATTTTTTATTTCTTTTTTTTTATTTTATTTTATTCTTTTGCCTTAAGACAGCAATACTATATATGAATTAAACATTGAAATTGAAATTGTGTCCTTTATCCAAATTCTTATACTTTGGAAAAAATGTATATAATTAAGTTTTTATGTAAATTCTTGTTAGAATAGTAAACATTCTCGTTATTAATATTTTCCAATAAGTTTTTGCAATTATGTATATAGAAAGGGATTATTAGTTTCTTATGAGAAATTTAAATTGTAGACAAAATTAGGTTAAAAATTGATTTTTTTCATAAAAATAAGTTTTTAAGTTTTTTTCCGAAGGCTTTTCTTGTTCTAGCAGCAAATTTTTGTTTGATATATTAAGTTTAACAATACATTACAAAAAAATATAAAGATTTTATAATTTTGGATATAAATAATCAAAAACGACATATTTTTGAGACCAAAAAATATTTTAACTTTTGACCAGTAAACATTTTGAAAAAAATATAAAAATTAATACTCGAAGATCTGTTAAGCCTGGTACTCTGTTCAGTTTTTCATGCGAAATGCTGTCAAACTAGATACATAAAAAATGTGTATGAGAAAGAGATGAAAAAATGTTGCAGAAGTAGTACTCTGTTGAAATGTTTCCGGCAACATTTAATTACAGCTGTGAAATAAAAAAATTTTTGAAAATTTTTTGTGGAAAATTTTTTAAAACAATGTGGTATATTTTAAAGCAATAAAATCGTAAAATTCTTCCAAATCGCGATCTAGACACCACATTTTAAATGTCAAATTTAAAATGTGGTATTTTAAATTTGACATTTTTGGTCTCAAAAATATGTCGTTTTTGATTATTTATATCCAAAATTATAAAATCTTTATATTTTTTTGTAATGTATTGTTAAACTTAATATATCAAACAAAAATTTGCTGCTAGAACAAGAAAAGCCTTCGGAAAAAAACTTAAAAACTTATTTTTATGAAAAAAATCAATTTTTAACCTAATTTTGTCTACAATTTAAATTTCTCATAAGAAACTAGTAATCCCATTCTATATACATAATTGCAAAAATTTATTGGAAAATATTAATAACGAGAATGTTTACTATTCTAACAAGAATTTACATAAAAACTTAATTATATACATTTTTTCCAAAGTATAAGAATTTGGATAAAGGACACAATTTCAATTTCAATGTTTAATTCATACTTCTTCAAAGTAAAAAAAATTTTTTCAATACTTAATTGTAATTTTCATAACGTTAATTTGTTAATTTTTCCTGATGATGCTACACAAAGGAGTAGCGAAATATCGAAAAAATAAAAATAAAATTATTTAAAGACCTAAAGCTTAAAAGAAAATAGTTAAATTAATATTAATAGAAAGGTCAAATAAACTATATAAAATAATATACATATATTTGTTTAAAACAGAACAAAAAATGTTCTTAGTTAAACAATTAATTACTTCAATTAATTATTTAATTAGATAATAATATGAAACCAATTAAAACCTTTAATTGGTCTTTGTGACGAATTTTAATTATTTTTTCCCCGAAGACACCCTACTTTCTGCAATGATGTCAGTTATCTGGTTTTGGTCGATCCAAAAATGTTATTTGGCGTTTCCATCAGGACATTTTACAAATGGCATAACGGTACCAAGGAAAGCTCAGCTGCATGTTAGCAGATTCCTGAAAAGGGACTTCCCAGATGCTATATATGCAAGAAATCCAAAGTAACTATCCATTTTTTTCTCATTTTATTAAATTATGATTTATTAACTGAAATTTCCGTGAAACCCAGTTTCATCCGGTTGTCCTGAGGAGACATTATGTGACCAGTGTAATCTATAAAAAAAACATTTGTGTCCTCATGCCTATTACTTAACCACCTGATTGTCCTGATGAAACCTATGAAATACATTAGACTTTACCCAGCGATATCGCTTAGCCCGTATTGAGACTTTTGCATAGCTTTCTAATCTTGTTATTAATATAGATCACAATTTAAAAAAGTAGTCAAAAATCTGTTTTCTTTATCCTTTTTATCCTATTTTGTTTTTAATTTTTTATTTCCTAGTTATTTCCAAGTTTTTTTTTTAATAACATTTATGTATATTTATTACTTAAGTATTAAAAGTGTTTCAGACAAATACATATCTCTTTTTAAAATGCAGCCCATTTAAATTCCATTTTTGTTTATTTAAAAAAAAGAATGACAGACAATACAAATCAAGACGTTACTTTCCACAATGTTAAACTTAAATAATAAAAATCAAGAATTATTTAATTTAGCAAGAAATAAATTTTATCGTAAGACAAAATAAATTTTAATTAAAAAAATTTTAATTACGTAGAAATTTGTAAACAAAGACTTAAATTGAAGATGACACGACACGCCAACCAAAATCAAAAATATAAAAAAACACAAAAGACTTAAGACACACACTCGATTTTTCTTTCTTAACCAACAAAAGGAGCTGCTCAATTTGTTCTTAATGCTATTTTTTAAAATGCCTTACACGTTCGAGCTTTTTAATGCATAGGATTCTACTGACACACATTAAATAAAACAAAATATGTATTTCTGTTGAAAATACTTCTTACATCTTTGGTTTGTTAAGTAAAATTTGTATTTAAATGTTTAATTTTTTTAAATTTAAAACTTTTTACTATTCACTTTTTTCTTTTTAAGCTTAAAACGTTAGCCAGCCAAAGAACAACAACCGCATTAAACGCGCGTAAGAATAAAACTGATTATGCTAGTGACCAGAACGCACCTATTTATACACAAAAGCCTAAAGAAGTCACGTTTCATAAATAACAGAAACAAACACAAATGCGTTGTGAAAAAAAAAAAAGTTTATTCAAATTTACAAAAAAAAAAAACAAACTTAAGAACTTTATAATCTTTTAAATAAAAAAAAAGAGAGAATGAAAGCATATAGAAAATGCTTTAAGCACAGGCCAAGGCACAGGCATACATACACACTTATGCAATAAAAAATTTGCATATTAAAAGGAACACTGCTACTGCAGCAAAAGAAGATTAAAAATTCTGGCTGAAATCAAAAGCAAAACATTTAAATTAAATATGTACATATATGCAAAGCAAATATGTTTGTTTGGGGGCTTGTTTTCCAGCTAAGCTACACATCCTTTAAAACAAGTTCTTATGTTGCGTGTAAAAAAGAACGATAACAGCGGAAAGTTATTATTTAACACAACTTAAGATTGCAAATTTAATTGCCTGCTGTGTTTCATTCTTGCAACAAATGCACATAATAATAATCGGTCACATTGGATAAAGAAAGTGTTGTTTGTTGTTTGCTTGCAAATGGGCTCTGTTATGAACCCTTGAAATGAAGTTTGTTTATTTTTGTTTTTGAATTTATTTGATTGTACGTTTACCGTTATAATTTAATTGCAACATCGAATATAATCTTCTGGATTTTAGACAAGCATTTTTTAAATATGTACATATGTATGTACATCAATAACAAAGACGAGGTGTATTTGAAATAAAGCGCGATTTTTAGGGTTTCGTACCCTATTGTTTTCGCTATAATGTACGTTGGCGATTTTTATCTTTGGAACCGTTAAAGGTAGATTCTTAAAATAATCAAGCAATTTGTATTAATATGGCCGCTATAACAACAAAAACTAAAACCAATAAGGGTGTTCCGAAAGTGACATTTTATTCGCGTATGTGTGTTTCTTTTCTTGGACCGTAAGCGGCAGACACTTAAAAATTACACACAATAATTAAAATTATATTCGCTATATCAGTGACCTCAGAGACTAATGTGCATAGTCCAGCAAAATATAGACTGGATTGGGACAGTGGTCGTGGTAGCTCCCATACAAGGTTAAAGTTATTATCGTGTACCTAGAGAACTACAATAGATAGAGTTTTGAAGCTTTAAATAAGTAACCCTCATGCTAATATGCATAGTCTAACAATATTTAGCGTTCGTTTTCGAGTTAAAAGGGGACAGCAATTAAAAATAAATTTTAAGGGTGAAAGTGGCACAAATTTGTTTGTCTTATATCATACTAGTCTATCAGTTTGGTGGTTGTAGGTTCTATTTCCACCGAAGACTCTGGCGGTTTTCTTGTCACATTAAAAAAATAAAAAATAAATCAGTCAAGTGCGAGTTAGTCTCAAACACGTAGGGTTCCGTACTATGTTTAGTACGATAGTAAAATATCAGGCCTACCTATTGCGGTTCAAAAAATAAGATAAAATACGTGAAAAACATGACACTGATGGATCACCCTTTAGTAATTAGTAATTGTTACAGTGTCCGAAGTACAACATCTACTGTAAACAATTCAAGAGTCTACCTATTACGGTTCAAAAAATAGTGCTATTTAAGTAAAAATCATGTCTCTGTCGGAACACCCTTTAATTTTTATTATTTGTTATAGTTTCCATAGTAATAAACCCCTTGTAAAAACTTCAAAAGTCTACTTATTATCGTTCAAAACTTAGGCCATATACACGCAAAGCACGTCGCTCTCGGAACACCCTTTAATTTTAAGGTTTAATTTAATAGATAGCGAACATAGAGTTAATTACTGCCTGCAAATTTTAAGTGGTTGCCTCCTATAGCTCAAGAAATAAAGACATAACGGCAAATAACACCTCATTTTCGGAACACCCGATAAGTTTTAGTATTTATTGCTATAGTGGCCACAGTTATATACCTTCTGTGAAAATTTCAAGAGTCTACCTATTATGGTTCAAAACTTAGGCCTTATACATGCAAATCACTCCACTATCGGAACACCCTTTAATTTTTAGGTTTATTTTTTTAGACTTGTTTATAAAGCGAACTAAGTTTTAATTATTGTTTTTAAATCTTGAGTCCATGCCTCCTACAGTTCAAGACATAAACACATATTCTTGAATAACACCTCTCTATCGGAACACCCTATAAGTTTTAGTATTTGTTACTATAGCGGCCACTGCTATACACCTTCTGTGAAAATTTCAAGCATCTACCTATTCTAGTTCAAAACTTAGGCCTTATACATGCAAATCACACCACTATCGGAACACCCTTTAATTTTTAGGTTTATTTTTTTATACTTGTTTACATGGCGAACTAAGTTTTAATTACTGTTGTTGTTTTTAAATCTTGTGTCTATGCCTCCTACAGTTCAAGAAATAAACATATATTCGTGAATAACACCTGTCTAGCGAAACACCCTATAAGTTTTAGTATTTATTGCTATAGTGGCCACAGTTATACACCTTCTGTGAAAATTTCAAGAGTCTACCTATTACGGTTCCAGAGATAAAAGGCGCTGACAGACGGACACACATTGTAGCGAAAACAATAGGGTTACGTTTTTACACTTTGTGTACGGAACCCTAAAAACGATAAATAACTGCAGTAACGCTAAAGTACAGAAAAGGACGAATAACTGTTGTGATTTCATATTTTTCACTTGTTTAGAAATCTCATAATAATAAAATCAAATAAAAAATAAAATATTAATAAATAAAATGTTATCCAAAATCCCGTAAAAATAGTAAAAACTACGAAAAATATTTAATACCTGCAAATAGCAAAGTCTGCTTCTAGATAGGCAAAATATTCTATAATTGTAAACAACTTGGTTTCCTAGTTTAAAAGTTTATAATAATAGTAATTCATCCAACTTCTTGAAAACAATATCATTGTCTCATATTCTCTGAAGCATTGCCGGCAAATATTCCAGCCCGTTTGAGAATTAAACTTTCGTACTTACTTGGATGCGAAAAACAAACATTAGCAAAGCTCACGTTAGCTACTTATCTTCGTAAAAGAAAAACAAAAACAAGTAAGACCGCTATATTCGCCCATGCCAAATCTAATATGCCCTTCACCACAGTCATGTTAAATATTCCCTTATGTTTCCCAATAATATTAATTCGGTTTTTACTTTTATGATTTTCAATTTTTTTATTACAATACAGTAGACTCCCCTTATAACACGGTACTCTTACAACGCATTTTTATACTACACGATTCCAGTATTCCCCCATATAACGGGGGGATTTTCACATTATATTTCGGTACTATAAAATCTAGAAGGATAAGTAATTTGCACATTGTGTTAATTGTGTTACTATAAAATTAAATTATTTTATTAAGTTTGTGTTCCCAGTTTTTGTATAGTAAAAAAGCTAGTTATACGAGAATACTCGTATAACGCGCTTTCCTTTAACGCGGAACCAATCCACCGTGTTATAAGGGGGATGACTGTATATTAAAAAGATATAGACAAATTTTTTTGGAAAAGTTTCATCGAAAATTTTTTAAAAAATTTTATCGATTTTTTTTAAATTCTATCGACATTTTTTTTAAATTTTATCGATTTTTTTTTAATTTTATCGAAATTTTTTTTTAAATTTTATCGAAATTTGTCTGTTTTGTCGAAAATTTTTTGTAAAAATTTTATTGAAAATTTATTTTTTTAAATTTTATCGAAATTTTTTTTTTTTAAATTTTATAGAAATTTGTTTGTTTAACGAAAATTTTTTAAATATTTTTCAAAATTTTTTTGTAAAATTTTTATTGAAATTTTTTTGTAAAAATTGTATCGAATTTTTTTTGTAAAAATTTTATCGAAATTTGTTTGTAAACATTTTATCGAAATTTTTTTATAAAAATTGTTTGTATACATTTAATTTTATTTGAACAATTTTTAAATTAATTAATATTTATTACAGCTTAAGTTCTTTATTATATGAATTTTATTTGAACTATTTTTGAATTAATAAATTAATTATTTAGGCTTAAGTTCTTAATTATAAAGAGATAAAGAAAAATTAGATACCAACAAAGCACAATGCATTTTCTAGACAGCTACGTCCGTCATCAGTACTCTTCGTATCGATATTGTGTTAGAATGGTAAGACTAAAGAATATTGGGGAGTCTTATTGACTCCACCAATGTTGCTATTTACTGCTCATTGTTCCCAGTGGGCACCCTGTGGGTCTATTGACTTCCTCTGTGTGTAGTGCTTTTTATAAAGGCCTTTGGAATAAAAAAAATGAATAAATTCTTTCAATACAAATCAAAGCAGAAAACTCTATCAATCTAAAAGCAATCTTAAATCGCTCATCGCAGTGGGTTATTGATCTCCCGAGATCTGTATGCACTCCATACGATCTACTTGCCGCGGTCTAATATTTATTTAGCAAAAAAAAAAAAAGAAAAAGAGAATCATTACAACCATAAAAAATAAAAACATCGTAAAAAATAGGTCGCGTGATTTTTTGTTTCAGTCTCGAAAGGAATGTTCCTGAATTGCATTAGCAAAATTTTTTAAACTATGGGCTTAAATTTTCTGTATCTCTTCTAGTGCCTTGGCAAAGTTGATTGCAACCCGAACACATACGGACTGAAGGACAGACGGAGTTCGCCTAATCAACTTCTCTATGTATAAGGATCCAGAATATATACGAGTATACTTTATGCGGACGGAAATGAATATTGTAAAATTTACACTCGGAATGGCAAACCTACTTATATGTGCCCTTTCCACTAGTGTTAAAGAGTATAATAATACTTAAATTAAAAAAGGACAAAAATCTATATTCAATCAATAAAAATATTTTTTATACGAAAATGTATAAAAATAAAATTTCTGTAGTTTTTTAAATAACGCTCAAATCAGAATAAAGGACAAAAATCTGTGATCATTCATATTTTTCACTACAAGTTGAATATGAAATAAGTTTAACCCATAATAACCAATTTCAATCAATTTATAAAAACAACTAAATAATAAATTCAATTAAAAATCATTTTTGCGATTTTTGACATTGTTTTTGGCGAAATCAATTTAAAACATCCGACAACCTTGCACATAAATAGTTAAATCAAAAGCGAATTCACATTACATTAAAATGAATTCGTCTTAGTTGAATCCTTTTGCAAACAATAACTGGCTAAATTTAAAAATAGTAGCAACCTGTTAAATTAGTGAAAAAGAAATATAGAAATTTAGGGGTGGTTTGTTTTAGACTTCCTACGCAATTAAAAAGTAAAACTAGAATAACAGCAGAAAACAAGGAAATACTTGTCAGCTGGCTGATAGAAAAATAAAGCAAAAAAAGTCATAAATATTTATATATTACATGTCAAGAAAAGGACTTTAAAACACGAAAATTATTACGAAACAAACGCGGTAGCCAAGGATACCAGCTGAAGAAATTATTTACATATTTAAAATAAGTATTTCTAAGGTAAGTTTTAAATGCAAAATAGGATGAAATTCAATCCAAGCGTTGTTAAATCTCATTTTATTTTAAATAAATAGTTAAAGCGATGGAGCGACCTTCTGTAGCAATTGCAAACCCTGCGACCAAACGTAATACCGCCGCCTCTGTAACTGCGGTTGGTGGACGCAAGAAATCTGGACCGAAATTTGAATTGTCTGATGCTCAAAAGGCTGACATTAAAGAAGCCTTTGATTTATTTGACGTCGATTGTACCGGTTTCATAGAAGTCAAAGAGCTCAAGGTAGCCATACGGGCATTGGGATTTGAACCGAAAAAAGAAGAAATTAAACGTATGATTGCTGAGATAGATAAGGATGGTACTGGTCGCATAAGTTACAATGATTTTTTGCATTTGATGACGATGAAAATGGCAGAAAAAGATACAAAAGAAGAGATATTAAAAGCATTCCGTTTATTTGATGACGATGACACGGGAAAAATTTCGTTTAAAAACCTTAAACGAGTTGCTCGAGAGTTGGGTGAAAATCTAACCGATGAAGAGCTAAGAGAAATGATTGATGAGGCTGATTTGGACAACGATGGTGAAGTGAATCAGGATGAATTTCTACGCATTATGAAGAAAACTAGTTTGTATTGATTTGGTGGGTGTAGATAAAATAAAGCAGAGGTTGAAAGGAATTATATGTTAATTTTTTTAATTTTAATGTATATTTGAATTTTGCCTAATTATCGAAATTTTATTGTATATCAATACGCCTTGCTTATACATATTAAGTTTTTTAAGCATTCCAATGTCATTTTTAAAAAACACAATTTTATGTTGCATTTAAATGTGGAAAAAGTTGAAATTTAAAAAAAGTAGATATTTGCTTTATTAAGTTTTTCTACATTCCTGGATGCTAAGAGAATCATTTGATTCAAGAATTGTATACATATTCAATTATTTTTAAAAATATTTAGGATTTTACCACCAATAAATTTCTTTTTTAACCTCTGGCTGATTTTGGTTGAATAATTCCAATTAGAAGAAACATTTTATTTGCCTTTTACATTTTTGTATCAAGATATATCGATATATTTTCCATAAATATTTCTTTTTTTGGGAAATATGTTTGAGTGCTTTTCTATTGTTCGTAATGCATGTAGTTTTATTTAATAAAAATAAAAATCACTTAGTATAAAGCTAGAGTATCAAAGAAAAATTGTAATATTTTAAAATAAGCACTATTTTATGCACTTGAATACAATATAAATAAACAGAATAAAAATAAATTAAAAAATTTTAAAAATATAGATGCGAGGGGAATCAGGTCAGAAATCAGAAGTTATATTTTTTGAGTATTTTTACCTCTTGCATACATGCATATATACCTTTTTCTTAAACATAAAGAGAAGCAAAGATGTTCTAATTTCTTTTAACAATAAAATCAGACTGTTCTGAAAATTCGTGTTTTAGATCACAAACCGTTTATCCTGTTCTTAAGAGGTTGGACTAGCTACCTTGTTGGATCGAACATATTTAGAAATCAGAGTAAGAAATGTGTTACGGAGTTATTTGGGGCCGTGAAATTTTCCTTACAAGTATTTTCTTCACACTTAATCTGCAGATAATCACAAAAAGATCTTTAAAACTTTGTAACTTCCTTATTTTTTTACTAATAAATCATTAAGGACGAAGGCCGCTGTAGCCAGTTTAAATTTATTTACTTTTAATAAATAAAAATAAATAAATCATTGTAAACTAGAAAACATTTATTTATTGAAAGTAATATAAAAGCCATTCTTGGCCAATTTTATACATATATTACAAAGTAGCTAACCTGAATACAAATTAATATATACTTTAAACAAAATAAAAATATATTTACTCATTGCCAATTTTTTATAAAAAACCAAAGTCCTCGCAAAAAAAGCAACTGATTTGTAAAGTCAGTTTCATAAACACCTATTTTCAGAACAGCCTGTTTAACGTGAAATAAAAATGCAATTTATTAATTTTTGTTTAAAATTATTTTTTTTATTTTATAATCAGTAATAAGATTTTTTCAAAATTTTATGTTGCCGTTTTAAGAATATAATTGTTTATTTCTTTTTATATCAAAAGACATGTATTGTGTAAAATGTTTTATTTTGAATGAGAAAATTTTAAAAAAATCCTTTTTAAATAATATATTTACAACTAAAAAGATAATTACATGGTAAAAAAAAATAAAACACAAAATTGTTTTGAACACCAAATGATTTAAATATATTATCAATTGTACATTTTTAGGTTTTATCATTAAAAAAAACATGGCCCAATAAAGTGCTTGTTTTCTAGACAAATATCTAAGCTTTTGTTGATCGTTTAATTGAAAATGAATAAAATATTTTAAAAATGAAAGATGAGGAAAAACACAGTTCTTTTAATTAACAAAAATTGTGAGTTTAGCGTCCAGCAAAACATTTAAATAAAAAAAAACTAATTAAAACATTTATAATACGATAAAATTATTATTAAAATTAAAACACATTTTGAAGTGTTAATATTTGGGTAGAGATTTTCGGACTTGGTTCAAGTGAAGGGGATGATTTTGTAAAAAAAAACAGGAGTTTAAAAATATTTGTGTTATAAAGTATTAGGAAAATTATTATTCCCATATTTAAAATTATATTAATTGTTAAAACTAAATTGAATTTAAGCCTCGAAATCAGAGTCATCATCATCTTCACTATCAATTAAAGGCTTCTTCTTTTTCTGTAAAAATCAAAAGAAAAGTAATTATTTCAAGAGCTTGAAGATTTTCCTGTGTCAAAAATACCTTTTTGTTATCCTCACTATCACTTGAGGATTTGTTTTTGCGGGGTCTTTTGGGACCTGTCGTTTTCTTAGATGCTGGTGACAACTCTACCACTTCATCATCTGAGTCATCGGATATTCTTGCTGTCTTATGTGTGGGTGCTTTTACGGCATCATTATCTTTAAATATCAATTCATCATCACTAGTCTTTTCTTCCTCAGAATCTAAAAGTCCAGAATAGTTGACTTTTTTAGCGGCCTGCCGGCGACCCGGACGCTCAGCTCGTGGGGCCACTTGGACAGGTATATCAATATCACTACCCGACAGAATATCATTATCTTCATCAGAAGTGGTGGCTTTCTTTTTTCGCTTAAAGTTTATTAAAGAAAAAATTTATTATAGAAAAAGTTTCAAAATTAAATTCAGTCAATATAAATAACTTACTCCTTTAGGCTTGAAACCTAATTTTGTTTGCTTTAAACCGTCTTCCTCACTATCTTTTTTCTTGAGCACCCTCTTGGCTCCAGGTTCTTTTTTAACCTTGGCCGCTTTAGGTGATGTTTTGGGTCCCTTCGTGCCACCTTCAACCATGGCATCAAAATCGTCCACTTCATCTTGTTTATCAACATTCTTGGCAGCCTTTTTATCCACTTTTTCCTTTTTGACTTTTGAAGTGGCTGCCACAGCTGCCGTAACCTTTTTCATAATTTCTTCGGTAACTTTAAATTCGACCTTAATTCCACGTGGATCGGGAAATACATCAGAATTGCCCTCCTTATTACCGCCACGCTTTTTCAAAGCAACATTAGCTGTTGCTTTGTTTTTGGCTAAAGCCTTTGCTTGTTTCTTATTAATGCCCAAATCATCGAGACGTTCCTTTTCTTCAACTTCGTTGAGTTTCTTTTCAAACTCATCCAAATCATCCAACCACAACATTTGAATAGTTTTGGCTTTTAGAGAAGCCAATTCAGCCAACTTCTGATCTCTTTGTTTCAATAGTTCGTTCTTACGTTCTTCCGTCAACATCCACATAGACATGCCCAATAGATAATCGAACTTTTTAACATCGGTAAGTTTCTGGAATGCTTTTTCAGGATCAACAGTTGCTTTCTTTTCCTTCTTAACAGCCGATGTGGAGGCGCTTTCATCTTCTTCTTCCTCATCATCGCCACCTTCCTCTTCCTCTTGCTGGTTAATGCGCTGTTGCCATTCTTTGACTGGATCGGGGCGATAGCCCCGCTTGATAAGCTCGTCAATCATTACTTTGCGTTTCTTGTTTTCAACCACCAAGGTACGCTCGCATTTTTCCAAAATGAAACGTGCTTGATCGGTAAGACGATCCGCTTGCGCAGTCAATTGACCTACCAAATACTCCTTACGCTTGTTATAGAATTCTAAACGTAAAGGATAAAATGAACGCAAAATATCCAAAGAAGTCGGAAATCGTCTTAAACAATTCAGTTCATCGAAACAATGCATTTGGTTCGTAGACATGGATGACGTCAACTTGAAAGTCCGATGGAAGCCACCCTCCTCTTGTTCAATACGTTCAAATTCTCCTGGAGCCAAAGTGATGACGAAACGTACAGTCGTGTCTGTGTGATATTCGCGGTAATCCGATATAATAGGTTTTATTTTATCAGTGCCTGTTGAAAGAGGTTCCAATACATTTTCCTTGTAATTTTGAGTCCATGTACCAATGGGCAGCTCAGAAATTTCAATTTTATTGCCTTGAATAATTTGTATATTGCCCGAACTGATGTAACGACCATCGGAGATGTACTCAATGGGACCTTGGAAGTTCTTATACCAAGGATGCATTGGTACAGGTTCTTCATTGGCCAACATACGTCTAATGTTTTGTATAATATCACGAGGGCTGTGATTACAGATTTTGGTAGACCAACCTGTGCCAATACCTTCGGCACCATTTACCAAAACCATGGGTATAATTGGTATGTACCATTGGGGTTCGATCTTTTGACCATCATCCACCTCATATTGTAGCAAAGGATCATCGTGTGGATGGAATATCAAACGAGCCAAAGGAGACATAATAGTGAAAATATAACGTGCGCTAGCACAATCCTTACCACCAGTCAAACGAGTACCGAATTGGCCTCTAGGCTCTAACAGATTAATATTATTCGAACCGACATAATTTTGAGCCAGATTAACAATTGTCATTTGCAACGAAACTTCACCATGATGATAGGCAGACATTTCAGCCACCGAACCGGAGAGTTGAGCCACCTTGACTTCTCTTTTGTCGTTACGTTTAAAGCAAGTAAACATTACTTTACGTTGACCAGGCTTAAAACCATCTACCAAGCTCGGTATGGAACGTATATTGTCAGCATTTGAGAATAGTACTAACTCTAAATTAATAAAATCGGCATAGGTTACGTCCTTTGTACCCTTAGCGTAGAGATAACGTTCGGGAAGACCCAAAGTTTTACGTCTCTTTACTTCATCCATATGAGATGTAAGCCATTCCTTACGAGATTCAATGTGCTTACGAGAGAAAGCCATTACAATACTGTCATCATCTTTAGTACCATCATATTTAAATAGAATACGATGTCTTTCCATATCTTGGAAATACTCTTTAGCCTCCTTAGAGGTCGAAGTACCCAAACCTTAAAAGTAAGGAAAAAATAAAGAAAAATTAAAAATTTTACAAGTTTTTTTTTTTTTAACAATTAAAAAAATATACCTTTGTAGTATTTGATATTGTACGAATTATGGTTGGGTGTATCGTTCTTCCATTCCTCAAATTCGGGCAATGAGTAAAAGGACAGTTCTTCATTTTTCTTAGTGGCCTTAACAATGGGCGTGATAAATTCCTCAAGGAAAGGCAAGCGCAACAATTCAGGCCAGTTGGTGTGTATGAAGTTGATAAGCAAACCTTTGATGTGGGAACCATCCTGATCCTGATCAGTCATGATCATAACTTTACCATAACGTAAAGTCTTTATATCATCCATTGTAAGATACTTTTTCTTATACTGGAGACCAATAATTTTACACAAATTATTGATTTCAGCATTTTCAGCCAGCTGTTTGAAAGAAGCTTCACGTACGTTTAACAATTTACCACGCAAAGGAAAGACGCCATACAAGTTACGACCTATAACACCAAGACCCGAAACAGCTAGAGATTTAGCCGAGTCTCCCTCAGTAAGAATTAATGTGCACATGTAAGAGTTCTTTGTTCCAGCCTCGTTAGCATCTTCCAATTTTGGAACACCCTTTATTTTGTAGGATTTCTTACCCCCGGTCTTGGCAATATCATTTTCGGCTTTAAATTTAGCCCATGACAACACTGACTCTACTATGCCCGATTTCGAAAGGTTGCCTATAAATTTCTCTGTAACGATGCACTTGGAGCCAAAATTCTTCGCTTGTGAAGTCATGTTTTCTTTTGTTTGCGAGTCAAAGGTAGGATTTTCAATTAGACAATTTACAAATACCCAAATATGATTGCGCACTTGGAAGGGTTTAATATTAATACCACCTTTATTTTTCTTTTTTAATACTTCTAATAATTGTTTGATGATATTGTCGACCACATGATCGACGTGACGACCGCCTTTCGTAGTAGCAATGGAGTTGACAAACGATACCTGTTGAAAACCACGATCTGAGGGACAACAAGCAATTTCCCAACGCTCACCACATTGTTCATATACAATTTTTATAGGCTGCCCAGCATCATTATCATCAGCTTTAACATACAAATCAATATAATCTTTAAAATTTTTAACCGACAACTTTTTGCCATTTAAAAAAACGGCAACCCCCTTGGTAGTGGCTGCAACATCAAAAGCTCTCCTACACATTAAAGCTACAATGTCTTCATCCAAACGATCCATTTTAAATTTACTCAAATCTGGACTAAAAGTAATTTTCGTGAAATCAGTGCCAGCAAATTCTTTAATTTTTGCATCAGTGGTTTTGGTCATGTTGGCAGCCCAAGTTTGTTTGAAAGACTTCTTGTATTGCTTTGTAGCCGTTTCGACAGTGAAAGATGTGGAGAAAATGTTACACAACTTAGCACCGTAACCATTACGACCACCAGTAACCTTTTTCTCATCATCATTATAATTCGAAGAGGTCAAAAGATGGCCAAAAATCATGGTGGGAACAAACATCTTTTCTTCTTTGTGCATTGTAACGGGTATGCCCTGGCCATTGTTCCAAACAGAAATCATATTCTTCTCAGCGTCTATATCAATTTTAATAGTGTTCATGCTCTTGTCACGTTGCTTGTTATCGGCAGCATTTACAAGAATTTCATCGAATATTTTGTAAAGACCGGGCACGAAAGATATTTCACGTTGGACCATACGATTGCTTTCTTCGTTATAGACCCACATTAATTCCTTAGTATGCTCCACAGAACCAATATAGGTATCAGGTCTCAAAAGAATATGCTCCAATTGAGATTTTTTCTGGTACATTTGTTCGATGGACATAGCACTTCCACCGCCAACGGCATTACTACCATTCTGCATGTTGATGCCGTTTACTTTGTAGTTTATTAATGTATGTTTACAAAAAGTCCTTAAAGGATTGAAATTTGCAAATGTTTCCAAATATCGCTTTATATAAAAAAATGTTATCTTGGATTGTAATCTATCTGAAAAAATAATTAAATATAAACAAATTATATGTACATATACATTAATATTCATAAAATTAAAACTATTTTCTTAGTCTACATTATTAGTCCTAAAGAAAATATTATTAAAATCTATTTTAGATGGAATACAGAATGCTTTTAGTAGCAACTTAATAATAAATCAGATAAGAGATTTTATTATGAATCTTCCATATGGAAAGGTATGTTTTTTGTGGATCCCGATCCACTT
Source organism: Phasia obesa (assembly GCA_949628195.1). Classification (NCBI taxonomy): domain Eukaryota; kingdom Metazoa; phylum Arthropoda; class Insecta; order Diptera; family Tachinidae; genus Phasia; species Phasia obesa. The sequence continues at coordinate 158,960,905 of OX451216.1, forward strand.
AAGCATTTTAGGCCGGCTATGCTGGAAAACTTTTGTAAGCGAAGCCGGTGTTGGTGTTTAGAAAGAAACATAATATTTTAAATTGAGAAACTTATGTATTTAATAGTGTATTAATATAAAAAATTGAAAAAAAAAAAAATAATTCAGCTCTTAATGGGTTAATTTTTTTTTTTAATTTTAGCACCATTCGATGGATATTTCTAAAAGCTTTAAAAAGATACCCATTTGACCAAATATGTTCAAAAATGTAGTGCAGAATCACAGTTTCATATGAAAAGTTTAGAGGTCCATAACTCGGAAAATAAGGGTGACCGCCAATTTTTTTATTTTACAATTTCTTATGATTTTTTAATTCTCTATCATCCTGTATAATTTTTTGTTTAATTGGTGCTGCTTCACGGAACTAGACTTGTCCCAAAAGCGTTTTGATAGAAAAAAAAAAATAAGTAATAATATATGTGCAAAATTGGCCAAGAATGTTATATTACTGGCAAATATATAAAATAAAAACTATTTTTTGTATGGTGTACTACCAAAACTAGATTTTTTAACGAAAATATAAAAAAACGCTGAATTGTTAACACTTAACATTTATAAATTAGAAAGAGAAAAAAATGAAAATGAGCATAAAATTCCAACACACAGAAAAGTGAGCGGGAAAAAATTAAAAGCAATGCAAAAATGCAACTATGCGGCATAAAAAGCAAGATTTGTTTATGCAAAAATTATTTAATTTAATTAAATCATAAAAAGTAAAAGTATCTATTAAATTTATATATTGAGAATAAAATGCACTTAAGAACATAAAAGAAATGAAGATAATACATATAACTTAAAGCGCCATTTTTAATTTGCTGTAATAAAATCAGAAGCACAAGTTAAAAACAAAAAAAAAATGCAAGCGTCCAATGAATACAGAAATGTAAAACATTTTTCGCGAAAAAACGTTTTTCTTTTTTATTACTAGTATTTTATAGAACATACCTTAAAAGCTTAATAAAACTTGACGGAAGAAGCGCTTCCGTCGTTTTCCCAAAGATCCAGCAAGTTACACAAAATTATATCGTCTGTATAGAATTGTTAAATTTTTTTATTAGTTCTTGTTAGCCAGAAAACAACGATTTTTATTCTTGAAACACTTCACTAATGCTTTGCACAAAACGGAAACCACATTTATTTTATTAATTCCTTTTTAATTTGTTTTAAAACTATAAAGGAAAAATTAAATCTTATTTTTGCCGCACACTCGACCGTAGATTGCAGCGTCGTCTTAACCAAAAAGTACTCTGTGGTCTTCTAAATTTGTTCAGATGCTCTTCGTTAATCTGTCGTTAATTACGAATTTTAAGGATTTAAAGCACAAAACATAATGGGCAAGAAAGACAAGCAACGCGTTGGAAAAACGTTTATTGCAGTGTTGTATTTTATTTAAATGACGATGCCAGATGATACCAAGAAGTAAATTTTTAATTCTAGAAATATTGCCCTTATTTGTTGTGTTTATCAAAAATTACAATAATATTGATAGCCCCTGAATTTTTAAAAACTCAATGAATTTCAAGGCAAAATTAATTTAATATATTCGATTATATATTAAATTGCAAAAAATACATTCGGAATGATAATCTTCAAAAATTAATTACAAGCATCTTAACACGCGACGTGTTTATAAAAGCAAGCTATTTACTTTAATACTAAAAAATCTAAAAAGTGAGAATTTTTAATTTTATTTACAAAAATATTTTACATTTCTGCGAAAAAACTACTTCCTAAATCACAATTGTTCTCAGCATCCTCCAATTCCTGACTATATTCGTTAAAAAATTTCCCATTTGTATTTAAATTCCATTCAGTTTTCTTCTGATCCACGTTGGCTTTAGTTTCTTTTGGAACATCATGTGTGTAAGTGCAATCTGTATATCTCAATGGATTTAACATAAACTTAGCGGATGCTTTAACATTATAGTGGTCGTAGAAAAAATCCAAAATTTGTTGCTTTTTTGTTAAGGTATTAAATTCCAAACGCAATTTACGTTTTAAATGGCAACTCCACATAAATGTTAAGTGGTGATGAAAGCACAAAAACTGTAAATTATCCCCCGCCTCAGCTGCAATATTCAACCAATCCTGTATGCAATCTAAAGGTGTAATATCATTATCTTTATATTTTGGATTGAACAAGGCTGGATTTGCTAGAAGGCCTCTGGCAGCCATAATACCATCAGCCTTAGTTTGTTCATATAATTCACAAGCTGTTTTCCAAGATTTAACATTGCCGTTAGCAATAAGGGGAACTCGTAGCGATTCTTTGACCTCCTTAATGGCTTTGACGTTTAATGGATCTGATGTTTTTTCCCACATGGTTCTGCCATGCAATGTGAGAAATGTCGCTCCGCACATCTCTAACTGGCGGGCAAACTCTATGGTTGATTTACTCGACTCATGATGAAGTAATCTTATCTTTAATGAAATACTAAAATGCTCATTTACCCGTCTTTTTATAGTTTGTATTATATCTTTAACTAGCTCAGGTTGTTTTAATAATCCGCAACCATATCCCTTGGCAATTGCCCAAGACTGAGGGCAGCCACAATTCAGGTCTATGCCGTCTACATAAGGATATATTAACTGGGCCGAATTAGCGAATTCCGTAGCATCTTTGGCTGCAAACTGTGCTATTAGTGGCTTATCATCAAGTGTGGTTGTAAATTCATTTTGTCTAGCCTTTTCACTATTGTTAAAAGAATCTGCTATTATCATTGGTGTAAAACATAACCTGACTCCATGCTTTCTTAGCAAACGCCGAAATTCTAATTTACTGTAGCGCACCATAGGAGCTGATACTCGTAGAAAGCCATGTTCTTGAGTTTTTCCTTCTCTAAATACATCTAGGATATTTATTTGCGGCCTTTCTTTTTGAGAATTCATATTTATTTATAAACAAAATAAAATATTGTTGTTTTGCCTAAGTTTCTTATTTTGTTTTGACTCGTTTTTTATCATCTGATTTTTCATGTACTCGTTTTTTCTTGCTCAGAGATGTTAAATAAAAATTATATTAAATGTTTTGTGCTGCCACACCGAGTTGTTTCATGTTATGTCATAAAGAGAGGCTGGCTTTACACTAACCATCAATTAAAAAAAAGTAAACATTACGGCGGCAGAGCAACGGAATCAATTTGTGCATGTTGTAACCTAGTGTCTATACCTGATAAAAATTAATTAAAATAAAAACATTATTTTTAATACTGGGTTTATTATATGAAGTTTGATTTTTATAAAGGCAAATTTTTATCAGATTTAGACGGTAGGTTATAGGTGGTTACTACGTGTTTATGTCATTTTCTGTTTGAACATAATTTTCGGTTTTTCAACAATGTTGTTTGAATGCTTATTGCACAGCATTTATTAGTACAGTTTAGCAACAGATGACGCTGTTTGCAAATAATACTGTCAAACTAAAATACAAAAACAACGTCATTGTCTTGTTATAAAAGTTTTTATCACAAATGCTTTAAAATCTTGGAAAAAATATTAACATGGGCTATCTACACTTAACAATAACATGATGTTGGCCTTTTTGGTAAACTGTGAGTAAAAAATAATAAATAAAATAATCAATTTAAAGTTCGATAATAGAAAATAAGGCGAAGTTGCAAGTATTTTTTCAAATTAAGACTAGTTTAATAATTCTTTAATATGAAGAAAATATAATTTAAGTTGAATAAGATATTATAAACTGTAAACGAATAAAGATATGTTAAAGAAGTCATACAATAAAAGATCAAAAATAAAAAAAAAAATAAAAAATATCAATTGCAAATTGTGTTCAACAAAATGGCTAAGAAGGTCTTCAATTATTTTGCCTAAAGTGTAATAAAATTTTGCAGATTGTAAAATATTCTAGCCACTTGCACATGAAACAATTGCTTTAAAATTCTATAGCTACAAGTAAAAACTGCTTATGATTTATTCTGTAATTTCGAAGTGGACAACTTTAATACCCATATTCATAAAAAATATGCCTATATATAATCCCTATATATTAACTGTGTTACTTCCTTTGGAAAGTGATAGGAGTAGGTAGATAAGACAGATAGTGTGATAGTAAAGCTTCGCTTATGGCAACACAGCAATTGCACGTTATGATTATTTCTAGAACAGTGTTGCAGGCGTATTAGTTTGAAGCTAGCAGAACCAATTTATGTGGTAATAACGGCGAAGGAGGGCGATGTGATATGCATTATTATTAAGAGAAGTAAAACATATGAAAAATTTATGTTGCTACCACTGAGTATTGAACTCGTGAGCACGCTTTAGTAGTCAACGTGCTAACCACTTAAACTACAGTACCGTCAGCTATTCTTTCTTTTCAAAAATAACACATTCAGATAAATAAGTTAATTATGATAACAAAACTTAAGAGCTTACCCCCGTCCACGGTTGCCAGATTAGGGGATTTCCCCCTAGACTTAGGGGATTTTTTTCATTTAGGGGAGAATTTGGGGGTTAACATTTGTTACGGGAAAAAATAGGGGATTAAAAAAATTTTAGGGTGTTTTTTGGGGGATTTTTTATGTTTCACCAGATGCCTTATTGGTCTATTCATATTTTTTGGCAACTAATAAATTAAAAATATAAAGCAATCAGCTTTTTGATAGGTTCTTCTAAACTATTTAAACAACGTATTAGAAGGCTGATTTATTTTTTTTGTTATGCGTGTAATATATCATGAAAAAACAACAACATTTTTACATAAGTAACGAACTCCAATTTTAAGAATACTCTTACAACATAAGAAACATTAAAGTATTTATTATATATTTATAATACATACTTTAATATAATGAAAACGTAAACACCTAAAATTTTTGTTTGGGGGATTTTTGTTAAAATTGGGATTAATTTATATTTATTTAATTAATTTGGATTTTATTTTTTGAAAATTACAGAAAAAAATTTATTTATGTAATCAAGAAAAATTATTTAGGGGATTTTTAAAAAAAATCTTGATTTTATGGGTTTTGTTATTTGCCTTTAGGGGAGAGAGAAAAAAAATCTGGAGTCCCCGTCTCTATTAGACATTAACATGTCTTAACAAAAGTCAAACTTCATTATATGAATTTTGAGTTTTGTTAAACATGTTAATGACTAATGTAGACGGGGGTTTAAGTCGACTTTAGCAGTTATTCCTTTTTGCCACAGAATTCATGCCCTTTTGCGATTCGATCGACTGTAAAAAAAAAATACGGTTTTTATTTCGGTCCTCATCTAAAAACACAACGCAACATTTTACACTTGAAGTCATACATCCCTTCAATACAAGTCTGTGGCTTGAAATTCTACCCACTTATTCACATATCTCAACATAAAAACATATGGGAGTAAAGAAGATAAAAGAAAATACTCAAAAATCAACAAAAATAAAAAAATTTCTTTAATTAATTGCAATAAAATTTATACCAAATAGAAATAACAATAAGAAATCGGTGACTAATTTAAAAATGCAATTATTGCTTAACGAAAAGTATAGTCTTCAGTAGAATACTAAGAAAGTTTACAATGACTAAATAAATTCCTTAAAAGTGCAATTCCTTAAATTTGGATAAGTTAAAAAAATTAATAATTAAAAAATAATAATTTTAGTGCTAAAAAAGGTAGAAAACGATGCATTTTTCTATTCCACATACACAAGAGTTATTTAGTGAAACTACAGGCACCTCCTACACTGGTTACAATATCTACATAAACGGCAGCTATCATGCCTGCTTGCGTTATAAACAACTGCATGCGCTAAATGAACAATTGCGTAGGCATTGCACACCAAGAGGAGTCGTTATGCCAGAGTTTCCACCTAAGAAGTTTTTACCTTTAACAAATAATCAGGTGGAGGGTAGAAGACAGGCTCTGGAACATTATCTGCAAATGTTAGGCCAAGATATAAGAGCTTCAAAACTCGAAGCTTTTCAAAAATTCTTTTTAAATGCTCAATTGGAAACGGCGTTGACAGAAGGAGTATTTGAGGAATATTTTGGTTATGGTCCGGAAGAAACAAATCCTTCAAATGGTTTGGAAGAATTTATGCGTCCCATATCCTTAGAAGTTATACTACCCAGTGGTTATCAATTAAAAGTGAATTGCTGTGTTTCAGACAATGCCAGCGCTTTATTAGGAAAAGCATTGTCTTGTGTACAACTGCCTACAGACATCATGCCCTACTTTTGCTTGTTCCTCGTTAGAAGAGAAACAAAAGATTCCTTAGTTCTTCTTAGAAAACTAATGGATTTTGAAACGCCCTTTGTCTCTCGGCTTTATAATCAGCCATGTCAAATACAGATTAGAAAAAGCTATTGGAATCCCAATTATGATACAATGCTAATGAAAAATTCTATAGCACTAAATTTACTTTTCTTGCAGACAGTGTCAGAAATAGACAGGGAGTGGATTATAGCACCAAAAGAGATATTGAAAAAATTAAAATCCCTTCAGGAATATGGTATGCATAAAGAGTACGTTGAAGTGGCCCGACAATTGCCTTTATATGGTTGCTTACAGTTTCTTACCTCTACGGTGGATTATCCTGATCCCGAAACATCGGCTTTGATAGCTATAGGTAACAAGGAACTAAGTATGCGCACTGTAAAACAAGACAAAATACTCGAAACAAAATTTAGAGTTACACGGATGCGTGTCTGGCGTGTTACTGCATTGCACAACACACTTGAAACAAAAGACAAATCATCCAATTTACAATTATCCTTTGAATATTTAATGTCCAAACAGAATTTAAGATGGATAACCATTAACAGCCCGCAAGCTATGTTGATGTCGGTTTGCCTACAAGAAATGGTTAACGAGTTACTAAACTACAAAGATAATGATCAATTAGCAGGAAAAACAATAATATCACAATTATCATCTGCAGCTTCTTCTAATTCCTCAACCGCTGGTATACGTTCTACACCTACTTCCTCTTCTTCTTCATCCTCAACGCCAACTTCAAACTTTTCTTCAACATCATCACCACACATGATAGATGAGTGGTCACCCTCCTCGGAAGCACCAGTAAAATTTTTAGCTCAAAGAATTCTAAATAAACAAAATCCTCGATTAATCAAGAGTCATTCGTATGGTGCGGTGTTTTTTAGAAATTCTCTTACCCAAGACGAAGCGGTGCAAAATGAAGCTTTTGAGGGTATAGGAGATGATGATTTGTAGAAATTACAAAATATAGAAAATGATATAGGGTACTAACAGGAAATTCAGTAGAAACTAAGGTGTGTAATAATTAAAGAAAAAGTAAACTTAGAAACTAAAATCGTTTTTATACAACACTGAGTTGCAAAAGTAAAAAACCAGATGCCATATTCTGTAATTCTCGTAGCTAAATCTATCGCTAAAATTCTAAAAATGCACAAACAAATTATGAGTGTTGTTGTAAGAATACTCGTAAATTGTTGGTGCTACGATAATTACAGAATATGGCACCTGAACAAATAAGTCGATTATGTGTAATATGGTATTTTCTATAGTAAATATGTTTCACTTTGATTTAATTCATATGATTATATATTTAAAATAAGGTAGCAAAAGTAAAAAAAAAAAATAATTTCTTTTCATTTCTAAATGCATTGTTTATGTGCTTTTGGTTGAACTATTTTATTAAAAACTTTTATTTTTATTTAAACTATAAAAAGAAAAAAATCATATTATAAAACATTAATTTACCATTTTTATTAAATTCAAAATTTTTAGTGTGAAACCGTTTAAAACAAATCGCCTTAAATCTAAAATAAACTTTTAGTTATCCAGGATTTTTGTAACTTTGAAGTCCGTTATGTAAAATTTATGTTTTAATAATGCATAAACAAAAATAATGAATTATTAAGGATACACTTAAGCTATTGAAAGATACTTCACAGCCAAGTGGAAATCTCTGCAATATATATTATTAATAAATAGGTGCAGGTAACTTGCTCTCGTGTTTTTGAATTGGTTTTAAATCTAAAACTAATTTCAATACTTTTTAAGATTAAAATTTAATTTGCTCACTTCTTTATTTAACATTGAATACCTATCTTGTAAAAAAATATTTAAACTATAAACAGATTTGATATTTTTCGATAAAATATCAGTTGAAACATCGAATTTCTTATATTTTTTATTAATTGTATTTTTTGTATTTGTTTCTAAAGCCCATTTTATTGCCAAAATTAAAATAAAATATATTTCAAAAATATTGATGTTATGGATTTTATTAAAATTTATGTAAAAAATGTTATATTGTTTAAAGTAATTCTTCAATGAACTAAATTTAATTAATATCATGTCTCTAGATATAATTTTTTATATACATATAAGTATATAAACGACTTTTTATATACATATGTATGTTAGTTATTATGTATTTACTTTTTCAATATGTCTTTTGTAAGTGCATTTATCACATTTTTATACATATACATACTTTGATATTTACCTATAAATATGATATTATATTAGTTTAAAATATTTAGTATTTTTACAACCCTATTAAAAATAAACCAGAAATTTAAAAATTTAATAAAACAAATACATACATTTGTTGATAAAATCTTTATTTGATTAATTAATTTATTACCGTATTAAACGTTCGTTTAAATTTAATTTAGCGGATTTTAAAAAAATTAAATATTTTAAAATTCATTCTGTAGACTTTTGACGATACATCCTTAGTCAGGATAGAAAAAATTTCAAGTTTTTTTTAACCATGCATACATATTTATGTGCACCTATGTTAGGCTAGGCAATAAAGCGACTGAGGAATGGATTAATAACCTACCGCAGCACAGCTTTTCAAGGCAACCTATTAAGCCAATGCTTAAGTGAGACGTATATAATTTAGTACATACATAATTATTACCAAGAATAATAAAAGGAAGATTATGCCATCCCAATTTTCTGCGCATGTTGGACAAATGACGTCACGAGAACTGTGGCTAGTAAGTTTGATTATAAATTATATAAAGCAGTTATTGATTACACTCGTGGCAACCCTTACAATAGACAAACTACGTCACATAAACCCCCGTCTACATTAGTCATTAAACCTTTAACTGTTTGTGTCGAGTATACTCGTCATGGCGAAACGACATGAAGATAAAAAAAATTTAATTCATAATATAAATCAATGAAACAACTATAATATTTTTTTTTCTAAAAGCAAGGCAAATAAAGAGCTTTTGAAAAAATATAAACTCAAATATATAATCTTAATAGGTCGATTATGGATGGCAGCCGAATTTTAGTTGCATTGTCAAAAAGCAACGAAACTGGCAAATAAATTGGTATTACCCAAAAGCTTTAAAACAAGGGCGACTGCCAATTTTTTTATTTTACATTTTAATATTATTTATTTTTTAATTCTATATCACCCTGTATATATTTATATATATATTTTTTTTTGATTGATTGAACTCCATTAAAATAGATTTAAACCAATTCATTTAACCGTTGAATTTTAAAAACAAATTTGTGTAAAAAATAAAAACCTAATATTGGGTAAACATTTTTTAAAACCTTAATTATTGTCTGGACGCCTATACTATGGAGATAATTGTCAGAATTTTTGATAACTAACATGTAGTTTTTTATTGTCATGACATTACTGTCAAATGTAAACGAAGTGTAAACTAATATAAAAAAAAAACCAAATAAAATAAAAGTGAAGGTTCGTTTTGTCGTGGAAACATGGTATATATATTGATAGTAACATGCAGTCTACACGAGACATAAGGAATTTTTCTATTTGCATTGTCAAATTCTGTTTGTGCATGATAACTGAAATAACATAAATAGTTAAAATAAAATATTTGAAAAAGGAAAATTTTTATGCGAATATAAAAATGTAATAAAACCAGCATGAATTAAAAAAAATATATATAAATGTTGCAAAAATTATAACACAAATGTCGTAAAAATAGAAAATACGTTTTAACAACGCGATCGTTGTATACAGCAACTTCCTTTAATGAATGCTTAAATTTTGTGTCCAGACAGAAGTACCAAAAACTTAACAGTGATTTGACGAATACCGACAATAACTTAAATTTTTGTGTACAGAGAAAAAAATTAAATGAATTGTAGTTATAGTTAACTATTGTCTGGACGCTTATACTACGGCGACAATTGGCAGTATTTTTGACAATTAATACGTATTATTTTATTGTCATGACAGTACTGTCAAATGTAAACGCTAGGTAAAAAAAGCTCTTATTTACAAATAATTAAAATAAAATCGCTACATTCACCAAGTACCCAAACAAACTATTCTCTTATATTCTCTTTTATTAACATTTGATAACTGCAAAGCTAAAAAACCGATTAAAATCAACTTCGTGGAGTTTTTTGAATAAAAAAATATTGAAATATTTGATTCCATTTGAAAAAATATATTAATATATTTATAAAAGAGCTATTTTCTGTTATTTATTAAATAAAAGCAGTAAAATCATAAAAAACAAAAGAAATAAATAATTTTTGCCAAGAAAATTTTGCTGCCACTTGCTATATCTTTCTCTATTCATTTACACATACACATCTAATTGACGTTCTGCGTATTTTGATTTTACAATATTTTGGAATAAGTCAGGAAAAGAAAGAAGTAAGACAAAATAAGAGGACAAAACATTGAAAGGAGAACAAGCAAAAACAAAGAAATTTTAAGCAGTGGATAACAAAGAATTTTGCAATAAACAAAAGAAAAACCAGCAACGTTGCTAAAATAAATTATTTTGCATTTATCCACAAACAAAATTATTAAAAAATACTTTACATAAGGAAATTGTAAGAGAAAGACGAAATTAAAAAACGGAAAAGAGATTGCGTGTCTTTTTCAGATAAAATAAAACCTTTAAAATTTATTGAAAAGTTATACAGGCAGTAAAAAATGGATCGTGGGTAAGTTTATTTAGTGTTTAAAAGTGGATAAGCTTTTTTTTTTGTTTAAAATTAGGTATATTATTTTCTTAGTATTACTAAATTTTATTTTACTTAAATTGTGCCAAGGTCTTGATTATTTTTAAAACGAGTAAATTGGGGACATTTTGGGTGTTCGATATGTTGCTGCTGCAATTAATAGGGGTTCATTCGTTTGTTGTTTTTTCGTGTCAATAGTTGGTATGTGTGTTAAATTTTATAATTAGAGTGCTAGAAAGGTTTTTCATTTCTTTTTATAAATCTTAATAGACCTTGTAATGATTTTTTGTAGACGCATTGTTTTTTTCATATCTTTGTTTACGTTTAGAATTTGAAATTTGTTTTCTGTATTTTTACATTTTTATTGATTTCATAGCTAGGAATTGAGAAAACATGTTTAACCAATTTATAAACAAAGAACTCGTACGTTCGTATGTAGGTATGTTTATGAAACACATATGTATGTATGTACATATGTACATATTTCATGTGTTCATATAATTATTTTGTTTATGCGGGAGTTAGGTGTATTTGGAAATCAACTTGTACGTACAGTATGTCAATAAATAATTTTTACAATTAACAAAAAACTCATTTAAAAAGCTATAGGCGAAAAATTCTTTTTTAAGTCATCGTCTAAATCGCGTCAATGGTTTTGTATAAAATTCTCAAATTTATAAATACTAAAATTTTTGTGGAGATTTGTACTGTCTAAATTTGTTTGCTTACAAAAATAAAAGGTGCTTCCAAGTTGTCAGTACCATTAAATCGGTAGAATTTCGTACTTTCACTATTTTATCTTGGAAATGGTGTATTTTTACTGGAAAAAAAATTATGCTATATTTGAGTCGAGATACTAAGGTACCTTCCAAGGCGAATTCATACCAGGTGGAGTTGATAGCCCAGCTGATCGTTTTTTTGCTAATGTCTTGTCAAAAATACATGGTTTCAATCTGCTAATCTAATGTCAAAGTTGTTGTTTTGTTGTAGTTGTTGCTCTACTGCACACATCTGGTATGAATTCGCCTTGGTACCTTCTCAGTAAATTTTATTTACAGACAGAAAAAAATGTTTTTTTTTTTGCATTCCATATCGATTAATATATGCACAGAAACAGTCCTGTTACAGTTTTATTTTGATAAATATTGATAAAATTAAAATGCTGTTTTCCATGTAGTTTATAAGGTTTTGTTAATTTTCCTTTAGATTTTGTCGTGAGTATAGTTTTTATAGTGTAATCTCTATTTAAAACTCTATCTAGATATAAATAATAAAACTGTAACAAATCCATTTCTGTACATGAAATATATTTTTGAAATTATTGTTGCTGTTCCAGATAGTAATCGTAATGGAATACGAAACTGCAATTTTTAGAATTTTTGTCTATCTGTGTTCGCTTTACGAGAAAACTACTGCACGAATTAAGCACTATAAATTTGGTGTGGATTATTTTCAAAGCAAAATCAAACACAATATTTTCAGGACGCTCACCACGTGAATTAGCTTGTATAATATAAATGAAAGTTTATAAAAAAAGTTTACTTTGTATTGAGAGATGGTGGAATATTTTACCTTACTATTTGCGCACTTTTTTCGCAATCTAATAATGTTTTTCGTTTGAAACTTTTGAGATTTTTCTCGATTTCAGGAGTTTAAAGAATCTCTTCTTTTTTAGTATATACATATATATTTGTCTTTATGTTTTTTTTTTTTCATTTAATATTGCTACTGATTGGGCCAATTAAGTTTTTTATATATTTTTTCTGCTACAGATGGGGATCCAAATTAAAATTAAATTAAAATTAATACGAATTAAATTAAATCAGATCAATTATATTTTTTTTATTTATGAAATGTTTATTTGAATTTATTTTCATACGTGTGTGTGATATGATCTTAGGCTTTGTTCCTTTGTAATATTGTTATTTTGGCCCTGTTTTGGGCTTTATATTACTAAATGAAATTATTAAATAAATGAATAAATAAATAAAAGTTTCGTAGATTATGACAGATCGGTACACCAATTTACAGCGTCTTTAATAATCGACTTCCCCAGTTTTTATTATATTATCTTTATTGCCCATAAGAACTGAAAGAAAATTACATATATATAAATATTTTATATTGTTACAGTTCTGGCCGTTATTCCTACAATCGTCGTCAGGGTGGAGGTCAAAGTGGTGGTCATAACAATCAACATCATAATAACCATTCAAACTCGTCACTTTCTTCTTCATCCTCCTCATCTCTATCGTCATCCTCTAATAATCATAACAATAATAATCATTATGATAATCATAATTCGTATTCACACCGCAATACAACAACCAATAATTCATCATCACATTATTCCAATAACTCACAACAGAATTCGACTTCATCGTCGTCGGGAGGTTCGTCTACATCGATGTATATAAATTCAACTACACATATAAGCAATAATACATCAAATATGCCCCGCGAACCGATAACACAACATGATGAACTTATACGTTACATAAGAGAAGCATGGACAAAAGTAAGTTATTAGAAGAGACATAATACTATCACTACTTTTATTTCACTTTCTATTTAAGGTTAGTGAACAAAGCACATCAGTGCTATACAACGAATCTGATAATCAGCTAAAAAATTTTAAACCATTTAATTTGGAGGAATATTGGGGCCAGAGACTGGTTCAAAACATACATGTCTCTCATGGACATCAATAAACGGAGCATTATTAACACCAACTCAACAATAAAATCATAATGATTTGAAAAAAAATCTTTAATATTTAATTAAAAAATATACACACATACATAACTGATAAACTTGACAAACAAAAACAACATTAAACAACATTTGTTTCACAAAAAAAAACAAAATTATAAAACAAAATTTAAGAAAAATACTTGACAACAATAAATAATTAATATTATATTATAATGACACAATTTCAAACCAATAAATGAAATAAAACTTTTAATTCCGTTTAAAACAACATAATTCATATCATCTTTTGAATTTTATGGTGAAAAACGCTTAAAATTTATCATTTACAAGGTGTTTTAATAGTAAAAATATGGTTTTTGTTTTATATATTGATATTTAAAGTTCAAAGGACTTCGTAAACAAAACAATAAAATAACCAATAGCATTGTAATATTGAAGAGGAGCTTATATATCAACACTATTTTATTTGTAAAAGGAATATTACAAGCCATAATTATTTGTACAGAGAAACAGTTATTTATTGTGGGAGAACATTTTCTTGAAAATGCCAAGCTCCGTATAATTTTTTTAAGTGTCGATATTTTCGCCTTAATATTTCCCCTTCGTAGTGAGGTTACCTGATCAATGTGACTTGTCCTATACGTATTTCATTGGTTGCTCACAAGGTATATTGGCTGCAAAGCACAGTAATCAGCAAGCCTCACTACAGAGGGGAAATATTAAGGCGAAAATTTTTATATGGATTTTGACAGTTCAATTTACAATTTTTTCCTTAAATGGATATTTATATAAAGTTTGACAGTTAAATTTTTCTCCTTAAATGGAAATTCATCTGTCAAACTTCATATAAAAAATTTTAAATTTTCGCCTTAATATTTTCCCTTCGTAGTGAGGCTTCCTCAAGGCACATTCATCAGGTAAATTTTAAAATTTTTTTTTATATGGAGTTTGATAGTTCAACTTCTATTTAAGGGAAAAAAAGTTTAACTGTTAAAATCCATATAAAAAAATTTTATTATTTTAGCCTTAATATTTCCCCTCAGTAGTGAGACTACCTGTTTAATATGCCTTGCAATAAGGCATATTAATGAACCCGAAATTTAAAAACAAAATGTTTGAGATTGTTTTTGTTTTAAATCTACTTGTGTAATCGTTTTTGACTAGTGCAAACCACAATAAATTATATTTTTTTAAAAGGTATCTATGGGTAAAGGCTCAGCTGTGGTTTTTCATTTTCGACATGTCAAAAGTTGTCTATATTTTAAAAATACACTACTAATTGTGTTAAAAATTTAAAGTGAGGAAATGAGAAGGCAATAATACAAATACAATTACAAATAAGACTTAATTTTCTGCTGTTTCAAAGAGTTGTTTTTTTGATATTTCAAACTAAAAACAAACTATTTATTTAAGAACAATTTCAAAATGTAACTTTTAATGAAAAAATGTAACATTTTTGAAAAAAGCGTAACTTTTGTAAGCTCTACCCTGGCAATACTGGTACATACATTTATAATTTGACAAACTTGACATTTCACTTCTTATTACACACGTGTTTTTTAGTTCTGTTTTGATTATTTTTGAAGTAAATAATAAATATATTATTTTTTGAAAATAAGTATGGATAAAATAAAATTAAAAAGTGATGCTGATGAGCATTATGAGCCTACAGATTCCGAAGATGATTATAGTGAAGAAGAGAAGGAATTGTTACAAGAAGTTCGTAAAGGCAGGAAAAGAGAGGAGTCAAAGCAAAAAGAAGTTTTAGCATTTACAGAGTCGGAAGAAGATAATGATGATGACGAAGACGATGATGATTTTGGGTTGGCCGATAGTGATATAGAAGGAGCCGAATTAAACGATGATGATTTGCCTGATACAAAGTACTGGGGCAAGAAAAAAAGTGCTTATTATAATACAGACTTTGTCGACCAAGATTATAGTTCTTATAATGAAAAGGAAGAGGAATTGGCTAAGCTAGAGGAAGAAGAGGCTAAGGCCATTCAATTAAGATTGGCCAAACATTTAAAGGAAGAGGATTTTGCCTTAGACTCAGCGTTAAGTTCGATGACTAAGTCAAAAAAAGAGGATGCTGTCGATAATAGTGAGTCTATTAAGGGAACTTTACTTAAAGCTGATTTTTCGGGCTTAAGCAAAAGAGAACGCATCGCGTTATTTGAAAAAGATTCTCCGGAATTTTCCGGTCTTGTTGGAGATTTTGAGGGTTACTTAGAAGAAATCCAACAACTTCATGCTCCCGTTTTGCGTTATGTACAGGACAACAATTTGAACATGATACCAGCCTTGCAATTTGCTCAACACTATCAAAATATAGCATTGACCTATTGTTCCAATTTGGCCTTTTACTTATTGCTCAAATCTAAAAGAGCTAACATAGAAAATCATCCGATCATACAAAGATTAACACAATTAAAAAAGTTACTCAAGCAGTTGGAAGAAAAGCATGAAAATATTATTAAACCTCAGTTAGAAGCACTGCTTGAACGTATACAAAATGAAGATCAGTTTGAAATTTTAGACTTAAAAAATGTTCCACCACCACCGGAAACAGAAAAGTCCCAGAAACGTAGGACAAAACAAACAAAATTGGGCATCCTTTCAGAGCATGAAGAATCATCAAGAAATGAAGTTAGTCCAGCCAAAAAGAAAACTAAACTTGATGAAAATATAGATGCAGATTTCGACACATTAGCAAAAATGGCTTCCGATGATAGCGATAGTAATGCCGATGAAGATGAAATTGTTGAAGAGGGCGAAACAGATGATGCCGAGTCCCGTAGGGGTATTACCTATCAAATTGCTAAAAATAAAGGACTTATGCCGCATCGCAAGAAAGAACAACGTAATCCTCGTGTAAAACATCGTGGTAAATATCGTAAGGCTTTGATTAGACGCAAAGGTGCTGTACGCACAGTGCGTAAGGAAACTTCAAGATATGGTGGAGAAATATCAGGCATTAAGGCAACTGTTAGCAAGAGTGTAAAGTTTAGAACCTAAATAAAATTTAATATAAAAATTTATTTAAATAAAAAACGTTATTTATATTATTTTTTATATCATATTGAAGTTTTTTTTTAAATCAATCGGGTTATAAAATATTTATCTTCGCAGTTTGTGTAAATAATACACACCACTTATGCCATAAATGGCCATATGCTCCACACTGGAACTATTTCATTTCTCAATAAGTTGTTCAAATAAACAATTAATTACAATTGAAACTATATTCTAGACAGATAGGTACGAAGAATACAGCGATCCGAAACATGCATTACATTTGCTAGTACAATCTTATTTTCCTTCTCTCTTTATTTTAAATATAACTACCCCAACAAAGTTGATTTTAATTTAGGTACCTATACAGAAGAAGTTGGAAGTCAAGCACGTTTTATTCTCTCTAATAATAATTTAAATTAGGTGATTAATATTAAAGAAAAATTGGAAAAAACTTTATTAGAAACCAACACAATAGAAGGCATTTTCTAGACAGGTACGTCCGTCATCACTCTTCGTATCTATCTACTTTAGGTAGTGTTTAGTTGTAAGATTCATCTATTTAGTCAACCAAATTCAGATAAAGGAATACAAGAAAAGCTATACAATCATTAGTTGGTGAGAACGAAATCTACCACTACCTAAAGCTTCCATATTCACTTACTTATATATCTGTTGTTGCCAATTTTTAATACTTTTTGTCCAATTACTTGAACTTTATTTTCTGGTATAAATATCATATCCAAACATTATGAGATGATTAAAAACAAACACCTTTTATCCTAACTAGAATTGAATTTTTAGTCTTCTCATCATAAAAAAATAAATGTTATTTTCTGATCGGCATAAATTAAACGCTGTGTTTCACTTATTATTTAAGTTTCTTGTTTATTTTCAGCATTTTTATAATATAAAAAATCATTTAAAACGCTTAGTAACGTTTCCCAACTTTTTCCTCCATAGCAGTTGATGGGTCCAAAAAGAAATTAAACAAAACATTAAACTCTATAAAACAAAGTTTTCTTAAACCATTTTGCGGAGCAATTTATTGATCTTATCTTCGCGGTTGCCGAAGTCACCGCCATCGACGTAGTGGTTAGCCTTCTTGCGCCAGCCACCAGTGGGAGTGTTCAATTTGAAGGGCCATAAGAAGTTAGAAGCGTATTTAAAGTTCGGGCCAACTGTAAAGATTTCATGAACCATATCTTCAACGCATTGGATCTTGTATGCCTTGCGCATTTTACGTTCAATGACAAAGTTGTCGGTGATGGGAATACGTTGGCGGCTGTGCTTAACGAAGCCGCGTTTGTAGATCAATTCGCGGACAGACTTCAAATTAGGGTAACCCCAGGTAATGTAGGGTTCGGCAATACGCAACATGTTGATGGTGGCTTTGTTTAACTTGATAAAGACACCGTTGTTAATTTGGCGCAAACGGAATAATTGCAATACCTTGCGGACCTTAGGCGCAACTTTGTTGATACTAAAATAATAAAAAAAAAATGTTAAAAAGATCGCAAAGAATAAGAAAATACTTCAACGGAAAGATGTTGTTTGTAAATAAACGTCAACATTCCAAAAATCTTTTCAAATAACTCTTAGTCACTTACCCACGGATACGAATAACGAAGGCTAATCTAGCTTCTGCGGGAACATAGTATTGTCCACGTTGTTTAGCCAAACGGCGCAACTTAATTTCTCGTCTTTCACCCTTAATATATTCATTTTGGTATTTTTCAGCACGCACCAAATTTTCCCGTTTACGTTGGGCAATAACAGCAGCCCGTTTCAACTTTCTTTTGGTTTGTTGAGCTCGTTTGCTGATCACCTTCTTATTGAATTTCAATTTGGATTCGGGTACAACTGGAAGCTTTTTAGCTTCAGGTTTCTTGACGGCCGTGGCAGGCATCTATGTAAAAAACACATTTTAACTGATTATTATTGAATCCAGAGTATTGCTTTATGAATTTTCACACAAAACACGAATTTTTCACTAACCTTTACTTGTCACAGTGCACGTTGAAAGAGAAAAGGAAAAAGCAAAAGGAAGTTAATGTCATTGTTGTCAGTACTGTAAATATGGCGAATTTTTAGTACATTGGTGAAATAAGGAAGTGTTTGGAATGAATGATTGATAAATTTAAATTATGTATGGTTGGGGAATTCAATAAGTTGAAATATATTTTCCCAAACTAAATCGAGAGGAAAACTTCCAAATTTAAAAATATTTATTTAATTTTTTTTTAAGCTTGCTTTCTTGTTTAAAAAAAATCTCTCTTATGAAATAGCGCTATGCTTCCCGCATAGTAATAATTTTGGAATATTATTTTTTGAGAATTAATATTTTTTATGATAGGTTTATAAAACAAATTTCAAGGCATATTAAACAGGTAGCCTCACTACTGAGGGGAAATATTACGGCAAAAATAATCTATTTTTTATATTGATTTTGACACTTAAACTTACAATTTTTCCCCTTAAATGGAAATTAAACTATCAAATTCCATATAAAAAAATTTTTAAATTTTTCGCCTTAATATTTCCCCTCAGTAGTGAGGCTACCTGATTAATATGCCTTAATAAATTTTATGTTTCCGATATACAGGAAAAAATAAGAATTCATTGGGTTGCCAGCTATGTTAAAAATTAGACTTGCGCCGACATATCACAAACTTAATAGAAGTGAAGATCAAAGGTCTTGACGGGCCATTGATTTGTTCAACCATTGAACAAATTCATGTGCGCACATCACGTGAAGACCGTCGTTGTCGATGTTGTTGTTCAATCAGCATTGTTCGAACATTTGGTCGCACAACGATGTCTGCCATCAAATGCTGTTTTCAGTATAAAAGTTTGACTTTTGAAGAACGTCATCTGTTAATCAAGCGTGTAAATTCTATTTGCTGTGCTATAAGCATTCGAACAACATTGACGACAAACAGAAAATAATGTTTTGTCGGAGCATGCACATCGATACGTTTTCTCCACACAGAGAAAAGTAAACAAATTATTTTACCATATTCTGCCGACGCTTTGTTCATGTGCAAACAAATCAATGACTCGTCAAGACGTAGTGTAACCTTATACAACATCCTCACTATGTCGACATCAACCCAAATCTTAAGCGTCCTGCATATCCGACAGATGTCGCCAAAAATAAAATAAAAATACTCTCCAGACTTCGACTCGGCCATGCAACATTTTCTCATAATCACATCATTAATAATTCTTGCAAAAAAAAACCGACTTCAAAACAGACAAACTTAAAAGCATGTTTCTTTAAGACGGTAACTATTGCGACACCCTGTAATTTCCGAATTCAAATTTTATACTAGTTATAGCGGTCGTAGCAATACAGGTCCGTTGTAAATTTCAACCTTCTGTCTGTAACGGTTTAAAAGTTTGGTCATATACATCAAATTACATAAACTATTGCGACACCCTGTAATTTATAATTTTAAATAATTATACTTATTATAACAAATATAGTAATGGACATTCTGTCTAATTGTTAAGTGTTTATCAATAACTGTTTAAAAGATAGGGTCATACATATCAAATGACGTCACCTATTGGGACACCCTTTATTCGAGACATAGTAGTGAACATTTTGTCTCTTTTTCAAGTGTTTGTCTATAACGGTTCCAAAGATGAGGACATAATGGTCAAATAACATCAATAATGGGGACACCCTTTAATTTATAGATCCAAGTTTTATACTTGTTTTAATAGCGGACTAAGCAATATAGGTTATTTGTAAATTTCAACTGTCTATCTATAACAGTTGAAAAGTTTGGCCATATATATTACTTTTACATTAACTATTGGGACACCCTTTAATTTCCAAATTCATATTTTACACTTGTTATTTTAGCGGACTTAGCAATACAAGTATTTTGTAAATTTCAACTGTGTGTCTATAAAGGTTCAAAAGTGTGGCCATATATATATCAAAATAAACCAACTAATGAGACACCCTTTAATTTCTAATTTTAAATATTTATACTTATTATAACAGACATAGTAATGAACATTCTGTGCAACTTTCAAGTGTTTGTCTATAACGGTTCAAAAGATAGGAGAATAAAGGTGAAATTAAGTCACCTATGGGGTCACCCTTTAATTTTTAATTTTATTTTTTAATTACTTTTTGTTGTTGGGAGCTACTGTGTTACGCACTTTTTTTTAATTTTAAATTGGTGACCTATAATATTCATAATACACGTAAAAAACATGTATGTTGTATGGGGACACCCTTTAATTTTTAAAATTTTGAACATCTTTTAAAATGGGACCAATCTGTAGCTATAACCTTTCTAATAGTGCAAAATTTTTAAAATCGGTTCAGAAATGACTGAGTTCTGCGGGCACAAACATAAAAAAAAAAAAGCAACATTCAGACGAATTGATAACCTCCTTCTTTTTTTGAAGTCGGTTAAAAATAGCATCAGGCCCACATGTGCTAATGTAACAGCTACCTAACAACAAAAATTTCAGCAACATCCCAGCCGATATAATTCTGCAAGATCCATCAACTGTATCTATAATATAATATAAGCTCATTCATTACACCCTAGGAAATTATACTAGACTTTTTAAGTTCATTATAGCCATGGCATGGTCTTTAAACTTTAATTTAATCTTAGAAGTTATTCATAAGATTAAACTAATAAATAAATACATTTCCAGTTAATAAAGCTTGAATACAGATTAGTAATATTAGATTTATGAATAAATTATTAATATATTTAGCATTTATTAAAAATATTAAAACGCTCAAAGCATAATCTTTTTAGAACAACCAACGGATTGTAAGCATTTGACTAATAGTAAATATGCGAACTAAACACAACTTCAATCGGTTGTTGACTAGAATGAAATTAACTGTCAACAGATAGCAGCTGATTAAATTGTAACAAACTCGCCCGCCTTTAATATTATTATTATTTATTTTGTACGTAATTTTGTAAACATATTTAAAATATTTCTGCAGCAAAATGTCTTCAGAAAATCCTAGTACTCCAGTTTATCACACTAGTGTTGAGCAAAAGTTAAAATCAAAAAACGCTGCCAAATTATATCGCTTTGGTACGCCTAAACTAAGAGATTTACTCAGAGAGGTTAGTTTGATAAAATGATTTAAAAGTTTAAATTGTTTTCATTATAATTTATTAAACAGAAATGTCGCATACGTATTAAGAATGTACGCCAACAGGGGTTTTCACGTAATCGCTCTGAGGAAGCAGTTGCGGAAAAGGTTATTACTGGATATAAGACATGCTTATCAATAATTTAAGTTTCTTATTAGATTTCATTAAAAGATATATTGCGCCAAGAACTGGCAGAGTTGGAACATGATATAACATTGCAAGAAGAAATTTATAATGAATTGGAGGAAGAGGTTAATGAGTGGTTTGTGGAGCAATTGGAAGAAGAACAAAACTATTTAATAACAGTTGCCATATCTCAAGAACTAGTGTGCCCCGTTTGCCAAGTTTCCAATCTCGTAATTTTTCAAGTCAAGGATGAGTCTTTCAACTACAGATGCAAATGTAATGCCAAGTAAGTTTCTTTTTTTTAGGGTTCCGTACACAAAGTGTAAAAACGAAACCCTATTGTTTTCGCTACAATGTCTGTCCGTCTGTCAGCGCCTTCTATCTCTGGAACCGTAATAGGTAGACTCTTGAAATTTTCACAGATGATGTATAGCAAAAAATACTAAAACTTATAGGGTGTTCCAATAGAGAGGTGTTATTTACGAAAATGTGTTTATTTCTTGAACTATAGGAGGGATACACTTGAAATTTACAAACAGTTATTAAAACTTAGTTCACTATATAAACAAGTATAAAAAAATAAAACTAAAAATTAAAGGGTGTTCCGACAGTGGTGTAAAATGCATGTATAAGGCATAAGTTTTGAACCATAATAGGTAGAATCTTGAAATTTTTACAGAAGGTGTATAATTTTGGCCGCTATAGCAACAAATAATAAAATTTATAGGGTGTTCCGATAGAGAGGTGTTATTCACAAATATGTGTTTATTTCTTGAGCTGTAGGAGGCATACACTAAAAATATGTAAGCAGTAATTAAAACTTAGTTCGCTATAGTATAAAAAAATAAACCTAAAAATTAAAGGGTGTTCCGATAGTAGTGTGATTTGCATGTATAAGGCCTAAGTTTTAAACCGTAATAGGTAGGCGCTTGAAATTTTCACAGAAAGTATACAATTGTGACCGCTATACTAGCAAATACTAAAACTTATAGGGTGTTCCGACAGAGAGGTGTTATTCACGAATATGTGCTTATTTCTTGAACTGTAGGAGGAATTCACTAAAAATATGCAAGCACTAAATTAAAATTAGTTCGCTATATAAACAAGTCTGAAAAAAAAATAAACCTAAAAATTAAAGGGTGTGGAGTGATTTGAATGTATAAGGCCTAAGTTTTGAACCATAATAGGTAGACTCTTGAAAATTTTACCAAAGGTGTATAACTATGGCCGCTATAGAAAAAAATATTAAAACTTATAGGGTGTTTTGATAGAAAGGTGTTATTTACGAATATGTGTTTATTTCTTACAAACAGTAATTAAAACTTAGTTCCCTTTATAAACAAGTCTAAAAAAATAAACCTAAAAATTAAAGGGTGTTCCGATAGTGGTGTGCTTTGTATGTTTAAAGCCTAAGTTTTGAACCATAATAGGTAGACTCTTGCAAATTTTACCAAAAGTGTATAACTGCGGCCACAATAGCAAAAAATACTAAAACGTAGGGTGTTCCAAAAGTGACGTGTTATTTACGTTTATGTTTTTTTTTTGTAATTAAAACTATGTTTGTTTTATAAACAAGTATACAAAATAGAAATTAAATATTAAAGGGTGTTCCAATAGTGAAGTGATTTGCATGTATATATCCTAAGTTTTGAATGAATAGGTGGAATCTTGAAATTTTTACAGGAGGTGTATAACTATGTCCACTATAACAAATAATAAAAATTAAAGGGTTTTCCGCCAGTAACGTGATTTTCATGTATAAAGCCTTATTTCTTGAACCGTAACAGGTAGACTCTTGAAATTTTGTACAGAAGATGTGTTGCCACGGCCGAAATGACAATTACTAAAAATTAATGGGTGTTCCGACAGTGACATGTTTTTCACTTATAGTGACTTATTTTTTAATCGCAATAAGTATATTCTTAATATATTTAGAATAGAAAGGAAGTGCCATGGCCACTATAATGAATAATAAAATTAAAGGGTGTTCCGACAGTGACATGATTTTTTAAACCGTAATAGATACCCTCTTGAAATGTTTACAGTAGATGTGTTACTTCGGCCGCTATAGCAAATACTTAAAATTGAAGTGTGTCCATTAGTAACGATTTTTTCACGACTATTACCTTATTTTTTTAACCGCAATAGGTAGGCTCCTGATATTACCATGGCCGCTATTAAATGAATTACATATTAAAATTTAAAGGGTGTTCTAATTATGATGCAATTTTCGCGAATATTACTTTATTTTTAAAATTTAAGGGTGTCCCATAAGACATAAAGAAATAAACAACTGAAATTTTTAAATTATACTGAACATAGTACGGAACCCTACATGTGTGAGTCTAACTCGCACTTGACTAATTTATTCTTACATTCCTTTCTTATTTTAATTTTATATGCTTGTTAGTTTTATTTTTCATTCTAATATGGAGTCTCTGCGTTTAAAACTATCTCAATGTATTGATGAACATGAACAGCATTGTGTTTCCAAACTGAATTTCTTTGTTAATCCCTTGGCTAATCAATTGGAGAGTATGTGTGGTAATTGCGATTACTTTTTTACATTCTAGAAAAAATCGGAATCTGGAAATCTGTATATACATATATATTTTTTTTTTAATTTATGAATTTTATATTTTTTCATTTTAAATTTAAGTTAAATAGTTGTCTCATTATTTTAAGAGGAAAGTTAAAAAAGGCAAGATCAAACCCGAATCAATCTTGATCAAAACCTTATAAATTTAAAATAAGTTTCATTTTAGTTTTAATCAAAGGCAATTGGTATTAACCAATAATATGGAATTACGCCTACTTCTCTTATTTATTTTTTAATGTCTTGGAAAAGAGTAATACAGAACAATAATACATGATAAAAATAGCGGTTTTTATGTTTCATAGTAAATAACCCTTTGTTTACCGTGTTGATCTTTTTATGTAGTAAAACAACTAATATTTACAATGTGGCAACGAAGCTGTGGTTAAAAAACAAAGCAAAAATCTCTAGTACATAACAGTATTAAATAAAACCTTTTAACATTTTAAAATTGGCGAAATATGTATTAAATAATAAAAACCCCAACTTGAAAATTTAAGAAAATTCCTAATTACAATAAGGACAAAAATACACTTACGCTTTGTAGTGAAAGAACTTTGTAAATATCACTAGAGTGGTAAATAGAGTGAACACCGATGATAAGCAATTTCTCAATTTTGAAGAATTCCACAACAAAGATCTATCCATTAAAAGTTTTAAGCAACAATTTATTTTAAAAATAATTAACAGGCATCTATCAGATTTTAAGCATACATACCTACATATTTTTTTATAAATAATTTAAAAATAATTCATCACATTGGGAGCGGATTCATACGGCAACCGGAATCCTAAGTAAGTTTTTTTTTAATCTTAAGATTTGTAAGCAAATATGTATACTTTTTGTTATTTTAATATCTTTATTAAAATTGTTTACGGCCTACTATTTTTTTTTAATAAAATGAAATAAAAAGAAAAAAGTAAAGAAAGCAACGTAAGTTCTAAAATTGAACTAACAAAATCCAGATAATTATTAAAAATACAATAAAAAGCTTAAGATAATTAAACAAGTTTTTTTTTTTAAAATTCAAAAGTAATAAATAAAAATTCATTAAAATCAGAGTTAAAAACATATTTTGATAACAGCCATCTTAAATTCTAATAAAGCCTGTAAATCGAAAATTTAGACTTAGGATCTAAACCTATAAGAATTATAAAATGACCTTTAAACTTATCTTTCGAAGAAGTACCTTGACAAAAAAGATCCTTAATACAATGGCAACTCTTTAAAAATGTCACTTTTTACAAAAAAGAACACTTTTACAAAAGAAGTTTTATAAAGATCCTGTAAAAAAACTTTAAATTCACTTCAAAAATTGCATTTTTTTTTTAAGTAACAACTGTTTTAAAAGAATATTAAAAACATAATATCTTTCTAAAAAGTACCCAAAAAAAAAAAAAAATTCATTTAAAAAAATCTCTACTACATTTTAGCACTTAACATATAGAAATTATTTGACTTCTCACCACTTTGTTGCATTAAATGCCTCCGTCGAATTGCCAAATCTAAGGATTAATAAGTAAATAATTTTATTTTTTTAAACTTATATAGGCATTTGCAAACTTGTGGTATCTTAAAGCACATACATATTTCAATATTAATGTTTATATTCTCTTATTTAGTTACTCTTTGGTTATGGGCATTTTGAAGATATTATATTGATTCCTAAACCAAACCATATATTGACTTAACATTTACATATAGAATACTTGTATAGGAATTCAAATTCCCAAGAAAAGTGGTACGTGCATACAGTACAAGTGTAAGAGTAAGTACATTATGTAGAAACTTACAGCCGAATTCATAATAAAAAGTTTTTGCAGTGTCTATATGTTTGATTGTACATTATACTTATTCTAATCTATAAATAAACACTGCACATGCGGTGTATAACTATTAGTTTACTTCTGTAAGTTCAATAATAATTTTTTTGTTAATTTAAAAGGCTGAGAATTTTTAAATGGATTCTATGGAATCTACCACTATCTAAAGCCTCTTCCCTCTTGTTTTATATTTTTTTTTTCTTTTAATAACTACCACCCAATTTTTATTGTTGCTTCAGCCAACCTTCGGTTAGCCATTTTTTGTTTATTTGTTTTGCCCCAACATTATTTTTAAATTGATACTAATCAACTTAGAATAAAACGAAATTCAGTCTTAATTCATAACTTCATTTTTATGTTTAAAACAGTTCGATTAATAAAACTTAAATATTAAATAATAAAAAAGTTAATATAAATTAATATAATTTAATATATTTTTACAATTAAGTTTTTACGCTCTAGGTCTTTTTATAAAAATAATTCAATTTAATTTTATTTTTATATTCGATATTTCGCTACACCATTGGGTAGCATCGTCAGGAATTAAAAAATAGTTATATAATATTTAATTGAATGAAAAAATTTTAAAAAGGTCAAAAATTATAATAATTGTTTAATAATTTAATATAAATATATATTTTTGGTGACTTCGGTTTGTTAGTTTTTATTTCGATTTTAGGTGAAATTGAGGGTTTTGCTATTTTTTCTTTGGATATTTGTTTATTTTTATTTTTTTCTCAATTTAGTTTATAATTTACAATTTTTTTTTTTAAATTATTTGTTATAGAAAGAGAAAACAGTTCCTAATTTAAAATAAATTTTAATGTTACACCAAATTTTATCTTAATGATTTAGATTTTACTCATACATTTAAATTATTAAAAATGTTTTAAAACAACTTTGTTGGAATAAAATACACCAGCAATATTTTATTTAAAACCACAAAATACAGAATACAGAAATTAAATTTTCTTTGGATGTGTTGTTTTGTAATGTATTTTTTTAAACAAATTATTTGTATAGAATGATGTACACTCTGTCAGGAAATGGAATAAAATGAACTAATACATACACACTTATTATTTTAATATAATCCTTTTTACTTGATTTACGGTTATATGCTACACTGCTTTTTACAGAGTTTTGTTTTTAAGGCAACATTTTCTCTGTCTGTGGGCAGAAAACACCTAGAGTGGTTGGCGGGAATCGAACCAGCAACCCCAGATTGATAGTCTTGCGTGATCTGTAAAATACATATATGTAGTTTTGAGAATATGTAGTTGGGATAGCGATTGTTCTTATTACTTCGAAAAATTTACTTGTGCAGTGAACAAAAATCCTTGTCATATTTATCGCAATTTATTTTAAATATAATATTAGATGTAGCATATATTTAATTCGCACACTATTCGAATTAAAATTTATTTAAATTTTAAATTAACAAATAAAACTAAAACCAACTATAAACGTACAATTTTGCCAAGTTAATCGAATTGTAAAAATTGTATGATGAAAAGTTAAAATAATCCAAACAAAAATCTTCAAAAAAACCACAATCTTTTACTTTATTATTTTGAATTACTATCAAATTTTATTTTAAGTTCCTTCCAGCAATAAAAGTACATAAGAAGAACTAACCAAAAAATAATCATGAGTGAAGCAGGAAGTAAATTCTACCAGTTGCTCTTTTTATTTGCTTTAAACAAATTTATAACCACATATGGTTAGTTCCACGCATGACATATAACTGTTAACATTTTAACTATCACTAGACAAGGCAAGGCCATGACTTGGCTATGATAGACTATGATATGTTTATAGCTAGGTTATGACTATAACTGGACTATAGCGTGGCTTTACCAAGATTCGGACAATACCAGGACTACACTGCAATGAGACAATTTAAAGACCAACATATACGCAAGATTTGAATTAAATATAAAACAGTATTTTTCTTTAAGTTCAAAAAAGTTGTTCGCCAGTGAAAAGTTATATTTGGTTTCAAAATCAAGTTTAATTAATTTTTTTGTTTTATTCAACTAGGCATTTAATTAAGAACATATTTAATAAAACTTTAATTGAATTAATGATTAAATCAATTAGAAATTTATTTAAATTTAATTTAATTAATTTAGAAATTTATTTAAATTTATTTTGTGTATGACTAGTATTTCTCTATGCTTGAAGTACTACTATACTATGATTATATGATTATATGATATGACTATAATATGAATACCTCTATGCTTTACAGAGAGAATTTTTTTTAACCGAACACTTCGTATGTGGTACCAAAGGCCCAAAAATTTATTTTCTATGAATGTAGAAAAATTTAAATCAAATAAATATCTACAAACACTACTCTCTTTGTACTCCTCCTAGTTAACCAATTTTTGTAGTTTCGGCGCAAGGCATGGATTGAGTATGGTTCAGTCCCTGAGTCCTGGTCTAAAAAATATAGACTAACTTTGTTGACAAAGCCATGAATAGCCTGTGAATATTTAATGACTACTTATATTAAGAAAACTTTTATTCTAGTACGATAAGACATTGAAAAGCTAGATTCGGCAATATTATTAGGTTGTGATTCGACTATGATTATACTACAACAAAGCTGTCTGTAACTAAACTATGGTTAGGCAATACTGGAAAATCCGTTAGTGACAGGGCATAGAAACTTCAAGTACTATCTAGCCAAGATGAAAATCGAAGATAATGATACTTGCAGACTGTGCCTTAAAGAGGCTGAGACGGTAGCGCTCAGTGTGTGTGTGTGCATGTCCAGAACTAGCTAACATAATCATTAAGTCCTACCACGGGCAGAATGTGAATGTAATGGGGGATCTAAGACTTGGACAAATGCTAGGACGTCAGTTACCAGTTAAACATCTGATATCACTAACAGCGATGCCACTTTGGTCTGATCGGACCAAATTTGGTAGTTTTTTTATTATTTATAAACGATTTGGTACTTTGGTTGGTTTGTTCCAGTTCTTCTGCGTTTTTCCAAAAAGGAAATGATTGAAAATTTCTACACGATTTACTATAACAATTGGAAATACACTTTGTAAATGAAAGAAATCGACATTATAAAATCAAAGCAAACGAATTTATAAGTTAAGAAGTTAGGATACTTTGAATTTATTATATAAAAAAATTTGGTAGTTTTTTTTTAGAATTTGGAAGGTTTTGGTAGATTTTAGGGATAACTTTAGTAGAAAAATATTTTTCTTTGTGGCAACGCTGATCACTAAAGTCCAGAGTAAAGGCTGTTGGTAGCACATAACTCAATGTACATAAGTAAAAAGGTAGTCGTAAATTATAGTCGATTGCCTATAATTATTGAGGACGGAAGGGAGTCGAAAGGGAATCCATTAAGGAAGCGGTCTGCCTCTATATCCCCCCTACAACTTTCGTTGGTTAAGAACGTCTGCACCGATTTGCTCACTTTTTAAGTTGTTAGAGAACCATAGTAGGTTAGGTTAAGCAGGCAGCTTGTATAGAGGAGAAGAAAGAGAAGTGGAATAAAATAGCTCACTTGGGTCCATTATGTTGGTCCCTTTGTGATACCTGCAGATAAGAGGAGGGATAGACAGAGAAGATAGAAAACAAAGATCATTATAGACTGAGAAATTAGAGAAAGAAGTGGGTAGAAGGTCATAGACGGGGAAGGTATTAGCCGTGAAGGCTCTATTGGACGTGACATATCTTGATGAACAACTATGTCACTTCAGTTGAAAGAGGGTTAGAAAACCAACCACAGTTCCTTAAAATAGAATTAATCCTGATTGGTTCCAGAGATGAAACACACGAAAGGCTGTCAAAACATCGTCGTCCCAAGTATTGTAGGCGACAGTGTTCTAATGCAGGGTAATGACAGAGAAGGTGTTCAACCGTTTCGTCCTCTTCTTCATCCTGGCAACTTCTGCAGAAGTCATTATAAGGGATACCCATCCTGCTTGCATGGGTTCCAAATAAGCAATGACCAGTGACTATTGCTATAAGTCGCGTATCTGCATTTTTTGCAGCCGAAATAGCGAGACCGTTTTCTTTTGGTCCATCGAGAGCCAGATTGTCCTTGGACAACCATAGTAGGTATATCTTCGCATTTTTGTACCCTAATTTATACACAGTTTAGCAAAACACAGGCTGGATTGGGACGGTAGGCGTGGTACCTTTCATACAATGTGAACAATTATTATCGTCCACCTAGAGAACTACAATATGTAGAGCCTTGAAACTTAGCACAAGTGTCCCTCATGCTATTGTGCATAGTTTAACAAAACACAGAATGAATTTAGACGGTGGGCGTGGTACCTTCCAACAAAAGTGAAAATTATTATCGTCCACCTAGAAAACTTAAAACTTTTCACAAGTAACCCTAATATGCATAATCTAGGAAAACACAGACTAGATTAGGATAGTGGGAGTGGTACCTTCTACCATACAAAGTAAAATATTATTATGGTGTTAATATGGATAGTCTAGCAGAAAACAGATAGGATGGGAACAGTAAACTGAAAGTTTTGTCGTGAGAATAGCATGCGTTTCCGAGTTAAAAGTTGGCCATACTTTTCTTCCAAGTGTTTATTGTATTATGAGAAGACAAAGATACTTAAATTAGAATATTATTATTAGGTTATATGTTGACTATGACTATACTATGACTAGATTGCAACTAGATTTAAATTGGGCAATGACAAGGCATGACATGGCATGTCTATGACATGACAACGACAACTTTGAGTAGTAGGAGTATTCTAAGACTACATAACGAATAAAATTAGACTAGACTATGACTAATTTAGAGTATTTAATTAAGTAATATTTTATAAATGTTTAAAATATTTAAAAGTTACTTTTTTAAAGTTCTACTTATTTCTCATGTAAATTTTAGGATTTAGTTTCAGCTAAAAATTTAGTGTTCTTACTTTGCCTCTCATGTTTTTGATGATGCATTTAAAATGTAAGAGTTTAAAGGATTTCGTGGTTAAATGCTTTCAACTGGGGATTTTATTAAACAAGACCAGTTTCTTTTGGTTTTTTTTTGCTTCCGCTTCTTGTGTGTTTACAAAATGATGGTGAAGTACCAAAATACAAATGCATTAAAATAATATAAAACATTTATGGAAAATAAACCAAAATTTACTCAAAATATTTTGTTTATTTTGATTTTTTTTTCTCAATCTGAATTGGAAACAATTTATGTAAAAGTTTGAAATAAAAATGAATTTTGTGTAAAAATAGTAAATAGAAAATTTTTTATTTACTTTTGATCATTGAAACGCATGAGGGCAAAGAGTGTGTATGTACGTATGTCGAATGTACATACATATGTTTGAATCAGGCTGCCTTTTTTTATTGTTTTGTATTTTATTCATAATTTTGTGTTTATGAATATTTCGCATCATAATAAAATTCAAGAAATTCTGTTGCAACAACATCAATTACAACTGCCACAACTTAAGTAAAAGATACAGATGCAATAACACACAAATAAAACTACTTGAAAACGATGACTGATTAAAGTGGTGATCAAGTAAAGGGTCAATTAATAAAAAAAAACGAAATAAAGAAAATTTTATTTGAACGGATCTTTAACAAAATCCCAAGCAGTAGGCAACTAATAAAACGACTTCTCCAATAGACTTTGTATTAATGCTCTAATTAGCGAGTAAAGTTAAGAGTAGTTTCATATAGAAATAATGATCTTTTAAGTGGGAGAAGGTATGCGTAATTAAAAATGTTCTTTTTTGTATTAATGTTCTTTTATCTATATACATATAATAAAATAGTAACTCATGTCCGTCTGTCTGCTTTCATTTGTGTTCGCATAACGTAAAAACTACTGGATGGATTTTAACAAAATTTTGTGAGGAGGTACCTTAGCATCCTTATTACAATATAGAATACTTTATCCTATCTAATTTCAAAGAGAAAGTGGAGAAAAAGCAGTGAAAGTACGTAATTTCCGGTTTAAAGGTACTTAAATTTTCGATTTATAACTGTGATATTTTAAACACGGTTGCGCACCTTTTATTTTTGCAAGTGGGATATTTTAAACAAAAAAGCGAAACAGATGGCGCCAATTGAATAAAATTTGTATTTTTACTTTGTGGAATTACATTGTTATTAAAATATTTTAAACACCTCTTACAGAGCTTTACAATATTTTTTTAGAATTTTAAATTTTTTTATAAATTTTGGAATTTTATCCAGGGATGGGTACCTTTATATAAAGTAAATACATAAACCACAACTGATGCACTATAAAAGTAAGAGTCTTACAATTGGTGTGGAACACTTTCAAAGCAAAAGCGAGCAAAATATTGTCAGGGCGCTTACGATGTGGCGGGCACAGCTAGTTGGCACTATGTTTACTAAGGGCAAAAAGCAAGTGATGTAATTGGAATAAAAAAAAAAATTAGTAAAAGACAAAAAGTAGATCTTATTTATTTATTTTTATTTATTAAAAGTCAATACATTTACAAATTAATAATTACAATTATTAATTGAGAAGATTTTATAAGTACTTTAGACCTACAAATGCACTGTATATTGTTTTACAACTGGATTTGGTACGAAAGATTTACCGACAAGTTCCACAAATTGTCTCATTCGATGATTTGAGCAGCTGTTGTGTTGATTTAGTGAAAAATATGTAAGTACGTGAGTAACTTTTTACTAATGATCATGCATGTTCACGATCAAAACTATTTAGGCCTGCTATTGATCAAGTGAGAGTATAAAATTAATCATGACCACTTACGCTCACAAAAAACTAAATTCAATTAAACTTTAAAAATTTTGTGTCGGGTTCAGCATGGTTCGGCATGAGGAGCTTTATTTTGCTAGCATTAATAAGTCTGAATATCTTTGATATAAATCAAAGTTTTATCCTTACCTAACTTAAAAATACGAATATATGTATTTTTATACAAACCTCCCTTTTTTAAGTCAAATATCTAAAATATGTTTTAAGCAAAATTAAAAAAATAAATTATTAATTGAACAAAAAAAAAAAACTGGTTATGAGCTTATGTGAGGCAGTACTCATACAAATATTCAGCTCATATTAAAGAAATTAAAAATTAATAATTGATTTAAAATTCAAACAAATATAACACTGCTGCATTTGTTTTGTAAACAATTCGAGACAGAGTAAAACAGCCAATATACAAGTGGTAGCTTTGACTGCACGATCTTACAAATTGTTTACACGAAACCTTAATTTTCCAAAAATTAGGCAAGAGCATAAACAAATCATTTCGAAGTCTTAATAACAAGTAAAATAAACTTTTTCGAAGATAAATGCAAATGTTGTAAATAATTCCCCGCTGTCTCACAGACAGTTGTATTTGGATAACGAAAACAAAATATTTTAAAAATTGATTCCCCAAAAAAAAAATTTCAAGAGCGAATAGTGCAAACTTTATGGTAGACTGTAAGAATGGGAAATCTATTTGGGTGGCATTAATTTTCCATAATCACGCTGATCAAGCTTTTAAATAAAAATCTTAGTGAATTAATAAAACAATTTTTATTTAAAAAAAGTTTTTTTGTTTTTGATAAAAAAGGTTTTTTAGATAAAAACTAAAATAAAAAGTTTTTAACGAGAAAGATAGAAAAATATAATATAAAAAAATACAAAGTTTTTAACGAGAAAGATAGAAAAATATAAAAGATAGAAATATATATAAGATAGAAAAATATATATAAAAGAAAATGAAAATAAAGTTATTTATTCTTTAAAGCTTTCCAACTTAAAAAAGCTAAAGTAAAAGTTATTTTTTATAAAAAACCAAAAATTCTTAAAAAAATAAATCATAAAGTTTAAAGGCCGGGGCCCATAGAATCCGTCATTATATATATATATATATATATATATTATACGTTATACGTCGTCTTTTTCAACGTACAAGAAAGTTGAAATACAGCTTTTGTAATAAGTGTTGTCACAATGAGTACGTTTCCTTCAACGCAAAGTACGAAAGTTGGGAAACTTTTAACTTTTGACGTACGTTGAAAGCTATAAAGAGAGAAAAACAAAGGTCTCTCTCAAAGTTAAATTTTTGTGTTGAGTAGAAGCAAAAATAAAACAAAATACAACAAAATAATTTAATTTAATAGAGTAAAATAGAGAAAAAAGCTTTTCTCGTGTTTTCTTTTCTGATTAAATATCCGTCAACAAAGTACTCATTGTGTCAACCTCTTCCGTTGTTACTTTGATCTCAATTGAGAGCTTTAAAGTATAACTTATGACGGATTCTATGTGCCCCGGCCTTAAAACTTATAAAGCTAAAATAAAAGTTCTTTTAAAACAAAAAAGCTTTTATTTTATAAAAAACAGAAATATTTATAAAGCTTAAAGCTTGTTTTTATACAGGAAAAAGCCTTTCTGGCGAAATAATGAAAGCTGTTTTAATAAAAACTGTTTTTGGCGACAAAAGATTTATTTTATATAAAAAAGGTTTCTAACCTTAAAAGCTTTTCAACTTAAAAAGCTGAAAAATGCTTTTTTTGTACAAACAAAATATTTAAAAGAAAATATAGCTGTTTATTTAGAAAAAAACCTCTAGTAAACACACAAAACTTTTTGTTTTATTAAAAAAAGTAATTTTTATGTTAAAAGTTATTAAATATTATTAAAAGCCCCAAATAAAAATACATTTTTTTAAGGAAATAAAAAGAAAAAAATAATTTAGATAAAAGCTTTTTTTGATTTGTTTCTGTTTAATATGAAAGTTTTTTATCATTAAAATAATCAATGATTTTTGCAGACTGTATATGACTGAAATACTGCTCCCGGTGTTTGGTAACTGGTAAAAGTATCTCGTGCATGTGGGAGTAGCATGTGTTTTAATGCTTTGTCGGAAACCTAGTTTGGTAATAAATGATTTGATGAATTTTTTTTTAATTTTAACAGATAATCTTGATCGGCAAAGACCATTCTACTCACTCTAACTAAAAAACTTTTTTCTCTTTGGGAAAATAAGGATATTTTTGTTTTAAAATGTGTTTGTGTTTGTTTTTCTTTAAGGAATGTTTTGGAAACAAATAATCTTTGTGGAACAATTTTTTGTGAAAAATATATTTTTATTAAAGGCATTTTTTTTTAAAATTTGATCATTAAAAATGTTTAGCTTTACACTGATCTTCCCAGTACGTAAGAATTTGGAAACACAAATAATAGACGTGTGCTTCACCCTAATATTTATTTCATTTATTCCAACAACAAAAACAACACATAAACACAATAATGAAAATGCTTGGCATTTCATGAGTATGACTTGAATTTCTGAACAAATTTGTAAAAATGTATTTGAAAATTTTTTTCAATATCTTTAGATGATTTTCAGTAGTCGGTGGTAACGGTTGATGCTTGAATCAATATTCAAGTATTTTAAATAAAAAGTTTTGAATGAAATTTTTGCGTTTTGTGTGTGTGTGTGTGTAAACAATGAAAATATTGAAAATATATTGACTTGTGAAAAAAAGAAGAATTCGTAATGAAATGCAAACAAATTCGTATTGAAATTGTACATATTTTTCAATATGTACAAATATTTAAAAATATTGAAAATTTCTACATAATTATCAGTTAAAAAAAGGCCTAGTTTTTTATGTTGATGCCTGTGGTTTTATAAATAAATGAAAAATAATTTTTGTTTTTAATTTTCTTGTACTGAAATATTTTTTTTTGGATAATTAAATTCTAATTTTATAATTGTTTAAACTGAATGTTAAACATCAAAAATTATTGGTTGTGTTTATATTGAATATGGAAATTTTGCTTTTAGATTATTTATATTAAAATTAAAACCTAAATAAATGGAATGATTTCTAGACGTGTTGAAAATATTGAGTTGTTTTTTTAATATTACAAAATTTTTGTTTGCGAAATTAAAGGAATGTCTCATAAACTTTTCTTAGAATTTCAATAATTCGAATTTAAATTTTGGAAAAAGTTACATTTTAAAAATATGGGTTTAACTATTTATTGCGAAAATGTTAAAGGCGAAACCATTTACGAGCAGTTGGGTACGGATATTTGCAGAGTAACAAGCGCGAAATGGGAAGCTTCCCTTATGACCGCTATTTTGCTACTGGGCCTTATAATCTACATGTTATGGAAATTTAAATACAGGTAAATTTGAATATTTTTGTTTAAAAAATTTAACAAAAAAACAAAAAACCAAAAAATTAAGAAATTATTGAAAATTTAAATTTTTTTTTACCTCTAAGTTTGGAACCTTTAAATATAATTTTAAACAAATAATATTTTTTATGATTGCTAAAAAGCAATCAGTGTTTGATTTGATGTTGTCATTATTTAAAACGCATTTAATTAATTTCAACTGTAGATAAACTGCGGTCTTTTTATCGGCAGATAGTTTTATGGGCTTCTTGATCAGTATGGAGAAGAATGCATATGCGCACACTACAGCGATTAAGTATCGCCGATAAAAATGTTTTATGGGTTTCCTTATTCCATTCAAACTAATGTCTAGGCCAACCCTACTAAACGGCCGATAAAAAGTCTGCGGGGGCCCTTATAGTTCACTTTAGCAAACTTTGTCGTTACCTAACGGTAACGTTATGAAAACCGTACCAAAATAAATAAGCTTGAAACAAATTGTTTTCTAAAAGTATCTTTGAAGCAATACCATACTACAAAAAGTACGTTTTAAAAAAGTACTTTAAAAAAAGGACCCTTTGAAAAAGTATCTTTTAAAAAGTAATTTTAAAAGAATACATCTAAAGTAAAGTAACTAAAAACATAACTTCTACTTTTTATAAATGCACCTTTTATAAAAAAAGTCTATTTTATAAATGTACCTTTTTATAAAAAAATTCTATTTTAAAAAGTACTTTTAAGGTATCTTAAAAACATTTAAGAGGTTGCGTTCTAAAAAGTAACATTTTAAATAAAATCATCTTTAAAGAAATACCTTTAAACAAAAAGTTTTTTGTTTAAAAGTGGGCGTTTAAAAAAACTACTACAAAAAGTACGTTTTAAAAAAGTACTTTAAAAAATGGATCTTTTGAAAAAGTACTTTTAAAAGAATACATCTAAAATAATGTAACTAAAAACATAACTTCTACTTTTTATAAAAGTACCTTTAATAAAAAAAGTATATTCTATAAAAGTACCTTTTATAAAAAAAGTCTATTTTAAAAAGTACTTTTAAGATATCTTAAAAACATTTAAAAGGTTGCGTTCTAAAAAGTAACATTTTAAATAAAAACATCTTTAAAGAAATACAAAAAGTTTTGTGTTTAAAAGTGGGCGTTTAAAAAAACTACTACAAAAAGTACGTTTTAAAAAAGTACTTTAAAAAATTGACCTTTTGAAAAAGTACTTTTAAAAGAATACATCTAAAATAAAGTACACTTAAAAAAAACAAGAAATTCTTAAAAAAATAATTTATAAAAAAGTACCTTTTATAAAAAAAAGTCAATTTTAAAAAGTACTTTTAAGGTATCTTAAAAACCTTAAAAAACGCGTTCTAAAAAGTACCATTTTAAATAACAACATAAAATTTGTTGTGTGGCTTTAATCTAATAGACTAATGTTAGCCGCAAGAATAAATTGGAATAGTGGAATATTCCATGGCACGGCTGGGGAGTGAAAAAAAACCAAGCGCTACTTACACTTAAAAAGAAAATTAAGTTTAATTCCCATATTGATAGAGCGAATAGGTCACTAAGACACTAGTGCACAAGGAACTGAAGACTTAGGCACTCGAGTGCAAGAAAAGTTAAGAGAATATTTATGACTGTCCTACTCTATCTGTAGGTCTACCCTATAAGGGTCTACCCTATAAGGATAGACCTATTCTGCTGGCATATAATTCGAACTCGTAGTGGACGTAGATATAAGATGCATACTTGGTAATCTTAGGCAAATTCAACTTTCGCTTTCTGTCGTCCAAAAGCGAAATGCTACATACGGTCTCTCTTTTCACATAATTAACCATTGCTGCTCTCTTTTCCAACTACTGGCGAACTACATATCGCACTTGTTTCAGTAAATTTTCATAGCCTCACTACGAAGGGGTAATATTAAAGCGAAAATTTTAAATTTTTTTTTATATCGACATATGAATTCATAAAAGCCCTAAGTTACATTGAAACTAAATTACAGGATAAGCAAAAACAAAAAAACATTCTAATAACAAATTAACAAACATTTTTAACATATTTTTCAGTTTAAGCTCGAGCATAAGATAGTTATTTTTAAATTATAGAAGTGTAAAATTTGCAGAATAATGTAAATTGATACGGTGAGTCATAATCAAATAAAAATTCGATTTTGAATTTTTGGTAACTTAGGGCTTTTTAGGAATCATATGACGATATGGAGTTTGATAGTTCAACTTCCATTTAACGGGAAAAATTGAAAGTTTAACTGTCAAAATCCATATAAAAAAATTAATAATTTTCGCCTTCAAATTTTCCCTTCATTGTGAGACTGCCTGAAATTGCTCTAAAAAGATCTTCCAAAAATTAAGCAAAGTTCCTATCAAACAAAAGAAAAAGCTAATTAATAAATAAATAAAATGAACAAATATTTTAAATTTAGCACAAAATAACAAAAACAAAAACAAAAAAACGTCTATAAACAAAAATCAAGAACAAAGAATAAAATAAACGATCCAGAAAAATGAATAAACCAATGCACATTAAATACTTTAATGAGCAAGATGAAAAACTGAAGTGAAGAGACTCGGTTTTATTTAAAAAGAATATTTCAATGTTTCCATGTTGTCATAACATGTTCGAAATAGGAATTCCCTGAAAACCCATATGAACACAGAACGGATTATTCACAATGGAAATAAAACAGTAGTCGTAAATTAAATTCTTTTTTAAGGAAATTCTACGTAAAAAAAAAATAAACAAAAATTTTTTTCTAATGATCATTATTGTATAGATCATTAAAATGCAACAGCAAACTCTTTTTTTATTTGTTTGACTGAAAAACTGTAACCCAATAAAGGCATAAATACAACGAGAGCGTTAGGCAACAAACTACATAAAGGCAATAAAATAAAAAATATTTTTTTTGCTAATACCCCATTTACTAATATCTCATTTACACTATCCTTCAAATCTAGTTTAAATTTTATTTTGATTCTGTATTATTAGTAGAAAACAGGGCAATTTTCTATATCAGGGAATATTTGTAAATGACAACATTTGTGAATGACAAGTTTTAATGATTTTAACGATTTTCTTTGCCGAATATAAGGATTTTTTACTAATTTTATGTGGTAACTGTTGATGTGAATTGAGGTCTTCTATATCCCCCCTACATTGATAACAAATAAAAACTTTTTGAAAAATCCACGAACTTGACAATGTAGTTTCGATTCTACTATCAAAGGGTAGTAAAACCCTATACTCAGTTTGGCGAAATTAGTGACCAATTTTTACTTATGGGTGTCGGAAGTTTCGGAAAATCAGTGGGCCATTCAAAAAAAAAAAAAAAAAACTACACAAGTGATATCGCCACACGTTCAGAATGTATTGGTATATTGGTATATTCACAAAAGTTGTTCAGTTTTACAGTGGCTACAATCTTCTTATATTGGGTGGTTAAATTTTAAGGGCCGATGTAGGTTTAGAATAAAACACAATTTAGTTAGGAAATTATTGTCATTTATTTTTATTTTCATAATATTAATACACCTCCACCTCCACGGTACACCTCCATCGGATGCCGCAAATTTTCGATGACGCTGAGGCATAATTGAGGTTCTATGCCGTTAATGTGCCGAATTATCTCATCCTTTAGCTCTTGAATTGTTGCTGGCTTATCGACGTACACCTTTTCTTTCAAATAACCCCAAAGAAAGAAGTCCAACGGTGTCAAATCACATGATCTTGGCGGCCAATTGACATCGCCACCACGTGAGACAACACAGTCATTGAATTTGTCGCGCAAAAGAGCCATTGTTTCGTTAGCTGTGTGGCAAGTGGCACCGTTCTGTTAAAACCACAAAAATATCCTAATAATAAAATTCGTGGTTTGTTGTTTGATGCTCTGATCTATCCAATTTTTTCTAGTAATAAAGATGACACTTGAGTAATGTTCTGATGAGTTTTTAATCGTGCCTTTTGTGGTTTGTAGTTTTACGCTCTAATGCTGATCAAACTTTTCCTAGTACTAGCAGTCTAATTGGCTTCTTAACAAATCATTTACAATATTGAACTGGAAATATTTTAATTTTGTATTACAGGAATCATTGCTGTACGTACCATTTTACTTTTCTGGTTCGAATACCAAAAATAATACAATTGCACAAACTTCACCATTCCCAGAACGGAGTGATGCTATTGATGACGCCTTTAATGTAGTGCTTGTGACATAATCTGTATTTCTTATGCGTTTTTTTTATTTGTTTTGTCATTTATGCTCATGAGAGTATCTAAACAACATCATCATTATGACGTTTTAATTAAAAATCATTAAGGAATTTACAAATGAACTAATTTTAATATTCTTTTGAGACCATTTTTGTTTATTAATGACATGTGTCTTTTAACGTTTTTCGGGCATTATTAATTAATTCCTTTGGATTAAAGTTTGGGTGTTTTTTAGAGGCCATAAAATTTTTATATTTAGGAATTTTTAGAATTTGGAGGGTTAGTATTTTTTTTAAAGTAAACTTTTAAACACTAACAAAAAATAATAAATAATAAAGTGTAATCCAAAATAAAGTTTTAATGCAAACGACGCTTTAATGAGAAAAACCTTTTGACTTCACAAATACCTGCTTTTATGACACAGTGCAACACGGAAAAAAATAACCATATACGGACACCACTACGTGATAAAAGACCAAAAAAAAAGACCCCTGTCTCCCAGTTTTGCCCAAAGTCCTCCAGGTGTTTTGTATGGGCCCTCAAAGATGTGGGGCCTCGATGTAATTTTTGCAAAAAAATGATCATTTACTCAAAAAAATGATCATTTACTCATATTTTGCAAACCGTTTGGAATTTTGATATACTCTCTGACGCAAAGTTGCAGCTCTTGTCATAAAGATCAAAAATTGTGAACATATAAAATAAAAAAAACTTCATCTTCAAGGTCAAAATCGCAAAAAACTTTAAAAAATTCAATTTTTTTACCTTTTTTCCCCTGTTCAGGTCCATAGGTAGCAAACCGTTCAAAATTCAAGGAAACAATCAATTAAAAAATAAACCTAAGATCTCAATAAACAACTTTCTAGAACATATGAACTTAATAGGAATGATTCTTAACACCTTTTAGGGAAATTTTTCACTTTTGCGGCTACCTAAGCGCTACCTAAACGGTGTTAAGAATCATTCCTAGGAATTGAATTTTTTAAAGTTTTTTGCGATTTTGACCTGTAGTTTTTTTGATTTTATATGTTCGCAATTTTTGTTCTTTATGACAAGAGCTACAACTTTTCCTCAGAGAGTATATCAAAATTCCAAACGGTTTGCAAAATATGAGCTTGAGTAATGATCATTTTTTTTGGAAAAATGACATCGAGGCCCCACATCTTTGAGGGCCCATAGAAAAATACGTGGAGGACTTTGGGCAAAACTGGGAGACAGGGGTCTTTTTTTTGGTCTTTTATGATGTAGTGGTGTCCGTATATGGTTATTTTGCCATGACTTAAAAAATTACACAGTGTGTTATTTTAATTTTCGGATGTTGGAAAAAAAACCTTTCTATTACCGTTTACAAGATCGTTGACTCAAAAAATTGATTTATTTTTAATTATAAAAATCAGATCTAAAAAATAGGATGTTCTGCAAAGTATCAATCAAGAAGGATTTATGCTCACAGAATATTAGTTTAAGAAATGTCAAACCTTAACAATTCGTGTGACGCGGTATAGAGATACGCTTACCAATTTGTTCGTGCTTTAATTGGAAGGCATTAGCATTGCAGACATTTGGTTTCAGCTGGATGGTGCCACACGTCATAACGTGCGAAGCGTTATTGCCAAATACAGCCTGATTTACTGCGAAGGTTTTAATTTACTTTAGGTTAAACTTAAAAAAATAATACATTATATATTTTTAATCACGCATGATTCCTTTGAAAATTTATTAAATAAATATTTTATGAGTGCAAAAGAAAATAGTTATTTCCAAAAAATATAATTATCGAAATTGATTACAATGGGGAAAGCATATCCAGATAGCTATTTCGCTAGTGCTCAACTAGCTCATCAGTGGATTTTTCTAAATTTATCTGAATAAAAACTCAGATTCTTATGCTTAAAACTTAATAGACTAAATGAGAAGTTCAATCAGTCTAAAAAGAAAGCCAAATCTAAATTTCTAAACAAAACCAAAAACCATAGTAACCATTTCGATTTCAAAAAGTTTATTTTATTCTTCTTTCAATTTTCTACATTAAGGCTTTCCATTGGATACCATTCATAATGTATCAAAAAGACTTTTGAAAAACAAAAATAAAAATACAAATTAAAAAATTAAAAATAAAATATTTATTTAATAAATTTTCAAAGGAATCATGCGTGATTAAAAAATAATAATGTATATAACACGATTCCAAATATAATTAAAAAAAAAAATAATGTTAAATTTTAAAACACATCCCGGGAAAACATAATGTTAAATTATAAAACACATCCCGGGACATCCCGGTAATCTAGTGCGTAATTTGCTAGTCTATCAGTCTGGAGGTTGTGGGTTCGATTCCCACCAAAGACTCTGGGTGTTTTACTACAACAAGTGAAGGTCTTCGTTACTATGCTCGATAACACAGTGCAACAAATCAAAACTTTTGAAAAATACATGGAATTGACAGATTCGATTCTACTACAAAATGATAGTAATAAATTATTCCTGGACTTAAAAATATACATTTTTTGCATTTAAAACTTCTTTGCTGTTGTTGTATTTCTCGGATTCCTTTCGGTTTTGTTGTTTAAAAAAAATCTCACTAAATTTAAGTTTTAAGGTACAAAGTGATCTATTTGATCTATTTAGGGTGCATAACACCTTCAGATTGTATTCGTATGTTCACAATAGTTGTTCAGTGCCTAGAACTTCCTATACATTGTTAGTGAAAATTTAGGAGTCCCTGTAAGTTATACTGAAAAAAGTAAAGAAAAAAATATTTTTTTTTTAAATTCTTAAAAAAAAGAGCAGAAATAATTTATTTTTAGGCATAAATGTTAATAGCATCTGTTTAACGAATCCTCCGCTACACTATTGACGAGACACCTGTTTTGAAGGGTCCACTGATTTTTGGAATTTTTCGTGACCCATAAATTGGTCACTAATTTCGCCAAACCAGGTATACAGTTTTACTACACTTTGGTGCTAGCGTCCAGCCTATACGGTCAAGTCCGTGTATTGTTTTCACTGTGTTAGAATATAAATTGTAATTGTATTGTTACATTTAATAAATAAATAAAATAAACAAAAAAGTTTAACAAGTTATTCAAGCTGTAGCTTAAGTGGTTAGCACGTTGTCTACTAAGCCATGGTCACGAGTTCAATACTCAGCCATGGCAACATCAATTTTTCTGATATGTATTAATTTTTCTTTATAATAATGCATATCACAGC
This sequence comes from Phasia obesa, assembly GCA_949628195.1. Classification (NCBI taxonomy): domain Eukaryota; kingdom Metazoa; phylum Arthropoda; class Insecta; order Diptera; family Tachinidae; genus Phasia; species Phasia obesa. The sequence goes on from OX451216.1 coordinate 159,004,873, forward strand.
CTCTCCTTCGCCGGTATTATCACATAGCACTAAATCGCCGGCAAAGTAAAATAATTATAAATTGGCTATGCTAGCTTCAAACTAATTCGCCTAAATAACACCCCAGAGGCCCTGCAATACTGTTCTAAAAAAAATCATAACGTGCAATTGCAGTGTTGCCAGAATCGAAGCTTTACTATCACACTAACAATCTGTCTTATCTACTACTATCGCTTTCCAAAGGAAGTATCACAGTTAATATAGGCATTAACTGCCTGAGTGGTACTTCTCTTAAAAAAAAAAGTAAAAAATCTTTTTGTGTGTAAATTTTGTTTTATGTTTAAAGTTTGTAACTTAAAATGTATTAAAATCGTCTTGAATACCCATTATTGTTATCCTACTGACTCCAAAGTGGTGTGCGTTTAGTTTGTTTATTCGAAATTTCGCACATCGTAATTTAAAACTAAAATCGAAGATAAGCCGATTTTTATTACATTTCTTTTTTTAGTTTAATGAGGTTTTTCATTTGGGTTTTTTTTATTTCCTTTAAATCAATTTATAAACCAATAAAGCCAATATTTTTTATTATAGAAATAAAAAATCCATAAAATCATTTTCCATTAAGTTAAACATAAATTTTCTTTAAAAAATACTGCATGGGTGAATTACTAATAAAATAAAATAAAATAAAATATGAATGAGTTGAATGCACTTAATTGAGGAATTTGTTTATTATTTATTTTTTCAAAAAGTGTAAGTAATTACATTTTTAGTCGTTAAACTAAAGATAATTAAATGTAAATGTGTAATGTGATGTTAGTAATTTAGAATAGAGGTTACAAAATCAAATCGTAAAATTCAAGTGCTCGCACCTGAATTCGCCTTGATATGTATTCAGTTCAGGGATGGTATTTTTATTTTTTATTTCGTACAAACCAGCTTTTTGAATTGTGCTTTTCGAACAGAAATTGTACTAAATAAATTTTGTTTGTGAATTTTAATTTTAAATCAATCTTTAACCGAGATATTGGACAATTTTATTCATCTGTCTGCGTGGACACGGCATCAATGCCAGTAACTTGCTAAAGGGAGCGAAAGAGAAGAGACTTCAGAAATCTCAATCTAAGATAGAATATCTTAAACTAAATTTACCACCATAGTCTAAAATCGTCTGAGATTCTAATGAAATTAATTGAAGGATATTGGTGCTCTGATTATTGGTTATTGCAATGGGACTGTATAACAGAAGTTGTCGCACTGAAGAGATTGAGGAAAAGACGTTTCATCTGTCAATTTTGCCGGGATATCGTCCTTTCATACGCTCTCTGAATTATCGACAGAAGAACTGGATAATTTAAATATTTTTTTCAATTGTAATTGTGATTCTAGTAGGGAACCCAGAACGCGGGATTTTGGGAGAATAATATTTTTCTAGGTTTTACTCGTTATTTTCTTAACGATTTAAATCTATGTTCGATAGATAGTTTTCCTATTTTCGTCACAGGTAATACAAAGAAACCGTTAAGCTGGAATTATTTGCTTAAAAGTTGAGTATCTGTGTAATAACTATCGAGAAGGGTGAAAATAAAGTTTTTTAAAGTACAAAAAATCAAAATAACAACAAGGAGTGGCCTACAGTCAACTTTACCATACCGAATGGAAACAGATATTTTTATCGTTATATTACATAAAGAATAAAATTTCAAAGTATATTCGAATCGAAAAATTAATTATTTTCGGTTTGGGGTGTTAAGTAAACTACCCCTTGCCCGTTCCCGATTATGTCCAAAATTCATACAGCTCTTCATCTTCATAAACCAAAGCAACATACTTATTTTTGTTTTAATATATCATACGGTATGACCTGTAGACCGTTCACAAAATTTGGGGGTAAGGAAACTACCCCTTGCCCTATCCCGATTATGCCCAAAAACTATACAGCTCTTTATCTCCACATACCAAAGGCACATACTAAATTTAATTTTGATATGTCAAACGCTATGACCTGTACAAACTCAAAATAGTAGCAAACACGCCCACAGACATCAGCGCGAGAATAGCAAAAATGAATTCAGGAGACCTCTAAACGTATAAATCCGACGAAATCCCAACCTCGATTTTGTTCATGATTACTATGCCTTACAGTATAATACGTATGGTTAATAAAAAACAAAGAGACCTCTATTGAAATAAACGCATATTTTAAGGGCCCTGAGAAATCTTATTATTGGAAGGGTATAATAAGAAAAACTAAAAACGCTGGACTAAGGCCCATTATAATAACTTGCCAATAGCTAAAGTTAGAATTTTGTTGGAGAGATAAGTAGTTTTTCGTTATTATAAGCAAGCTAAAGATAACCTTTAACTATTACGTACTTTAAAGGCAAGTTGTAGTAACGAGCATTACCCTCGTTATTATAACGAACAACTACTTATCTCTTCGATAAAATCCTAACTTTAGCTATAGACAAATTATAATAATGGATCCTAAATGTATTAAGCTTAATGGAGACTATGTTGAGAAATAATACACATTTTTGCAGAAAAAAAAGCATTGATATAAAAAGCGAAATTATGAAACTGCCTTCGTATATCAATTAGAGCAACTTGTATTTTATATGTTTAGAGGTTATTAAACTTCCATTTGCCAATGCAATGCACATAAAAATGCAATCCAAACGGCAATGCCACTGATAAACCACAGTCCTCATTAATACTGGTGGATGCGTTAGAAATATATTTGTTTGGGTACATCATGAGTACTAGACATATTTATGACAGCACTAGTTCTAAGGATGCTAATAGAGATTAAGCTATTTCATTCTTTTTATGGGTTTGCATTTATTAAACCGATAAATTTGAAAATAATTTTTATTCTGATTTAGTATACAGTGCTTTATTTTTAGTTAAGAGCATTTGAAGTGATTTAATTATTTTTTTCTTCGGAACAGAGCAGTACTTTCTTCTATTCAATAACAATTAGTGTGTATGCTTGTATTTAAGTATTTATTTTCTTCGAAATATGTATATGTTTTTTATTTAATATTAAGCACACTTTAATTTCAAATAAATTAATACACGTGCCTTCTTGCCTCTCACGACACAAGCATCAGCGGCATGTAACACTTAAAATAAAAAGCAAGCAATCAACCAACAGACTACCCTAAAGTTGCCATACAGACAGAATCACTTCCGTGTACTCTCAACCATAATTTGTCTGATCAATTACAGTTTCCCAAAACACTTGAGAGCACAACGGAATAATAAAAAAATTACTCATTAGTTTTTCCAGCAATTATAAGAGCAAAATAATTAACCAAACAACTCCATTAACATATTTTTTGTTTAAAATTTATTTTTATGTTGCTGTGTCTGTACTTACCAGGGAGTAAGCACAACGAATGTCATGTACCCTTTTCCTTAAGATGCGCGTACTTTTTTTTGTCTAAAGAGTTTTTGAGTTTCTAGAGATTTTTCTAAAGAATTTTTTGTTAATTTTGAATTTTCGATTGAAGTGCATTTTTCGGGTTTTTGGGGAATTGTGGATTTTTTTGTAAAGTTTAGTTTTTTCAATGCCGATGGAATGCATGAGTAGATAGAAAGATAGTAGATTGCATCGGCCACTCATTGCGGTAGGCGTTATACACAGTATGTGTATGAAAAAGACATCAGCATTTTTCTTGATGGTTCTCTTATGGACGGTAGAGCAGAAGCAGGTATATACCCAGCTAAACTGAAACTGAATGGTGCTAAAGCCCGTTTCACACTATAATACTGAATATTAAGATTTTCATTGGATTTTGTAAGATAAAAATCAAGTGAGAATTGTGTGATTGGCAAAAAATATTCATATACATATTTCGTTTTCACACTATCACACTTGAAATAAAATGAACACTATCAGCAAAGGAACAAGATGAGACGAGATATTGAACGGAGGCAGCTGAGCAATTTTATGTGGACAGTTCAAGTTTTCGGTTAATAAAAAATAAATAAATAACAAAACAAAAAAATAATACGTACGTTCAACAATTTCTAGAAATGGCAGAAACAAAGTCGGCTGCGACTCACTCAGCTTGGTTCTTTGCCTTAAGAAAACACAACCCTGATAAAATGAAAAATGTTATCGTTTAGAAATCTGTCTAAAAATGGTATTGGTATTATGATATGTCAAATTTCTTTCCGTATTATTTAACATTTTGATAATATATTGCTTTCACACTATCAGACTTTCTCATTAGATTTAATTTTAATACTCAGTATAATAGTGTGAAAATGCCTTAAAAGAGCTAATTGGCAGGAAGGCCAGTAAGGTGCTAAAATATCATAAAAGTACCTTAAGCTAGATAACTGCTCTAGTGACAGGTCATGGAATCATCTAGCCAAGATAAAAATCGAAGAAAATGATACTTGTAGACTGTGCCTGGAAGAGGCTGAGAGGGTAGCGCACATTGTGTATGGAAGTCTTGCACTCGCAATGACAGAAACTTGTTAACTGTGAATGCCATGGAGGATCTAAGCCTTGGACAAATTTAAGTTATTACTAGGGACTCCGTGATAAGAAAGAAGTTACCAGTCGACAGTCTGAAATCACTTAAGTCAAGAGTAAAGGCTGGTGCTAGCACGTGACTCAATGAAAGTAAGGTTGCCGTAAATTACAAATCGATTGCCTATAATCATTGAGAACGAAAAAGGTACCAACTAAGGAATTGGTATATCCGTCTTGCATTAATAATAAAATACCCAAGACATAGTGTTGTGAAAATGGAAACATAACAGCGTAAGACAATATCTATCCATCACTATGATGTAGGGTATATAAGATTTGGCACGGCCGAATTAAGCACGCTTCCTTGTTTTTATTTTTACAAAATTTACATTTTATCCTGACTTTTTCATGAAACCTTTCAATACTGTGCCCACCACTTCGGTAACGTCCTTACAATATTTTGTTTGATTTTGCTTTGAAAGAAATCCACACCGACGAACCTTACTTTTTTAGTGCTTCAGTTAGGGTTCATTTATTTACTTTATATAAAGGGTCTCATCCCTAATAAAATATGCTGCTTTCAAAAGTAAAAGGCGTCTTTTTCCTGAATATATAATTTTTAGTGATTTGCAAATGATAGAGTATTTTTGGCTTCTCTAAAATTAGGAAAAAGGTTTCCTGATGACCTGGCCTGAGCAACCAGTGCAATACGTATAGGGACTAGCTCTTTCCCCCAACAAATAAATTGCATTTTTATTATAAAACGTTATGGGTAATTAGCATAATATTAAATAATGAAGCAAATTTTGGTTAAGACTAGCTTAATAAAAAAATAAATAAATTAAAATAAATTTCACTTACTTAAAACACTTAAACAAGGTACTTTAAAGAAGCCCCAGACAACATAAAAACAAGCCATAGTTTAGCAATAAAGACAATTTAACTGTGATATTTAATTGAATTTGTGTTTGAATTTGTAATTTAATTAATTTGTTATTTAGAAAAGAAATATGTGATCTATGTAATGTGAAAAATCAATAAAAAATTTACGAAACGTTGGGAAAATGTGTATGGACAAAAACTGTGTGAGGTCTAACTAACAAAAGCGTATTAAATCTGCAACAACTGGAAATAAAAAAAAATTAATTTTTTATTGAATATTTTTGTAAGACCTCCCTCCGATTTCACCGTTTCCAATAAAAAACTCTAAAAAATACTATAATAGATAAAATTTATTTAATTTATTTCGATTAACAGGCCCACTGTATAGTGTGTATATATAATGATACACAACTTTTAATGTTTGTGCTTGAATGCACGTGCGTTTGAACGTGATTTTTATTTGGTGCTGTTTGTGTTATTTATTGTTATTATTGCTGCTTATTTTTAGAGTGCTAATGCCACATTAATGCAACATTTGTATGAGTAAATATAAACACACATCTAACTACAAATGAATGCACTTGTTTGTATGAGTTTGTTTATGTACGTGTTTTTGATGAGTTGAGTGTATTTTAATTTACTATAAAACACAGATGTTGATTTGGTGTTGATTTTATGTTGCATTGCGGTAGTATGCCACTTGCCACTTGCCACACACTATCATCTCAAACCATCACCGATGATGACACACACACACACTTAGATATAATCATTTATAATAAGTATTCTGTAAAATATGCGTCCTGTTCATGCAACATAATTACAGTTGTTAATGAATGCAATTGAGACATTTTTAATGTGAAGTGTGCAAAAGGTCAGAGCCATAAAGGTGTGGTTTTCTTAAATTGCCTTTTATCGAATTGTTTATTTTTATTTGGTCTGGCGGTCAAGCCTTTCTATTTAAATAAAAACATTGCACTCTTTTTAAAAGCAGACAGCTTTCCTCAACTTTTTGCTGATGAAGAACACCAAGGTGTTTGAAATATAGTCTTATTTGAATAGAAATGATTGACCACAATTTTATATAGCACTAGCACTGCCCGCCACTTTTCGGGCGTCCTGACAATATTTTGCTCGATTTTGCTTTGAAAGTATTCCACACCAATTGTAAGACTCTTACTTTTACAGTGCTTCAGTTATGGTTTATGTATTTATTTTATATAAAGGTAACCATCCCTGGATAAAATTCTAAAATTTATAAAAAATTTTAAAATTCTAAAAAATCATTGTAATGCTCTGTAAGAGGTTTTTAATATATTTTAATAACAATGTAATTCCACAAAGCAAAAATACAAATTTTATACAGCTGGCGCCATCTGTTGCGCAGTAGTTTTTTAAATATCCCACTTTCAAAAATAAAAAGGTGAGTTGAAAAATAACCGTGTTGAAAATATCTCAGTTTTAAACTAAAAATTTCAGTACCGTTACCTTTCTTTTGGAAATAAGATATTTTTGCGGAAAATAAGTATCCTATATTAGGACCAGGATACTAAGGTACCTCCGCTCAAAATTTTGTTAAAATCCATCCTGTAGTTTTTACGTGATGCGCACACAAACGAAAAGTAGAAGGACAGACAGAGTTACTATTTTATTATATGTATAAATAGATAAGGTCGATTAAAACAATCAACAAATTATTTTTTTATCGCTTATTCTTTAGCAATAAGTGCAGCATTTTAATAAAAGCCGTTTTTTTTAATGAACGATATCTGACACCAATTTTTAAAGTAGCATACCAAAGAGTCGATAAACTAGACGGAATTAAGCAATTGAAAGGCAACTCTGTATATGTAATTGTCGCAATTATATGCACGGATTTGTTCCATCAAATTATGAAAGCAAAGCGAATTTTATGATGATTATTAGCATATTTCCGATAGCATAAAGTTGTGGCTATAGTGTAAACCTAATTCGGTAAATAGGTATTAAGCCGCTGGAGTGACGTTGTATAACATTCAAGTAAAAGTTTTCCGAAAAATAACATTGATATTAATTTTGACTAATTTTTGCAAATGACGTTACATTGCGCTTTCACATTTATGTTGTAGACCAGGGATGGTAAATTAAAATTTCAAATTGTACCAACTAGCTTTTTAAATGGTACTTTTCGAACAGAAATTGTACTAAATAAATTCTGTTTGTGAATTTAAATTTTAAATCAACCTTCAAATAAGATATTATACAATTTTATTCATCCATTCAGCCTAACGGATCCAAATAGAAGAGATTTGTGAAAATTTACCACCATAGTTCTAAAGTCGTCTGAGGTTTTAAAGAAATTAATTAAAGGACATCGGTGCTCTGATTATTGATTATTGCATTGAGACTGTATACCAGAAGTTGTCATAGTTTTGAAATTGAAGAAAAGACGTTTAATATGTCAAGGTTGCCTGGTATATCCTCCTTTCATACGCTCTCTGAACTATCGACTGAAGATCTGGATAATATAAATATTTTTTTCAATTGTAATTGTGGTTCTAGTAAAGAACCCAGACAGTGGGATTTTTTGGGGAAAATAGTTTTCAAGGTTTTATTCGCTATTTTCGTTAAGTAAATGTAAAGCTAGCAAAACTTTTAAATTGTACCACATTAGTCATTGGTGTACCATTGTACTTTTGAAGTTTAAAATGTACCAAAAAGTACAATAGTACCAAATTTACCAACCCTGTTGTAGACATATATGAGAGAGAGTGGAAGCGAGAGAGGGAGAGAAAAAGATAAATAGCGAGAAAGTAAATAGCGAGAAAGTAAATAGCGAGAAAGATAGAGAGAGATAATAAGTGGATAATAAGTAATGAAACGATACACACCAAAGGAACTTGGAATTTTTAATGCTGATACGACCAATTTACGGGTCTATTGGCATCTCGTGATAACCACAACAAGTCGCAAACTAGTGTCGGCGATTTCTACTACTTTCAATTACTCGATACATCTTAATACTTTTCAATTGGATACTCAAAACTTCCGTTTATATACTAGTAGAGGATATTTATCGTCGTATATGTCAAATATTTTTATAAATTTTTTCCTAAAAATACCACCGTAAGAGTATCGAATAACTACTTTTGTGTATTGAGTATCCAAAAAAATGATCGAGTATAGAGTACTTGGTACCCACTACTCAATGCTTTGCCAGCACTACCGCAACATTCAAGAAAAATTCGCCAATTTGTAGCCAGATAATTTGCGAGCAGCAGATGTCGTAAGATAAGCACAAATGTGCACTATCACAGTAAGTGGTCGCTTGAATTATTAACGATGCAATAATTTTTGTTACAAATAAATTCTTTGTATAAACAGGTTTCATTTTTTTCTTTTCCAACAAAATGACAGTTAATTCATTTTATCACATGGCAATATTTTTACGATACTTGTTACAAATATTAAAAAAAAAATATTGATTTCAAATAATTAATTGCAAAAAAAGGTTCATCAGAAAGGTGTTTAAAAAAACAATTTTTATATCCTTGAAATATTAAATGGTTAACAAATCTATATTATAATCATTTCAAGGTTACCTTTTTAACGAATGACGGGTTTTTTTTCTATTCCAATATATTTTCATGGCTTATCTTTTACTTTTCTAAACCATTAATTTTTGTCTAAAAATGATGCTGCTACATTACAAAGCTTCATGTGAGAAACAAAGCTAAAAAACATACCAAAACCCATAAAGTATGCATCACATATTATTTATTTATGTTGCCTTTGCTAAGCTAGAGTGTAGGCGAAAGCGAGAAACCACAAAAAGTAATTAATACGTTATTTTTTAACAAACTAAACAATTTTCATTTTTACCTTTTTTTTCTTCTTCTCTGTTATTCATGTTTTTTTCATGATATTTTTTGTTTGAGAACGTTTTGTTTTGAAAAAAGTACGTAGCAATACATCATGCATGTATGGACGTTAAGCAAGAAAAAAAGTGAAATGTTCCAAAAAAGAAAAAATAGGAAAATAAATGAATTTCACAAATGTGCCTGGAAATATGCAACAGTAATAAATATACTTTAACGCCCAAAATGTATGCAAACAATTTTCTCGCACCATTTACGTAAATTTTTGCTATAACGAGAAGTGTTATTGTTATTGCTGCTGCTGTCTTTTATTTTTATTTTCTTCCTGCATTTTTAAATGTTTATAGTTTGTTTTGTTTATTTTAAATTCTGCAGTTTATTTGTTTTAAATAATAATAATGCTGAAAGGCAAATGGCAAAATATTTTAAGTATTTTTGTTACACAGGTTGGCAGTTAAGTTAAAAACTTCAATAGTAAAACATATAAAGGGTTTTTTTTCGGTAAACATAATTTTTTTATGTGCGGTTTCTGTATTACAGGCGAGCGGCTCGTCTAGAAAATTTGTATGAAATGCACTCAATTTTTTGAGTGATTCCTATACAAATTTTTTAGACGAGTAGCTCGCCTGCAATACAGAAACCGTACATTAATAATGACTTCCTTTATTTTATTTTTATTTTATTTTATAAAAAAAAATTATAAAAACCACTTATCGTTTGCTAAGTAATCTTCCTGGAGCGTTTATTACAAAATAGAGAGGGGTTCTAATTAGAAATTTAATAAAGTCTAGTTTAGGGCATAAAAAAGGAACACAAAGATGGGTGCGGACTCTTAGCTGGGGACCTTTTCTCGCTATAGAGCTCAATTATACAAGAATTTAGCACCCAACATATCTGGTTTAAGGTCGATAATAGAGACAAATTGTCGTTATCGAATCTGTGTACCGATTCTATTTCGGATGTAAGTTGCAGTGTTTGTTGTAGGAACTAACGTCTCTTCACATTTTAGTTAAATTGGTCCATTTTGCTAACATTCACTTTCTTCATCTAGAGTTAACACAGATATTATCTGAGCGACTCTAATGGTGGGTAAGTAGGCAATATAACTGGAGGTCTACTAGTATTCACAGTCCACTTACTAGTGACTAACCTTTTCTTGGACATGCATCCTTTGGCGTATGCCTTTGCTAAAGAGTTTACTTCTCTCCACAAGAATTATTTAGCTGGCAACCTTAATATTATATCGACCGCTATTACATCGACTTCTTTTTTTGCATTGTACTATTTTAATTAATTTGTTCCTCTTTATTTTTTCGTTGGGAAGCCCTGGCAGAGGTCAGATAGGCAAAGCGCTATCTCGGGGTATATTCTAAAGGTTACTGGCTCTGAATATGAATAACCTTTAGTTTCTTACGGGATGGTTTACCGGACATTGTAATCTCACTCAATATACATCAGAGAATGCTGAAAAAAAAAGGTTTGTTTAACGCACGATACCACTTTAAGGCACGGACTCTCTTGCGATATTGTAGAACGAAAATTCTAGGTTGGCTTGTTGACTAACCGAAAGTTGTGAAGGATGCCTCAGTGAGCAGAGTAATGGTCTTACAATATTATTAAAACTAACAGATCGTGTTATTTTAGACTAAGTAAGCTGGCCTAAACTTAGGTAAATTGTAGAGTTATGCACTATTTTAGTTGAACTAATCATTTAACTGAATTAAGTGAACTGTTTAGCAGACTGAGCTCATATCAGCTCCCTAGTTTAGATCAGCTCCTTAGTTCAATCCAGCACCTTAGTTCAGTGTAGCTCATTAGTTTAGTTCAGCTCCTTAGTTCACTTCACCTTCTTAGCTCAGTTCAGCTCTCTAGTTCACTCAGCTTCTTAGTTCCGCTTTTTGCTACGACACCTATAACAATAAATACTAAAAATAAAGGATGTGCCAATAATGACGTATTTTTAGTATATATTCGAACCATAGTAGGTAGACTCTTGTAATTTTTATAAAAGGTGAATTAATATAGCAACTAGAACTGACCTACTGAGCAAATGAACTAAAAGACCGACCTAGTTCTGTAAAGTGATCTGAACTAAAAACATCGCTCACTTTAATGAACTAACAAATATAACTTTAGTAAATTGCTACGACTCTTGTGCGTTGCTTTTTTAAATAAAGAAAGAATAGTTACAAGGCGAAACATGAGTCAAAGATTATCTTTCAATGTAACGCTTAGCAAACATCCCTCGATTTTTTTTGGTCAAAACAAGTGTTAAAGTTGATTTGCGTATATCCAGCAGCTCTTTTGTTTCATTTTGACCAGTAAATGAACAGAAAGAAAGAGATTATTGTGATAGTAATGGCAACTCGTATGGTCGATATAATAATTCATTATATTTTTTTTTTTTACCAAAAACAAGTGTCGATATTTTTAAGAGCCTTTTGTTTGTGTTACTGCACTCATTTATACATTGAACTCTTCTCTATAGCAGACGGTTATTACTCCTAAAAATATGCTTCAATTTAAGACCATTGTTTGGCAAAAGTAGGTTAACTTATTTTTGTTTTTGTTCTTATATGCACCATGAAAGAGTATATCTCTTTGCAAACTTTATCAATATTCTTTTAATGTGATTTTTTTTAAATATTTTAAACAAAGCAATTTCATAGCACACGCGGCCGTATAAATATTGCAATGGGCTGTTATATGTTTTTATTTTTTACAGCTTCATTTTTAATTATTATATAAATTTTGTTTCAGACTGTTATGTATTTTTTTAACTACAAATTGACAAAAAAAATTTATTCCTTTTGAATGGAAAAAATTATTGAATGACGAAAATATTAAAGTGAAATTTTTTTCTTGGTGAAGGTTGGACGTTAGCTGACAGTAGCAGTGGATACTGTCAAAAACTTAGCTTATACCTCTCTTGGTGCAACCGAAAGTAGGATTCTAGTGGATAATTAAGAGGGAGAAAAGTAAATTCTAAAAAAATTACAATAGTTTACAGGTATAATAGCACCCGCTAAAGAATGCATTGACTAACAGAATTTTGGACTTTATTATTTTTGTAGAGGGTATACCGAAGCAGACCACGAACTTCATGGGTCACTTTTCGACCACCTTCGTTCCTCAATGATTTCTGGTATCCGACAAGAAATTTACGAATTCCTTATATTAATTGAGTCTCGTGCTGTCACTAGCCTTTCAGTATCGACTGTAGTCATTTCAGACTGGCGACTGATTCATGTCGACATTCTTCCCCATCACAGAGTCTATGGTAATTGCTAATATATGCTTAAGGCTAGCTCCCCACAGCATCTATAGCCACAGCATAAAATAGCCAAGTATCGTCATACCGCGATTTTTAACTTAGGTAGATAATACTTGAGAGTCTGTGATCTGTTGCTAACGCAGTTAAACATTTTTAGGCACCCAAATTATATCCAAACTCCTTCTTGGTCTTCTTGCCAAATTGTAGTGAAAAATTCCAGAGTCTTAGATGGGAAATGAACTGCAACGCCGGACTGATAGACTAGCACACTACATACTAGCCCACCGAAGCCCTAAGTTTGGTAAGTTAGTACTCGAATTTATTTCAGTTTCATCTATAGACTTACCTCCGTAGTGTGATGCTTTTTACAGAATAATTTTTTCAATGGAATGGAAAGAGGGAAAAAATTTAAGCCTCGCAACAAAGAGGTAAATTTTTGAGTAACTTTTGAGAGAGAGAGAGAGAGTTTCCAAGAAGATAAAACCCTAACTAGCATTAGATGAGTGAGCTAGTAGACAATGACTGCCACGATAGACCGATTGGTAGTCTATCAGTCTGGGGGTTGCGGGTTCGATTCCTGCCAAAGACTCTAAGTGTTTTCTGCAGACAAGAAAAAGCTTCGCAGGTTGTGTTGTCTTAAAAAAAAAATCCGGAAAGTAGTGAATCGACTAAGATTGATAATTTAAGAAAAGCCAATCATGTCGAAGCATGAAAGATGTTTCAGTAGTTAAACCCAAATAATGCGGTGTCACTGCGTTGCTATTGAAGAGTTCGATTTTAATGACCGGTCCACAGAAAAATATATTTTCACCAATTAATGGTTTTCATTGGTCTCAGATTAAAATTTAATTTAATAATTGATTGATTAAATTAATTGCTTAATTAGGATTTTTTTGTTTGTTCTTTTCTAAACAAATATATATTTGAAGCAATTAAAAAATTAATAGAACTTTAATTTAAAACTGATTTAACAGAAAAACTGTGTAAACAGAAAAAAATATTTTTCTATTGGTTTCAGATTAAAATTTAATTAAATAAGTAATTGAATCAATTAATTATTTAATTAGGATTTTTTTTCTATTTTGAACAAATTTGTATATATTTGAATCAATTAAAAAATTAGTAGAACTTTAATTTAAAACTGATTAAATCATTTAATTAGTGCATTTTTTTCTGTGTAGGTACTTTAGTTGAAAAATTAATGTTTTTTTTAAATTATTTTCGGGTCTATTAAGCGATTTTAATTGTATTTTTTATATTTATTGGGGTATATTAATCAAAATTTAGTTTCTAAATTTGTATTTTATATGAATGTTTACTCCCTTTATGCTCTTTTAGGAGACAAAAACTATTACTCCCTTTGTGCTATTTTAGGAGACAAAAGCGATTACTCTCTCTGTCGTCATTTTCAAGATCCATAAGGAGCTTAAAAGAGGTACTCGTGTCTGCGGACATGCTGTGTTAAAAATCCAATGAGTTCCGGAGTTTTATGGAGTAGTCCATTACTCGCAAAGGAGCGCTCCAAGATTACTCTTTGGATGAACCTTTTTTTTACTGGGTTAAAATTACTGTGCATGACAGCATTTTGACACTCATATTTAAATATGTTTTTGCAGTGGTAAAGCTAGGCGCTAGACAAGGATACGTTATTCATTTACAATATTGATTTTGGTTTGGCCGTTAGATACAATAGAGGTACCTAAAGTTTTATAACTGTGATCGTGACAATACACGCCAGATGTGTATGAAAGTCTATAATGGAATGCATTAGCCTGAGAACAATAGGCAGGTACAAATTAAATGCGGAAGCTATGCAAAACGATAAAACTAGTTGGAAAATTAAAATTGGTGAAATGTTAATCAATGAGGATTGAGTGGACCGTAAGAATGAGATCTAAAGTAGTAGTAGTGGTAAAAGCCACTTTAGTAGCCCCTCTTCAAAATTATTACTCCTTAGTTATTGGATTTATTGAAAAATTTTTATAAAAAATTATTTAATCAGTCCAACACTTCCTTGTCTTAGCGCCTTTGGAGTACAATAAGAAAGAATTTAAAGTTTTTAAATATCATTGGATTTGAAAATGTCATGGCTTATAAGTACAAGAAAATTAAAACAATAAAATTGATACATAAAGGGTTTTTGAATAAGAATGGGTATATGTTATGTGAGATGTAATGTTGCCATACTGAAACAGTCTATTTACAATTTAGACATAATTCTTATGTACGACTCGAAATGGACTCGATATCTTCTGCATAGTTTTACAAATTTCGGCGGTGTTTTCGACAGGTCTATCTATGGTTTCTCGTTGAACCAGTTACATTGAATTTGATTTGTAAACTGTGGAGAACGACCGAATACAAGAATAGTAATGCTAGCATTTTGGAATGTTTACAGTAACATTAAAAATGCGATTTTGTAAACAGATAAGCAACCTCGATTGTTGCATTACAACTTTAGTAGATACCAGCGACAGACGAGCTGGTATCTATGTATGCACGTATACAGGTGTATTCAGTGCAACTTAACCCATATTAGTTCTTAGTGTAATAAAGTGTGTTCATATACTGAATGGTTGCACAATAAGCTTGTAGACAGGGTATTGCGATTCTAAATCTTTCCAAATACTCTAGGTGCTTTCTTCAGGTTGCCTTTAAGAGGGCTTTAAAAGTTTCTATGGATTCGCAAGGTCAAAGTGATGAAGTACTCTAGAAGAGAATATATATTTCAGAATTATTTCAGATGATTTGGAATACACATGAATAAATATTAGTTTA
This sequence comes from Phasia obesa, assembly GCA_949628195.1. Lineage (NCBI taxonomy): Eukaryota > Metazoa > Arthropoda > Insecta > Diptera > Tachinidae > Phasia > Phasia obesa. The sequence goes on from OX451216.1 coordinate 159,020,132, forward strand.
ATTGGATTAAAATTCATATATAAATAGAAATTTATTTCTAAAAAATAAATGTCATCGGTACTATAAAGAACCTAGAAACGTGTACCGAATCCAAGAATCAAGTTATCTCATCATCTTTACTTTGATACTAAAGTCTAAATAATAAAAATGTGGATAAAGCTACGACATAAACTGTAAAGATCAAACGGTATCATTTGTAGATTCCCAACTTCTAAAATAAAATAATAGAAGATAAGGATAATGAGGAAACCAGTTAAAAGCCTGTTTTTTGGAAACTTATTAAATATACTGTAGCAATCAACAAATAAATAAATAATAAATATTTAAAGCAAATTTTTTTTTACAAATTTTTAGCCACTAGGCGTATGATTAATATTAATCCCCTAATAATTTGAAACAAATGTTAATAACTTTTTCTCTACAACATACTGCGAAAGCCCATGTCTTTAATCTTAAATAAAATCCTTTAAGCTTTTATCTCTTAAATAATTTGTGATATTTTATTGCCTTTGAATATTAAATTTACAGTATTTATATTCAAGAGTGCCCCATTAACACTCTGACCAAAGATCCAGAAAATCTAATTTGATACACATAATTTAATGATATCCGACTCAAATGTTACATTTGTGTATGTTTTCATACAGTAAAGTTTAGTTGCACGTACACTTGTAAAATAATAAGGCATAATTGCCTTATGAAATTATGTTTTCCCAGATGGCAAGTTAGGGATAATAATGCAATACATAATTTGAAACTCCTCAGCAAAGTGCATTTGAAACCAACAGTTTTATATACCAAAAGTATAACTTTAAACAAACTCATAAATTTTTATGCACAGCACAAACTGTGTAAGACTAAGTGGTACAGGAGTCATAGCAATTAATTAAAGTTAATTTGTTTAGTATTTTTTTGTTGAAACTTCTCTTGCTGGCAGCAAAGCTGAATGAATGAGAATTTTAAAGTCAGTTGAAAAATTGTTTTATTGTTGTTTTTGTTTTTTATATGTAGTTTTTTTTATTACTAATTTCACTTCATTTTTACAGGTGCCATAAAACTTTGTTAACATTTCACAATTTAAGGGCGGCCGTGGCTCTTTTATTATTTGCCATTAATACTATAGAGTTAGCAAAGGCTTTGCTGCCTCTGCCTAGCAATATTAATGGTGGAGTTGGAAAACGTAACAATGGTGCTAACGGATACGAAAACATTAACAAAGGAAACGGAAGTGAAAGTAATTTGCCACAGCAACAGGAGCAGCCACAGCAGCAGACATTTATAGATACTGAACCGGATCATATAATTGTTGTTATTGGTTTTGCCAGTCTGGCCAATGCATTGTCTGCTCTTATTTTAACAATAATGTTGATGGTGTATCATCGTTTGGTTGAGTTAAAAAAATCTCTAGGTAAGTGCAAAAGAATATTTAAAGTTATTTTATTTTTCCAATTGTTACATTAATTTTTTTGTTTATTTTTTATAAATTTTATCCTGCCTAGAATTTTTATATGTCAGCAGCACATTGTCAGTGTTAATTTTTATTTTACGTATTTATGAATTGGCGGAAATTGTTTATTATGATTCTGTTTTGGCCTTGGAATGTGTTATACAGGCCTCATCGGCATTTTGTTTATTGCTGTTGGCAATTATAGATGGTTTTACGATTTACAAAGAGGTAAGTGAAAAATTCACAGTGCGTATGAGTAATATTAATAAGGAAAGATAATTAATTTAAGGTTGTTATTCGAACAGATAGCTGCAAAAGAAATTAAAGCACATATCAACAATTTTCTTTAAAAGACTGTTTTAGATTGAGTACAGTTTTTAAATAGTTCAACACTTTTTTTTTCCAAATTTTAATTACATTTCTACAGTGAAAGAACAATATTAAACAAAGTGTTGTAATCTTTGTTGAATAAATCAAGCAATTTACACAAAGTTTAATGTATGTTTATTACCTAATTTCATTGCATAACACTCGACTTTTATTGAACCGAAAACGAGAAAAATACTTAATTGTTTACCAAAAACAGAAATTTGAACACTGATGCGTATGATTGATATTATTTTGTGAGTTAAAACAGAAAATTGCTTATAAATGTATTATTTCAAGTGATAGACAAGTTCTCAATAGTGTTTGAAATAGAAATAGAAAACATTTCAGTTCTTAGGAAAATTCAATAATTAATATAAAGAAAATAATTAAAAACGAGGGTAATTCAGCATGGTTTTACAAGATAAGTTTTGTCAAGCTTTAAAAGGAAATACAAAAATTAGGACAATTTTTGTTGTTGTAAATAACAAAACACATTGCAGAGCTTCTGAGTGTTTCAATTCGTTATTTGAGAAATAACAGTCTCTCTTTTATCGATTTCTTGCAATCTAACATGGTTCGACCTTTGACTTTCTTGTCAACACAGCTTTACTTGTTGCATGTTTATTCAAAATATATTAATATACGTTGGCCTTATAGCATCAGTGATATAGTTTACGCATTTCGTAAAAGCATGGGCCATCCTTAAAAAGGCTGCTTTTTTCAAGAAAGCGCCAATTTAATATTGGGTTCTCTGAATTACTAATTAAGAGTCATTTGTATAGCAACGGGGCTTAATTTAAAATGCTTACCCGGTATCAGGTAGTTGTTTGGTTTGGTAGTAGTTTGCTATCGATAAACTATGAAGTAGACTTAGAAAATACCACTCCATTCGTCCAGATAATCAATTCTAGTGGGAATCCTAATGAATAGACAAGACCCATCTTGGTCTATTTATATATCACTAGCTGTGCCCGCCACGTCGTGGGCGACCTGACAATATTTTGCTCGATTTTGCTTTGAAAGTATTCTACACCAATTGTAAGACAACAATGCAGTTCCACAAAGTAAAAATACAAATTTTATTCAATTGGCGCCTAATGTTGCGCAATAGTTTTTAAAATATCCCAGTTTTAAGCCAAAAATTTCAGTACCTTTAAACCGTTTTTTCACAGCTTTTTCTCCACTTTCTCTTGGGAATGATATATATTATATAATATATTGGAATCAGGACGCTAAAGTACCTCCTTACAAAATTTTGTTAAAATCCATCCAGTAGTTTTTACGTGATGCGAACACAAATGAAGAGCAGACAGACAGACGGAAATGAGTTACTATTTTATTATATGTATAGATATATAGCCGTCCTACTTTAAGTGACTATATATAGCCACGATATATAGCCATCCTACTCTAGGTGACTATATATCTATACATCATTTTTGCATTGCAAAATTTGTATTTTAAGAAAAAAATGAAAAACCGTCTCATTCCGTACGGGGAAACCACAGTGATCATCCACAGAACCACAGATAATCTTCAATCCGACAGTGAAAGCGTGTTGTTCATATTTTAAACTGTCCCCGTGTTCTATTACCTCCTAGAAGGAAATAATGCCATGGAAAAGCTTTTAAAGGTCAATTAAGATATTACAAAATTGGAAATCGATTTTATAGTCGAGCACCGCCATACGTGCGAAGCCCTCCAGCGAAGGTCTATTGAAGTTAAGTATAGGATTGAGAGCTTCTAATCAGTTAGTACGTAAACGAATATAAGCTGATCCTTAAATCCTGTACAATTCAATTACCATATAATTGATCTATATGTAAATATTTATCAGTGCAGCTAAAATCTACGTTTAGCGATCCAAAACTTTTATAACATTATAATCCTCCAGTAGGCTCTTTGTTGTGTCTTAAACGGATTTCTATTGATTTGACGCTTGTGATAGTTTTTCATGTTCTTGTAATTATGGCTGGAGAAATCCAAAATACCCTGATAAAATGAGCTTTTCCACAAGGAAATTGTTTTTTTTTGATAATCTATTGATATAAAATAAAAAAATAAAAAAAAAAAATATATATATATGACCTGATATACAAAAAAATTATGTCGGTCAAAGCAACTGTTCAAGATTTTATATTGCAGATATTGAAATCTCTGCACTATCAATTTTAATATAAAAAACATAAAAGCTGTTTACAAATATTTTTTAAATATTTTTCCTTTTTTTTGGTTAAAAAAAAACCATTTAGTAGCTTTATTAAATCTTTCACCCTAAATGACACTTTAAAAACTAAAATCTACTCATGACAAATAATGAAATAAAAATTTTCTAAAAGAAAAAAAAAAAAAAACTACTGCTAAACAGAAGTATTCAAATAAAAAAGTTCAAATTTTTTAGATTGATGTGAAAACTGATATAGTTACTTTAAATAAAACATATTCATAACAATAGCAACTAACAGCAATACAGGCAAGGCAATAAAATGCAGTAAAGCGGTAGAGGGAAACAACAAAAGCGGAGTTGATAACATATGGATTCATAAAAAATTCTACAAATCCCTCTGGAGTACAATACTAATGCTTAAGAATGATGAAAAACAGCAGCAAAATAACTCTAGCAAAACAGAATCAAGCACAGTGGGAAAGAATAACATTTTTTTTTAAATAAATTTGGCATTTCTCAAATACTAGGCGCATGATCTTACAATGAAAATGGGAATAGTAAAGTAATATTCGAGATTTAGTTTTGTGAAACTTCCAAAAAACTTCGGAGTAACTATTTAAGTATTCAAAGTAGGGCATGTTGGACCATGTTCAAATTTAAAATGGTTGCCGATAAAAAATAATTAAATTAGTATCAATTTAGTTATCTTTTTTCTGCAACCATTTTAAATCAGTTTTACTAGAGCTCTGTGAGCCATCATACATGTAGTTTATCAGTTAAACACATTTGATAATTAGTTTTTCAATTTTCCTTTATTTATTTCTTTTTTTTTGTTAAATAACACACTGTGTAATTTTTTAATTCATGGCAAAATAACCATATACGGACACCACTACGTCATAAAAGACCAAAAAAAACCCCTGTCTCCCAGTTTTGCCCAAAGTCCTCCAGGTTTTTTTTATGGGCCCTCAAAGATGTGGGGCCTCGATGTCATTTTTGCAAAAAAATTATCATTTACTCAATCTCATATTTTGCAAACCGTTTGGAATTTTGATATACTCTCCGAGGCAAAGTTGCAGCTCTTGTCATAAAGAACAAAAATTGTGAACATATAAAATCAAAAAACTTCATCTTCAAGGTCAAAATCGTAAAAAACTTTAAAAAATTCAATTTTTTTTCCCTTTTTTCCCCTGTTCAGGTCCATAGGTAGCAAATCGTTCAAAATTGAAGGAAACAATCAACTACAAAAATGAACCTAAGATCTCAATATACAACTTTCTAGAACATACGAACTTCCTAGGAATGATTTTTAACACCGTTTAGGTAGCGCTTAAGAAGCTAAAAAATTTTCGGGAATTTTTTCACTTTTGCGGCTACCTAAGCGCTACCTAAAGGGTGTTAAGAATCATTGCACTGTGTAATCGATTGTTTTCCGGAGCATTACTTTTGGGTTATTTTATATCAACATTTGTAATTTTATATTATTAGTTTTAAATCCTTAAAGCTCTAGCTTCAATACCTTAATTTTTTAAAATGTTTGAGTTTTGTTTTCGACAGGGTATCTAAAGTCTCCAAGGCAATATATCCCGGGACAGATTTATGGATGATGTCGAGTCTGCTTCAAATATTCTACGCAATCGTTTACGTTCTCAAGTAAACAAACCATCGTTTAAAATCATTTCACGACCTGTTTGATAAAAGTGAGTCGGGATCTCATGTCCTGTGGCAGTTGCAGGCGCTTTTTCTCGCGAGAGCCACTTGCAGCCTATATTGTCTATTAGTTTGCTCGACAAGATTTAAAGCTTTACAGCTCGCCATCACAGTGCAAGCGTTTTAAACCCTTTTGCTAGTCAAGCTACCATTTTTGCAGACGTTAAGTACTGCAGTTTTTATATTTGATAGCGCTTCGATCATAGTTTACCTTTAAGTATGCCTGCTATGCTACGAGCAGATACATTGAGATTTTTTTTTTGCCTATTACTTTGATTTCTGATCTTCTTCTTTTAATATATTACTGGCGTTGTTGCTAGTTTTGAATGTCCACCACCATGGCGTTGTTTAATGCAACCAACATCCTTGTACAGTGAAATAGTCCGATATACAAAAATTTTCTTTAAGCGTAGAGGGGCGTGGCTCCCTAACAATTAATGGCTGCTTGCAATTTTTCTGCCAAATACAAAGAAATAACACAGTTGCGCTTGAATTCCATTGCAATAGAATTTTTTTAACAGCTGCGTAAATTAATATGCTTCCATAGACTTGTGGAGATAACAAACTGACGCTTGTCAAAAAATGAACGCGCTGTATCGAGCCTTTTATGTTGCTAAAGCAGCATTATCGCTGCGAGCGGCGAATCCGAAAATGATCTGTACATTGTATGAACAATAATTTTGAAACAGAAACGGAGGCAACATTAAAACTAAAACATTGAAAAGTATCAATTTTAAAATGCGCTTACTCGTGAAATGGTGGAGATCAGCAGTACTCACAATATTTTATGTAGGATTTTGGAAGGGTTTTAAAGGCGTATCATTTGGTTTTTTTTTTAATCAAATAGAAAACTAAATAACAAACGGAAATAGTTTTAAAATGTTACATATCCAAGATGTTATTTATTGAAAATCTGCTGTGCAGCTCTTGGGAGGTGTGTGAAGTTCCACACCTCTCAAATGCGGCACACACACCACTCAAGCTCAATTATTTATTTTTTATTCCCGTGCAAATTTTTTTTCGTGAAATAATTAGTAGTTTCGAAATGGCTGATATGTTTGGAAGCTATTGTCCCACTGTGCAAAGTATAAAATTATTAAATCCCTACATATGAATGAGTGTTGATGTGAGAAAAAGAATGTGTTTATGTGAAATATAACAAAAACAAAAATAAAAAATCATATGATGTTGTTATGATAAACTACTACTACTATGATATCGCACTTATACTCACACATACAAATGCCAGCAGCAATACATCAACAACTTACAAAATATTCATAGTTATGTGACGACTATTTGGGAAAGAATTTATATATTTTTATGCGTTGAAGCCTCGCTCCCTTAAAGTCCTTTTTTGGTAATGTTAAAAAAATAAAAAGCGATAAATACATTTTTACAAGTATCAGCTGCTCCTAAATAAAAAATTCCAAAAAATTTTTTTTTGCTACTTGTACACTTTACTATATTTGCATGGATTTTTATAAAATTGTAGCATACTTGGTTTGAAAAAAAAAAGATAAAAACTCTATAACAGCAGAAACAATCTATATAAAATATTTAAAATAAGAGTTTCGCGAAAATAAAAAGTAAAATTTTTGTACAGAATGGAAATAGCAAAAATTGCAGGGGGCAAAACGTTGTGAAAAGTGTGAAAAAATGGATTTAGGGTAAAAAGTGATATTTTTAAAATCTAGGGTTACTTTTTGTATAAAAGCCAAATTGTTGTGAATAAAGACTAATTTGTTTTGTCAAAAGATGTTTTTTTCTCAAAAAGCTCGATATATATTTTTTTTGCGAAACTGCAACTTTATGTATAAAAAGGAACTCTTTTGTAAAAGGTTGACGTTTTGTTTAATAAAGATACTCCCATCTCAGCTATCTTTGTAAGTATTTTAACACTGCTCTAGTGCAAGCTGGAAGTGCTAGATGAGGAACCTAAGGTCCTGCCAGTGACGATGGTCCATCGCCGAGATGTATGAAAACAGGAGCTTAGATTTCCCATCTAGCACTCCAACCCTGAACGAGATCTGGTACTCGTCAGAGCCAGTACTATCCAAAACTATTTAAGACGTGGCTTGATAATGTTGTTTTAACATCGAAAACGCTCGCCAACTGTACCCAACATAGAGCCAGAGACGATGGTCTTAAGTGTAAGGTATGACAACAATATTTCACTCACTATTGGGCCAAAAGAAATAAACCTAATACCAACCTAAGGTCCCTTCAAAAGAAGATCGCTGGAGGGTTTTAGTCAGTTTAATTTTTTTACACACGCAAAGAAAACACATGGTTGAGGTAACCATTATCTAAGAGCAACATATTATGATTCAATTTTCTGGTTGTAGAGTGAACCTATATTAATTCAAACATGATTATGTTGGTATTTTAAAATCATATTACTGTTTAACTTATAAATAACATTGTAAAAAATAAAATTTCATTATGAAATAAATTAAATAAATAGCATCATCAGGAAAAAATTTAAAAATAAACGGAAATGAAAATTACAATTAAAAAAGTAATATAAAATTTTTTCAAACTAACATATTTCAAAAACATTTTTTGTCGTAAAGTTATAACAAAATGTTTAAAAAAAAATATTAACAAAAATTTGTTTGTCGTGACAAACACATGATACATACGATGGTTATTATGACCATACTATAAACATGTTTTTTCTCTGTGTATACAGAAGAATGATACTTGCCTTTAAAAGCGCGCAAGGCTCCCGTAAACCAAATTGATGGTGTTGAGTAGGACCAAGAATGATAAAACGATATAACTTAATCCCACACATAAATTTTAAATTTTCTGTTCATGTTGGGCAATTGACGTCACGAGAACTGTGCTTCTATTGGCTAACAATTTTGATTGGCTAATAATTTATAGAAACTCTAAGTATGAACTTCTACATTCCTTTTCTTCAAACATTTGTTAAAGGCCTATTCATAATTGAGCTTTAGCACATTTTTAAAGAAAGTGCAGTTCTTAGTAATGACTAGAACCTTTTTTCTCTAAAAAGGTTTTTACCTTTATAATTCCTTATGAATGTGTTCGTATGCCTTATAGTCCAGCCAATTTTTCTTATTTGTTGAAGAATTCAAATGTTTCCCTACCCCTGTGTGCTTTGGCGGGCTCGTAAGTAGTATTCTAGCTAAATCACTCTTGCAAGTGTTGCTGCGATCCCTGCCTCAAACTCTGATCTCCTTCACTACGAAGGGTAAAGGTTCTAGTTATAATGCACGATAAAATTATATAAGAAAATTATATGTTATTGTCTTGTACCATGTAATTAAAAAAATAAATTTATAATTTAAAATATGCTCATATTTATAATGGGTGATTTTTTTGAGGTTAGGATTTTCATGCATTAGTATTTGACAGATCACGTGAGATTTCAGACATGGTGCCAAAGAGAAAGATGCTCAGTATGCTTTGACATTTCATCATGAATAGACTTACTAACGAGCAACGCTTGCAAATCATTGAATTTTATTACCAAAATCAGTGTTCGGTTCGAAATGTTCAAATGTGACAAATTTTGTTCAGCGATGAGGCTCATTTCTGGTTGAATGGCTACGTAAATAAGCAAAATTGCCGCATTTGGAGTGAAGAGCAACCAGAAGCCGTTCAAAAACTGCCCATGCATCCCGAAAAATGCACTGTTTGGTGTGGTTTGTACGCTGGTGGAATCATTGGACCGTATTTTTTCAAAGATGCTGTTGGACGCAACGTTACGGTGAATGGCGATCGCTATCGTTCGATGCTAACAAACTTTTTGTTGCCAAAAATGGAACAACTGAACTTGGTTGACATGTGGTTTCAACAAGATGGCGCTACATGCCACACAGCTCGCGATTCTATGGCCATTTTGAGGGAAAACTTCGGAGAACAATTCATCTCAAGAAATGGACCGGTAAGTTGGCCACCAAGATCATGCGATTTGACGCCTTTAGACTATTTTTTGTGGGGCTACGTCAAGTCTAAAGTCTACAGAAATAAGCCAGCAACTATTCCAGCTTTGGAAGACAACATTTCCGAAGAAATTCGGGCTATTCCGGCCGAAATGCTCGAAAAAGTTGCCCAAAATTGGACTTTCCGAATGGACCACCTAAGACGCAGCCGCGGTCAACATTTAAATAAAATTATCTTCAAAAAGTAAATGTCATGGACCAATCTAACGTTTCAAATAAAGAACCGATGAGATTTTGCAAATTTTATGCGTTTTTTTTAAAAAAAAAGTTCTCAAGCTCTTAAAAAATCACTCCTTATGTTGCTATTGTTGTTGATAAAGTTTATGATATGATATGATTTATAAAATTATGACCAATTTTTAAAAATAAAAAAAATATTTTGTAAATGAGCCCTTGATTGTGAAAGTGGTATAAGTCATATATTTCTTGTTTCGAAATATTAGGAGGTTTTCATTTTAAAGGATTAAAAAATATTTTTTCATTATGGAATAAAATATTTTGAAAATTAAATAGTGCCAACAAATAAGTATTTATTAACTTCTCCATTGGTGTTTCTCTTGCTATTAGTAGAAATGGCTGATATGTTTGTATGTAGATTCTCCCAGTTGTTTCGTCGAAATGAAATCTTTCTGAGCCATTTGTTCTACCAAAAATGAGCTTCTCTTTCTACATAGTTCTATCAAACTATAATAATGCTTAGGAATGTATAAATAATTTTAAATAAATTTAACTTTAGTTTCTATCAAACGAACATCGCGATGTCCGATGAAACGCTATCTGAAGACATGACAATATTGCCAAACTTAGTAACTGTATAACTCAGTAACTGTATTTTGTTTACCAACCAAAAAGTAAACTCAATTTATCAACTTAATTGTTATATTTTTTTTATTAGGATTAGGATTAAATTATTTTATAAGGATTATATTATTTTATTAGGATTTGATATGATATAGCTGATAAACTAGATTTTTAAAATTTTTGACTTATACCACTTTCAAAATCAAAGGCTCAAATATGAGCACTAGAGTTAAGGAAAGTAAAATTTCATTTGCTACTCACTGTTTAGAAAAAGGTTTTATTAGAAAATATAAATAGAGTTTTTTGCTTCATTTTCATAAAATGAAAACTATGAAAACTGTGTGTTCTGAACTCTATTTAGACAGTGATTAAAAATTACAGTTTCTAACAAATTGTTTTATAAAATTTTTCCATGGTGTTTTTATATGGATATACATATTTTTAAATACTCATATGATAAAGTTGTAAATAAATAGTTTACGTTCAGTTTTGCTTTGTGTGAATAATTTTATAGAAATATATTTGAAAATTAAACAAAAGAACATTTTGAAAACTTTGATGAAAAGAGAATTGAAATCATTTTTTTATAAAGACTGTTTATTTTATTTTTCTGAAAGTCATAAGCTAGCTTATATAAGCAATTTAATTCCATAACGCACCAAATATAGTTGTAATATAAATCAGCAAAAATTATGATTTTTAATAATATGATAAAAATTGTAAAGGTTACATGGCGTATGATTAATATTAATTCAAAGGTTGTTGTACAAAATTGTCAATAACTTTTTTTATAACATAGATAAGGAAGTTTTGAAAACAACTTATTAAAACCAACAATATCTTGATCTTTCTTATTTCCTTTTTTACGTGCATAAATAATGTACACCAACTTAACAGACTTTAAAATGTTTTTTTTTAAAGCATTAAATATATTTTTCTTTCCAATGTTTTAACAAAAAATGTACAAAAAAAAAAATCTCGACTTTTAAACAATAAAAAACAAAATACACTTGGCAGTGTAGCGGAAGAAAGAAACTATAACTAAGTAGTTTTCCGCCAGTTGACTAACAAAATCTACAAAAGCTTGCATTATAAGTGTGTGTCTGACTCTCTCAGGATAAAATTGTTTATGTTTAGACAAGGTTGAGTATAAAAGTCAGTTTTATTACTACTATTATAACTAAACAGCTAAGAATACAATTTGCTTTAGTAATAATAAAAACAAAAAAAAAAAAAAATAAAAACAGGGAACTAAAAAATTCAACTAGATACAGTAAGATAAGCTTAAAGGCGCAACCAGGAAAGATACTAAATGCAACAATGGCAGCAAGAGTACAAGGACAGAATTTCCATAAAATCCGGAAATTTATTTGTTTTTATAACCACAACTACTAACAGTATAAGTAGTTTTACAACAACAATAACAACAATACTAACAATGGTAAAAACAATAGTTCCATCTAAAACAGCAACAATATTAAACCGCAACAAAACATCAAAAATGCATTTGCATTTTGTATTTCTTCTTTTATTTTCTCTATTTCATTAATGCTGCTGTTTGCATTTAAAATCAACTATTAGCTTGACATTCTATGACTGTAAACAATGATATTTAAAACAAAACAAAACTGTAATAAAATGAATAAAAAAATTAAAATAAATTAAAGCATAAAAAATCAAGACCACTCAACACACCACAGTTGTCGTAAATTTTCACAGGGGGGTGGGGGTGTGTTTTATTTACAGAAGGTTTTTGAGTTAAAACATTAATGATTTTTATGACAAGAGAAATTTTGTTCTTGTAAAAGTGTATTTTTGACGATCCAGTGACTTATAAAAATGTAGTTTTATTAAAAAATTATATTTTTGGGGATTTTTTGTTAAAAAAATAAAGTTTTTTTTGTTTAAATTGGGTTTCATAAAAAAGGTCTGTTAAGAGCAATGTGACTTTTTTTGTAAAAAGTAGTATTTTAAAGAAGTAATTTTTAAAGTAAAAAATTTAACTTTTTCTTATAACAAAGAAATATTTTTTTGGAAAAAAATTTTGAAAAGTTATATTTTTGTAGAAACCCAACTTAATATGAAAAAAACAAAATTTTTCAGAAAAAAAACGATTTTTTGTATAAATTTAGATTTTGATATAAAAAGTTATGTTTTGGTGAAAGAAGTTATTTGCTGTCGGAAATTTTCATTTTGTTTGTTCGAAAAAGTGACTTTAATCGAAAAGCGATTTTGGGTGATAAAAGTAATTTTTAGTGAAAAAATGGTGACTTTGTAATAAAAGTGACAAAAAAAATTTAGTTGACAAAAAACTTTAATGAAAAAATCGACTTTTGGGCGAACACATTACTTTGTATTAAAAAAAATAGTTTTTTGGGTGAAAAAAGTGACGGGTATCGGAAGGAATTTTTTTTTCGTGAAACAAAAACTTTTTTTATTGCAGTATCACAAACGGAATTTTTGTCGAAAAATGTTTTTTCTTAACGAAAAGGCGACTTAAGGCTTAGAAAGTAACCTTGAAAAAGATTAATTTTTTTGGTGATAAATTATCTTTTTAAAGAAAAAGTGATTTTTTTAAAATCATATCTATGGCGAAGAAGAAGAAGAAGAAGAATTGAAAAACTAGATTTTTTAATTTCTATTTTTTATAATAATGGCGTTTTTTTTAAAGAAGAAGTGACCTTTTGTGAAAAACTGGATTTGTGACAAATGAAACTTTTTCCAAAACAATTAGTTTTGTTTGAAGTAATTTTTTGATAAAAAAATACTTTTTTTGTAAAATAAGCGATTTTATAAAAAGACGCATTTATGGTAAAAAGCAGCCTTTTGTGGATAATCTGAATTTTTGGTAAAATACTACTTTTGTAAAAAGCGAATTTGTTGGAAAAAGTGAGGGTTAGTACATACATATATATTTTTGTGAAAAAACCGATTTTGATGAGATTTTTGGAATTTTTTTTTGGGGGTAAAAATGAGTTTTTTTTTAAAGAAACTTCAAGAATTTTTTATAAGATTTTTGAGTTATTTTTTGGTAAAAACGATTTTTATTAAACATTTTCCAGAATTGATTTAAAAATTAAAATTTTAACAAAAAATATGATTTTTTTATTGTTGACTTTATTTCAAAAGTAACTTTTGGGGCAAAAGTGAATTTTTGTTAATTTTATTTTATTTATTTAAAAAACCCTTTACAACTTCTCTTACGACCCTGACTTTAGTTATTAAAAAAAATCATAGCCAGTACAATAAACTGAAAAAGACTTAAGTATAATTTATACATAATGAATTCACCAGATCACAAGTTGTGGATTTTAAGAGTTAAATTTTATTAGAAAAAAAAACGTAATTAAAACAACCAATCTCACTTTCGCAAACTAAGTTTTCGTAAATATTTAAAGAGAAATCTTTTCATAAGACAAAAGGAAATTTTAGTAAACTGAAAATTTTATAAGAGATTTTAATATGATTACAAATTAATTGTGGTTAAACTATAAAATTAAGCAAAGAAGATGGATAAAATATAACGAAGTAAAATTATAGATAAGTGGTTAGAAAAAACCAGAGACCAAAATGTTTGAAAGACCAGACAAAAATTATAGACACCATACTGTTGTGTAAAGGAGTTTATATGAATGAATAAATTTAAAATGAAATTTGTATATAACACAAGCTAACAGTTAAGTGGAGATTTTAGCAATGTATTTAACTTGCAGTTTTTAATCTTAAGGTTTTACTAATTGACAGGTAAAAATGAGAGAATGAAATGTACATTCATGTACGTATACATATATTTATTTCTAAACCTAAGGCGTATGATTGATATTATTATTTCTATTTAGTTTTAATCAAGCTCTTTTGGCTTCATTTGTAGTAGACCATATAAATCTAAAAAGCTACTAAGGTTTTAATTAAATACACAATTTGGTTAACTAGATTTAAAATAATAGATTTTGTATTTTATTATACGTGGCGTATGAAGAATATAAATTACTTAAAAGTTTAACTGAAACTTTAATAACTTCACTTCACAGCCACATTGGTTTTTAATTAAATATTATTTACAAATTAATATTAAAGTAATTAAATAAAAAAAAAAAAAATAGAAAAACTGGAAGCCTTACTTACAAAATAAATTTGTGTGTTAATAAATATTTCGACTAATTAATTTAATTTGTTATAATATTGTAAGCAAATATCTTTCTTTGATACATTTGGGAAGTTTTACTTTGAAAAACTTTTATTTCGAATATGGACACACCTCAAGGGAAATAGACTAATAAAGAAAAATACATATATATATATATATATATATATAGAGAGAGAGAGGGTTAAGAGGAGAGGGTAGATGGGGAGAAGGGGACAGGAAAAAAGAGAAAGATAAAAACACGGATCAAAGCTAATTCAACTTTAAAAAGAATACACTTTTAATGGCTGTGCACTTGGTCTATTATTTTCTACACAACTGCTCTATTGTAAAACAAAAGCTGGTTTTGAAGTTAACTAAATTTATAAATATTTAATTAATACAAAAGCATTATAAACAAATGATAAACGAAATAAAGAAAAAAAAAAAAGCTGAAGTGACACCCACACCTTAAAAAAATAATAACTAGCTTTATTTAGCGGTTAATACAAATTTTTAACAAAATATAAACTAATTTTCATAAAACAAAATAAAGACAAGGGCTTTTCCCAACCTAAAGCAACATAAAAAACAACAAATGAAAAACTACAAAAATAAAATAGTAGTAGTGACTTCCTTTAGGGATCCGCTATTACACGTACATATATTTCCTATATTGTTTGCATATTATTTTCCGCTTGTAACTATTTGTTTCGTTTGCTTATTTATGCTGTAGCAGTTTACATTTTGAAGGACGTTTTGAAATGCTTGCTTTTTATGAAGAGCAAAAAAAAAACAAGAATTAAAAAATGTAGGTTGAAAAAAAGTTCTTGTTTTATGGCGCAACATAGTTTTCTCTCCTATTTTACTAATTTAAACCCCTCTAGAGTTGGCAATAACAAAACAAAACTAATGGCAAAATGTATTTATTACTTTGTAACCATTTGCAGCAAAAATAACAAAACAAATAAACCCCTTATGAATACAATTGCTTGCCTACAAACTTTTCACATCAGAAAAATCGTTTCAATATTAATTGCTAATAGTGCTTAAAATATTACAATAAAAGTTATTGAAAACTTATGTTTAGTTAAAAAATATCAATTAATAATATTATAGCAGAGAAGATTTAAAATCTGAAATACAAAATTTTCAAGGTTTGTTTATGTCAATTATTTTTATATAAATTTTATTTAAAAGTTAATTATCTTGGCTTTTAAAAGCACTATAAAAATTCGATTTTCCAATATCTGCCAAAAAGTTATAGAAACTTTTTCAAATCAAATCTGTAATTAATATTAATCATACGTCTCCTGTAGTCATAATAATAAAATCAGGTTTTAGAAATAAAATCAGCATGTTTTAAAAGTTACTTTTGAATAAACGAATTATTTGATATTTTTATAATTTATTTGAGAAAACTTAATAATAATTATAAGACTTAGAAGAATCTTCTACGGAGAAAAGAAACAATATTTGAAAAAATAATGCCCGACCTTTTTTATACAATGAAAAAGTAAGGAAATTTAAACTGTAACGAATTTTTATTCACTTCTTAATACTTTTGATCCTTAAAACTATTTTTATATTTTTCTTCAATACCAGCGTTACCGCCCCGACTATTTGGAAGACTATGATAAAATCGGTTACAAACACACTTTGGCTACATTTTATTCTAAAGCCTGCTTTTGGTGGCTTGTTCCCTTGCTCTGGTTTGGTTATAAAGAACCTTTAGAATTGGAAGATTTAGGGCAAATGCGTTTGGAGGATAGCGCCAGAGCTCACTATGATCGTTTTTTGTTAATCTATAAAACAGCTAAAGTGGTAAGTAAATTTTTATTTTCTTTTTCTTTTATTTCATTATTAATTAAATGACCAATCGAATTAATGCTACAATAGCAATGAGAAAAAAAAAGAAATAAAAATGTCATTAATTTTTAAAAAGATTAAAGGAAAACAAAAACAATTGAACAACTGTTAAATCCTGTAATTAACTATTTAAGTGTTTGTGTTTAATTCAAAAAGGATATACGTTAAACAAACTCGGCATTCATTGTGAGCAGTAATGGGCGGCAAGCACAAATTATACTTTCATTCACACTGTTTTCATGATGATGGATTCATCTTTATTAACGAGGCAATCAAATTTTGTAAAATATTTTGCACTAAAATGCATACAGGACTCAATTCACTTTATCTTTAAAGCTCAGAGGCAATCAACAATATCGTGTACTTGTCAAATGAACGCGTTAACCTGCAGTCGATTTTTTCAGAACACAGCTTTCGTCAATAAAGAGGTATATTTGACAGATTTATAACTTTATGGAACCATGAAGTAAAAATCATAGACCGTAAAAATAATGCGTGTTTTTTGTCAAATGGATGCGCATTACCAGAAGTCAGCTTTTCGAAGAAAAATTTTTTAATTAAGAGGCAGATTTGCACATTGACAGATTGTAGTACTTGGGCAAAACATTTGCATCAAAAGGAAATAAATCATGAGAGAGTAAGATTTTTGTGGACTCAAGGGGAATTGAACTCATCTTTTTTTTAAGATAATGCGGAAGATGCTAATATAGTGGTGTGGGATATTTCAATATTAAAACGAATTTTTGGTGGGTAAAGATGGAAGTTGTGGATATAAGAGACCAATGGTTTCAACAAGACGGTGCACGGAGGGGCCAGAGCTGAAAAAACTAGATTTTTGAATTTTGAAAGCGCTGCTGTCGATTATCTTGTTTGTGATTCTTATACTAAATAAGCTAGAAGATCTAGAAACAGCATACTTTTTCCCAGTTTCTAGGGTACTCCTATGAATTAAGGCATACTGTCAGACTAATGGCAGTTTGACCAATTTAAACACTTCTCTAAATGAGTGATCTATAATTGTAAAAGGGGAGAAAAAAATTATCAAATTTTGTCCCTGCTATACGATGGTCAACACATACAGTCAAACTGGGCAAAAAGATTAGAATACTTTTCAACGTTATAAGTAACGTTATTTAAAATTAGTATTGAGAACAGCAAAAAATACAAAAAAGGTCCGGCTTCCTCCGTGATGTGGAAGATTACTTTTTAAACTAGACGTGTTAAAGTAAAGAATAGAACAAAAATCGTCTGCCTATCCGATTACAACTATGCAACGAAAGGAAAGGACAACAGATAACAGAAACGAATTGTAAACTGTTTTCCTAATATTATATTTTTCTTATGTACATATATAAATATAGATGAGTTAGTGTGCTATCAAACAGAAAAATATTCAGCTCAATATCTTTCTTATGTGCAAAACGATGAACTTTTAAATATGAGTATTCCCATATTTATCACACTTTTATCAGTTTATGTTAACATAACAGCACCATAACATAACATAAATCAGTAACATAAACTGATAAAAGTGTTATAAATTCGAGGAATTGAATATGTCATAAGATGTTTATTAGTTGACCGATTCAAAATGAATTTTCTATTGGATATGTAATTAGTCAGTGAAAATTAAATCGCAAAATTAAATCTGCAACATCAAGGTAAAGAAAATCCCAAAAATCCCACAACAAAGAACAAAAATCCCAAAATTGTAATTTTTAGGGCTCATAAAATACTTTCAGCATTAGTTGAGAATATATGTAGCATTAGTACAACAGACTTTTTTTCCGTACCCAGTTTTGAGATTTTAGAACTTATAGGCTAATGTCATAATTTCGATGTAAAATAGGTCAAATTAAAGGATCTCTCTCTTTTACACGGATAATCAATTTTGCACGAAATTTGGTATCAACGTAGTCATCAAAAAAAGAAACAATTTTTTTATTAAAAAAAAAGATTGATGGCCTTTTTTAGGCTAAAAGGCCACATAAAAATGCAATAATTTTGAAATTTTAGAATTTATAAATAATAAATTAATTTTGACTAAAAAACTCAGAAAACATATAAGCTTGAAATTTTGCCACAATATTTTGAATTTTGCTCACTAACTAAGAGAGAAAATAAAAAAAAGATTTTTTTCTTAAAATTGTACTCAATATTTTGAAAAAATTTGGACCAGGGTATAGAAATATCAAACATTTTATTTTTAAATTGCTTATAATTCGCTCATTTCAAAACAAAATTTATACATTAAAGTATCATTTTTTGGTACATGGTCTTAAATAGACCTTTAAAATCATGTATAATTTTTTAAAGTCAAAAAAATATTGAAGAAATGCCAAGCTCTAAAATAATTTGCAGGTGCGAGGTACAAAACTATCCCTGGATGCTGCCCATCGTCGCAACTTAAACTCGAATACTCCGCTACTATGCTCTTGTCGGCCTAGCCCTTTACAAATGACTAAGTTATTTCAAAATATTTTGAGTTTGCCTCACTGTGCATTGTAATAAATTTTGTTTTTATAAAAACTGGGGTATTTTTTTAATTTTTTTCTTAGGCCCTAATTCTTAGTAAATACTTAGTTACCTAAAAATAAATTTTTTCCTAGTTTTTATTTTAATGTAGGGGAAATATCGAAGCAGACCACTTCTTTGCCCTTTGTTTGATATTAGTTAAATCCTCAAAGTATATTATTTACCAAATAATTAGTAAAGAAAATAAAAATTATTTTTTGTGAATGAAAACTCTTACAAATGTCATTAATTATATTGTGAATGTGGGCCTTAATACTTGAATAACTTTTTTCCCAATAATAAAGAATTTTATTTAAAGCAGCTTTGATATGGTATTCAAATAGTAATATGACAACCACATACATATACTGGTGAACATTTTTAACTGACATACATACATGTATAGAAATGTGCACATTCTCATTAATTGACTCTTTTGATTTCTGTAAATTTCTTGTAGTCAAAGTTGTCTTGGATATGTCGCAGAATTGTGTGTATTTGTTTTACAACTTTGTTCCATTTTCTTTGCCATATTAATTAATCATTATTTTTGCTTTACTTTGTCTTTATTAACTGTGTTTTTAATGTGTTTTTAAATACGCCAATTTTAATTGCAGATAATGTTTATATTTTGTGACTTGTATAACCATCCTTTTACCATATTTTATTGTAAAATATTATTTAAATAATTAATTAATAATACTCTTGTTTTTTTTGTTATTGTAAACATGAAATATTTAAATGACATTGATTTTTATTTGTGCCTGTGAGTGATTTTTTTCATATAAAAAAAAATTTACATTTTAGTATTGCATAACCTCCTTTAGGGAAACCCCAAATGAGACAGCCTAGAAAAGGCTAATTTAAAAATTTTTACAGTATTTTAAAGATAATTTTCGGTTAATTTTAACCATTAAAATATCTAAAAAGCATTAAAACTGTTCAACCAGTATTCCAGGCTTCTGAACAAATGCTGAATTTCAACAGGAGGAGACAATCTTTGTTTGGTGTTGTCGTTACAGTAAAATAAATTTTTGTTCCCAAAAATAATTGAGATAAACATTGTCAAATTGCCATACATTTCCCAAAACCACCGAGTTACTGAAAGGTCATTTAGTTGATTAGGCTTTTTCATGAAGTGGACATTCTCCTTGTCCTTCATAATCGTGCTATTTAACGCCTTTTTAGGGTTCCGTACCCAAAGGGTAAAAACGAAACCCTATTGTTTTCGCTACAATGTCTGTCCGTCTGTCAGCGCCTAATAGGTAGACTCTAGAAATTTTCACACATGATGTATAACTGTTGCCGCTATAGCAACAAATACTAAAACTTATAGGGTGTTCCGATAGAGAGGTGTTATTCACGAATATGTACTTATTTCTTGAACTGTAGGAGGCATAGACTCAAGATTTAAAAACAGTTATTAAAACTTAGTTCGCTATATAAACAAGTATAAAAAAAAATAGTGGTGTGATTTGCGTGTATATGGCCTAATTTTTGAACGATAATAAGTAGACTCTTGAAGTTTTTTACTATGGTCTTGAGGTTTATTACTATGGAAACTATAACAAATCATAAAAATTAAAGGGTGTTCCGACAATGACGTGATTCTCATGTATAACGCCTTATTTCTTGAACCGTAATAGATAGATAGATAGAATTTTGTACAGGAGATATGTTGCCACGGCCGATATGGCAATTACTAAAA
Source organism: Phasia obesa (assembly GCA_949628195.1). Lineage (NCBI taxonomy): Eukaryota > Metazoa > Arthropoda > Insecta > Diptera > Tachinidae > Phasia > Phasia obesa. The sequence continues at coordinate 159,040,817 of OX451216.1, forward strand.
ATTAAAGGGTGTTCCGACAATGACATGTTTTTCACGTATAGTGACTTTTTTAATCGTAATAGTAAAGTCTTCATATATATTCATTATAACAAATAACAAAATTAAAGGTTGTTCCGAAATAGACATGATTTATACTTAATATACTTATTTTTTTAACCGTAATAGGTAGACTCTTGAATTATTTACAGTAGATGTTGTACTTCGGCCGCTGTAACAATTGCTAATTACTAAAGGGTGATCCATCAGTTACATGTTTTTCACGTATATTACCTTATTTTTTGAATCGCAGTAGGTAGGCCTGATATTTTTATAGAAAGTGTATTACCATGGCCTAAAATTTAAAGGGTGTTCCAATAGCGATGAAATTTTCGGGAATATGACTTTGATTTTAAAAATAAAGGGTGCCCCATAAGACATGAAAAAATTAACAACTTGAATTTAGAACGGCCTACTAAATATAGTACGGAACCCTACATGTGTAAGACCAACTCGCACTTGACTGATTTATTATTATTTTCTTTAGGGTACATTAAACCCATGTGTTTTGCTGACAATCAAACAACCCTTCGGTAATTGGAAATAAACATTACTTATGCTATTAATGAATTAGTAGATACATATAGATGTTCTATGTCCAACTGAAGCAATTTTAAGTGACACGCAAAGAAAAACAAGGTTGAGGTAACCATAACCTAAGAGTATCACATTATGATTGAATTATATAGTTGTAGGTAAACCAAATTATTATTATTAACATAATAGTAGTATTGATATATTACAACCATATTATGGTCTAACTTAAAACTAACAATATTATAATATGACCATATTAATATGACATTTTATTCTATTATGAAATAATTAAATAAATATAAATAATAAGAGAAACATACATATTTATTTTTTTATTTATTTATTAAATGTTGCCGTACATTTACAAATTATATGCTAACTTAAATTATCGAGCATAGTAACAAAGACCTTCATTCGTTGTAGTGAAACACCCAGAGTCTTTGGGTGGGAATCGAACTCGCAACCCACATACTGATAGACTAGCACACTACCTACTAGCCTATCGAGGTACCCATATATTTATAAAAACATACCTCATAATGAATTAATTACAAAATTATTATTTTTTTTAAACAAAATTCCGCAAAATAAACTTAAAAAAAAACAAATATTATATGTTTGTTTTTAGTCATAATGTGGTTGAGTAATATATGAGTAAAATTATCATAATTTGTTTAATGATAATGTATTATGTTTATAAACTATATAGCTCAAACCAACCATGTTGAATTTTTGAGTATAGTAATCATTTAATGGGTGCTTTAGCTCTTGTGGTTAGCACGTAGTTGACTACTAAAGTGTGGTCACGACTTCAATACTTAGTCGTGGCAACATCGATTTTTCTGATGTGTATTAATTCTATTCACAAGACAGCGCCCTCCTTCTCCAGAGTATAACCATATAGAACTTAATCGCCGGCACAATAAAATAATTATAAATTGACTATACTAGCTTGGAAATTAATACGCCTAAATAACACCAGAGGCCCTGCATTACTGTTCTAAGATTAAACATAAAGTGCAATTGCAGTGTTGCCGAAAATGAAGCTGTCACTCTATTTCTATCCATCTGTCTTATCTACTCCTATCCCTTTCCAAAGGAACACGAACACAATCATTATAGGCATTAATTGACTGAGTGTTACTTCTGTTAAAAAAATAGTAACAAAAAATGCTTTATCATAACCTTAGTAATGATTAAAACAACAATCATTTGTTCATCGCCATCATATATTATTACAAAGAACATAAAAAAACTTGAAAAAAATAGTAACAAAAACTTGTTTATCGCAACCATAATAATGATTAAAACAACTATTAGATGTTCATTTAATTGCCTTACCGAGTATGCGTAAGCGGCTGCTTTGAAGTGGATGAATATAGAAAAAATACACACATTTTTGCCAACTTATTTTTTCTTTATAATGTCGTTCAACGCTTATGAGCAACTTAAGGGCTCTGCATTCTGCAACACACGCATAAAATCACCAAAATAAAAAGGGAAAATATAAAACAGAATATTTAATTTAAGAAAATTATTTGACATAAAAGAACAAACGGGTTGGTCGAATAATTTTAAAATTATATTAAAGCAAAAACAAAAAATCGGATTTAAAATCCCGTAAAAATACAATACTCCGGTTTTTGAATGATTGTTTTCTCAGCTCTTTATATCAATTTTGTAACACTGTTATATCAGTTTGTTAAAGAACATTGTAAATAATATTAATCATACGCACCATATCCCCGCATAATTATTTTGATTTTAAGCTAATTTCCTTAAAACAAATATGTATTTTGTATTATAATATAAAAAGTTTTAAAATAATATAACTTCAGTTTGTCAGCTTCTTTTAAGCGTCTGATTTAAATCTTTATAAAGTTTTTTCATACATTTTAAAAAGACTTTTTAAAGTTAAAGTTTCAAGTTTCACTAAAAATCTAAAGTTGATACAGCCATAAGAAATAATATTCCTAGCGAAGAACAAAACTAGTTTAAGAATTTTCTAGGAAGTTACAGTTTAAATTTTTTGAAAAGTCCTTGAACTTCTTGATGTTTTTTAACAAAAAAAAAGTAAAAAATAGAAAATAGAAAATATAAAAAGATCAACTTGTTTTACACTATTATCCAAAATACTTATTTTTTGTTGTTGTTAAACTTTTTCATTATCCTTTACTTTTTTTATTTCTCTTTTTTGTAGAGAAATTCAAATAAACCCCCCTCTTTATGGTTGGTCTATTTGAAGAGCAGTTGGCGTATGTTCACATTGGGTGGCCTGTTGAAACTGTTTGGTGATTTATTTGCGGTAATTGGCCCACTGGCCATACAACAAATTGTACAATACATCGAGAATATGTATGGTATGCACATGAACATAAACAACAAAGACAATAATGCATTACAACAAATGCACACAACCCAAAGCAATATGACTAACAGCAACCAACTAAGTGGAGACAATAGTAATACATCAGTAGCTACTCCAGAGAAACAATCGTCATTATTAGCGCAAGCATTTTCAACATCATTATCAGCATCAGCATCACCATTATCAACATTATTATCCCTTAAAGAGAATGGTAATTTAGGCAAAAGTATTAAAAGCCATATTAACATACAGGCAGCAGTTGTAAAAACTATACAGAAAGCAGTAGCGCAAGCAACAGGATCAATATGGATGCCAAATCTTAATGTCAGTTATACCAATGACAACAACACAAACACTAGTAATATATTTTACAATAACAACAACTACAACAACACTAATAACACAAATGTATATAAACAAATTACAAATGGCATCGATTACACTGATACCACAACCTACTCATCAGATTCATTGTACTCATCCTCCTTGTACTCTTCCCAATCATACTCAAATGATACTGAAGTGAAAATTTACTATCCAACATGGTTAGATTTACTATCGAATGGCTGGGCTATTGCTTGGATTGTTTTGTTGGCCGCATTGGCACAGGGTGCTTTATCACAAGCGTCTACACACATACTCAATATGACTGGCATACGGATTAAGACATCACTGCAGGGTCTAATTTATCGTAAAACACTATTGTTAAACTCAACATGTATTAATGGCAGTACCGATGGCACCATCTCCCAAACAACAACAACAAAAACTACTAATCATGATTCAAATTCTTACACAAATAAAGCTTCAGCTGTTACATTAACGCCTGAAGCCGGAAATAAAATTGAAAATAGTGTGAAGAGTAATTGTCCCAATATTTCCAATAATAATCATAAAGATTCCAATTACCTTAAGGGCAACAAAATAGACAGGGATGAAATGGAAAATTGTAAGTGTGTTTTACAAATGAGAAAAAACTTTTACTATAATTTTCTTACAATTCTATACAAATACAATAAATAGGAAAGGCATTCCTACAGTGGGGGTAAAAAATAAGCAACGTTATTGGAACTTAGAATGTTTTTGTTGTTTAAAAAACTCTCTAAAATAATTTTAAAGAAGATAGAAAAATATACGTGTGTCAGCGTTTTGAAAGATCACATCGGAATGTTATTTTAGAGACGGTTTAAGTTTCCCAGCTGTGGGCTGTTCTTGCAGCATAATGGTATAAAAAATTATGTTTTCTTTACTTCTAAAGTGTAGGGTATGTTCAGCAACTTTTTTGAAATTATTATGGTTAATATTTTTATAGAACATATTAACCCTCTAACTTCCCCGCATAATGGCATTTTTGTGGCTTTCTTCTAACAAATCGTAAAAAATACCATTAAAAAGGGAAAGGGCGGGGATAAAACTATGTTTTCTTTATTTCTGAAGTGTAGCGTATGTTCAGCAAATTTGTAGAAAATGTTATGGTAAATATTTTTATAGAATATATTAACCCTCTAACTTCCCCGCACAATGGTATTTTTGCGGCTTTATTCTAACAAATCGTAAAAATACCCCGAGAAAGGGGAAGGGCGGGTATAAAATGTTTTACAAAAATGTTGCCCATACAATTTTACTGTGAATATCAGAATACACCAAAACCCAAAACCTAACACAAACACGAAAAACCAAACAAATTCAAGATTGACCATTAAAGGTTAATCTTGAATTTATATAAAACTATGTTACCTTTTCAGCTGAGGTGTAGGATATTTTCAGCAACTTTGTAGAAAATATTATGGTTAATATTTTATTAGAACATGTAAACCCTCTAATTCCGCCGCATAACAACATTTTGTGGCCTTATTATAATAAATCTTAAAAGACAGCCCGAAAAAGGGGAAGGGCGGAGATAAAATGTTCTAGAAAAATGTTGGCCATAAAATTTGATTATACATATAAGAGCACACCTAAACCCAAAACTTAACACAAACACCAAAAACCAATCCAAATTTAAAATTGCCCATTAAGGGTTAATCTTGAATTTATATAAAACTATGTTACCTTTTCATCTGAGGTGTAGGGTATATTTTGCAACTTTGTAGAAAATGTTATGGTTAATATTTTAGTAGAACATGTTAACCCTCTAACTCTCCCGCATAAAGAAATTTTGTGGCCTTATTATAATAAATCTTAAAAACAGCCAGGAAAAGGGGAAGGGCGGAGATAAAATGTTCTAGAAAAATGTTGGTCATACAATTTTATTGTACATAGAAGAACACACCTAAACCCAAAACCTAACACAAATGCCAACAACCAATCAACTTCAAGATTGCCCGTTAAGGGTTAATTTAGTTATTATTTACAGTTAGTATAAGAAAGTCTTTCAAACATTGATATTTTAGGGTTGTACAAAAACGATTTTAATGACATAAGGTTATATACAAAATGAAATACTTTGTGAATATATAAGTTCATTTGTCTTCTAATCACTTTCTTAATCGCTCTTGGGATTTTCGACACCATTACTGAACAATGAAGTGGGTGTAAATTCACACAAGTGAGTTAAGTTTTTTACAAATATGTTTTGCCTCTAATCAAAAATAACGTGTTATAAATTAACACGTATTAGCACCATATCGATGGAAACTACGAGCATTAACCCAATTATTATGATATTTTTTGGTCATTACTGTTTCTTTTACTGCTCACTGTATTAAATGTCATATAAAATATAGCACATAATCAATAGCAATTTATATTAATATGAATACAAGAAACTAAAATTATTATGAATATTTCTTTTTTTTACGGAAACATTTAGTCCTGGAAATAAACTCAGGCATTGATGTTTTCAAGGCAGCAAAACGTATTGCATTATACTCGTATATTATAATTGCAATATAAATTTAAATCTATGCACATTTTCTTTTGCCTAATTATTTTGCAATAAGACTTAGTTAGATTTTCAATATTATTATACAGATTGGTGTGATTTAGACATTATTGCTGGCACGCGTTCAGAAAATTAGCTGCAAGGACATGTTGAATAGTGAAATTAGCTTTGGCCTCAAATTTGTGATATTGTTGTTAAAGTTTTCATAAGAAACATATCGTTCATATAAAATTAGGATGTTTTGAAATTTCTATAAGATTTTATTGAAAACATGGAACGCTTAGTTTATTTTAAGAAATTTAAAAGGATTTTTTATCTTTCTAAATATTATAAAATCAGGCTTCAATGACTTTAATTTTTAAATATATAAAAATATTTCTTTGCGATTGTCGTCAAGGGCAGCTAATGTTTTATGAATATAAGCAGCATAAGTTATGCTGAAAAAAAATAATATAAAAAAATTTTTTTTTCAAAAAAAAAAACTGCAGGATTAAATAGTGTTTTTTTTTACCTAAAATATAAATAGAATTTATTAAACGAATTCTCGGCTATATTATTGCCAAACAAAGTTAAGCGCTAGCACCTAGTTTGAATGAGATATTGGACAACAACTGATGACACCTTTTATGAAGGGCCCACTGATTTTCCGATTCTTTCTGGGTCCATAAATGAAAATTGGTCACCAATTTCGCCAAGCTGAGTATAGGGTTTTAATACCCTTTGATAATAGAATCGAAGCTAAACTGTCACTTCCTTGTATTTTTTTTTTCACTGATGCATTGTGTTATTACTGTAAGATAACATCAAATTTTTCGTTTCCTATTTCCTTATTTATTTTTAAAATATTAACTAAATGAGTCTAAAAATTTTATTTATTCTGCTACAGTCGCATACATTTAATTTTTTGTCTTTTTTCTAATTTATAAAAATTTATAAAAAAAATATTTTTAAATATTTAAAAAAATATTTTTAAATATTTAAAAATATTTTTTATTTATTTTTAAAAATATTTTTTTTATAAATTTTATTACAGTCCTCGTATTATGGAATTAAATATTTTTTATCGTTTCATTATTTATCGTTGTCCTGCATTTGCATTTATTTAAAAACACTTTTACTATTTTGGCTTATTTATTTGTAATAATTTATTTTTTCAATAATTTCTTGTCATTTTTACAGCTTTAAGTGACATTGGTGCCATTACAAATTTGATGTCGGAAGACACTTTAAATATAATGTCTTTCTTTTGGATTGCTCATTATGTATGGGCCATACCCTTAAAAGTAAGTATACACTATTTGTTTTTGTTTTTTTTTTGTTCTTAAATACAAAATATAAAATGCAACAAATTAAAAACGACTACCAGGCAGGCACTCAGTCAGTCATCCTTTTTCTTTAATAGCCCATGAACCATAAATTATTTGATTCAGCAAAATAATATTATTTTTGTGCTGTTGAAATAAAAAAAGTATAAAATTAATGGCTTTTAAATACAATTATGTTACATTTACGAAAAAAAAAGAAATAAATAAAATAAAATTTATGCAGCTACAAATGGCAACACAATTCAATAGTTAAAATTTATTTTTGCAGAAAAAATAATTTAAAAGAAATACTTAACAAAAGGCTTAAATTAAATGTGATTTTATTGGAAAAAAATGTTTACAGAAATCAAAATATCTTACATTAATTTATAGTTTTTTATACTTTGTTTTATATATTGAAAGCAATTGCAATGCAAATATCACAATATTTTTCAAATAAAAATATATATTTTTTGTACAGCAAATTTGTGGAAGAAAAGGAAATTATTTATGTAAATGAAAATGAAAACAATTTTATTAATTGTGATTTTAAGAATTAATTTGTTTTTTTATCTTTAAATTATCTTAAAAGTTTTTTTTAAATAAATTTAAAAAGTTGAAATCAATGAAATAGAAGTTTGTTGCATGTGACGTATGATTAATATTAATTCCATGCTGATGATGAAGTATACCTAGAAAAATCTTTATAACTTTTTTTGCAAAGGAGTTATTAACAAATAAATAACAACATAAAAAAGCTTACAATATAAGCTTTTAAATTAAAGTTGTAATGCAAATTAAAATTAAACCAAAATATTGTAGGAAATGTTAAAATAAACTTTAATTATTAAGGGAAAAATTTTAATTTATATAAATAATTATATTAAACACAATAAGTATTAAGGGATATTTTTTATTTAAATGACTTAAGCAGCAAGTATGTGGTATTCTACATAAATAATAAAAAAAGTTAGACCATTAGTGTTATGCCCCACAAATCTTAAGAAATCACATTTAATTTAAATAAAAATTTCAAGGTAAAACAAAAAGCAGTATTTGTGTTAATTGCTTTCTTTAAGAGAAAAGAAAATAATAATAAAACAAAAACAAATACTCGTACATATGTATGTAAATTATCGTACCTTCAGATAGAAATCTGAACATGTTTGTGCATAATTAATTTTATAGGGGTTGTTATTATAGCATTTGAAAAAGGTTCAAGACCACATTTCCATGTTCAAAGCAGGGGGATGAGTAATTTTTAATACAACATATACATACAAAGATACACTAGTACTTCTCTAAAGTATCATTAGTTAATGTTTAAATGCATGAATAATATCATGTTATAAAACACACACTCACATGCCACAAGTAATATATGCAGAACAATCTTTTAGTTTAAGATCATTTCCCAAAAGCATTTGTTTAAGGCAAATAAATCTTGTGATTTTGTTTTACACGAATAGCCTTAATGAAAATGAAAATAATTAAATATCTTAAAATTTTTTACTTTGTTTTCTATGAAGACTGTGTGTGTTTGGTTAAAAGCATTTGCTGTAGGTTTTAATAAATTGTTTGTTAACTAAATGTCATTGCAATTCTTTTGTCTATAAATTCAGATTTGCGTTTAATGCTCTGTATCATTTCACTCGTTACTCCTTATTTAAATTATCCAAAAACATAATATAGTATTACTTTAAATCATTTCTAAGATTTCATGGCTTAAACACATACATATCCATATACAAATGAACAATAATATATTTTAGTCGTATTTTAGGCTGAAAACTTTTTGTACATTAGAGTTTATATTCCTTGGGGAAGTGTGGTGACGAAACAGAGTAAAGCTTATATACCCTTGCTTTAGCTAAAAGGCTTAAATTTAAATTAATTATATTACATATTTGCATGGCTTTAAGTAAATATGTCTGTTGTGAACTATTATTATAAACTCCTAAAATTATGCTATGACTTTATGCCATTTACACATACAAGTATAATTGCTAGGCAGAGAAAAAGTTTGTTTAAATATGTCTTAAATGTGTTTTAATAAAGGGCGGTTAAGTTTTGTAAAGAGTTATAAACACCTCATGTAGAAAATATTTTAAGTGAAATGTTGTTTTTCTAAAAGCAAAATATTAAATTCTAATTTGAACCTTAATTAAAAAATATTTCTGAGAGTTTAAGTTGTGTTTTTCAAAAATTCTTATTTGACACCAAAATAAATTATAAGCACAAAAATTTCATTTGTGTTCTAAAATCACAATTTTGTACTAAAAATCTAATGCACTTTTAACTTTTTTCAGTGGAATATAAAAATTACATTTTGTTACACAAACTTTTTTGAAAATTTGAAATTTTATTAGTCGAACTATTTATATTACATACAACGAAATTTGTAGTCAAGCTTGAGTTCATTTTATTCTCTCTAAGAGTCATAAAATTGGGAAAATTTAATTTTTAGACACCAGCAGAGCGGAATGCACATTTTCTAGACATCTACGTCCGACATCAGCACTATCTATCTACTTAGGGTAGTGTTTTAAGTCAATTTGTAATTTTAGTACATGATCCTGTGCCCGCTATTTCGCCAGCATCCTTACAACATTTTTTTCGATTTTACTTTGAAAGTAATCCACACCAAATTTAGAAACTCTTACTTTTATAATGCTTCAGTCACGGTTTATGTATTTTCTTTCTTTTTTCTTTCATAAAGGTGCCCATCCCTGCGTAATTAAAAATTTATATAAAAAAATAAAATAAATTAAAAATTTATATAAAATTCTATTGTAGAGTTCTGCAAATAGTGTTAAGAATGCGAACACAGACAGACGGGAAAAAAAATTCTAAAAATTGCTGTTCCATTTCGATTAATAATTGCACGACAAATAAAATTTTTAAAAAATATTGCATGTACAGAAATGGTCCTGTTACAGTTTTATTATATATATAGGCATTATTTATTTATTATTATTATTTTTTTTTGAAAATTTTTGCTATATTTAATTTTAGGTCTTTCATGTAAATAATTTAGTACTTGTACAAAAATTAAAAATTAAATAAAGATTTTTATGTTAAATTGAATTTTTATATAAAAATTATTAGTCTTTCATGTAAATAATTTAGTACTTGTACTAAAATTTAAAATTAAATAAAGATTTTTATGTTAAATTGAAATTTTATATAAAAGTTGCCCTTTAAATCTAAAATTTAAATTTTGTACTAAACTAAAATTTGTGCTAAAAAAATGTTATACTAAAATTATAGTTCCATGTCAAAATTATAATGTTAAAACAAAAAAATACATGTTGTCTAAAAATTTCGATAACGAAACAGTATGTTCTCGTAAAATTCTTTACTACAATATTATTTTATCAAATATTTATTTTTTTTTTTTAGATTTCATATATGTTCCACTTGAAATAAATTATTTAATAATTTACATAACAAATTTTAAATTGTGAATTCTGTTTAACTAAATCTGAAATTTTAAATGAAATTAAAATTTTGTATAAAAATTTGTACTTTTAAACAATATTGTATTGATATTTAGTACATATTGTACTAATATTCCTAAAAAAATCTCTCACTATTTTCTGAAGGTTAGAGAACTATTTTAGTTCTACTCTTTTTATAAAACAGAACCTTTAACAAGATGTTATTTACTTTTGGCACTTTAAAACAATCGCCTTCGTAATTAATTGAATCATTAAAAATACATAATTTGTCAGATGCCTCCTAAGAACTACTTTAATAATGTGCTAAAATTATAACTATTGCCTACCTATAGGAGCTAATTTAACTAATAGGTATAACACTTCCAAGTATGAATAATAAAATACTATAATTTTAGTACAAACTTGTGTAAATTGTTTATATAAAATCATTCGTTTGACTGATTGAAAAGTTGGATAAAAACAGAAATTTATTGCAATGTAAAAATCCATACAACTTTGTAAAATTTTATTATTTTTTCCTATTATATTTTTTCTTAAAACCTTGTTAAGAAATTAATACGTTTAGAATTTGTTGATGTTTAATCTAAGTTTTTATTTTATGAAAATATAAGATTTCTCTTTAAGTTATTAATTTTTATATGGCATAGTTCTTTTAATAGTTGCATACATTTAGGGGAATAATTAATTTTCCATGTCTAACATATAATCAAGAACTTTTAACACTTAATGCAATCAAAAATAAATAACTGGTTATACCAGTATTTATAATAAGTGGCATTTATTATCCGTGCAGAATAACAAATGGTATTTATAATTAAAATAAAATAATTATAATTAAATTCCTTGCCTAAAGTATGCTACAGAATTTATATTGATTTTTATGATTTATTTTTATTTATTTTCTCCTTTAGATTGGCATAGTAATGTATTTGTTGTATTTAAAATTGGGCATAAGTGCGGTTATTGGCTCCTTTGTGTGTATATTAACCATGACTCCCTTACAGTTTCTAATTGGCAAGGCCATGTCAAAAAACGCTGAAGTTATGGCGGTAAGTTGTAGTTATTAAAACTTATATAAAATTTCTTAATGTTAAAACATTAAATATCCTGCAAACACTTTTAGGGTCATTAAGAGAAAGAAGGCAATAAAATATTGTTTTATTTCATGATAGTGCCTCGTTGAAGGCAATTGTTATTAAACCTAGAAAAAGCCCCTAAAGTATGCTTTAATTTTAAATTGCTGTTTACAACCGCCAAGTAGTAATACAATTTATAGTTGTAAACTGCTATAGTGTGTTGAGTTTTATTTTTATTTTTTGTAGTAGTTATTGTTTTTTTGTTTTTATTTATGTATTATACTTTTTAACCGAAAAGTAGGCTTTATTTATTTTCAATTAAAATTGTTTTTTGTTGCACTCGCATTAAGTGTGTGCATTAATTCCGGGCAGAAAAAGTTTTGTTATTTTATTTTAAATAAGTTTGTTCGCGTATGTTTTCTTTGGCAAAAGAACAGTTATAATTGAAAATGTATTTTAATTAACAGTAAATATTAAAACAGATAAAAGAGTTGAATTATTTTTTTTATTAAATAAATACAGACTTAATTATTTAAGGTTTTATTGAAAAATATTTTAAGGAGGTAAAATATGTATGTACGTACTTATAGAAAATATGAGGGTATGATACTGACTGTATGTCTTTAAAAATCAAAAACCACAATGGTTAATTTAAACATTCTTTTTTCTGTAGTACGCTTTTTCATATAAATAAAATGAATGTATTTATAGATTTTTTTTAGATTTTTTAAGTGATCACAGATTATTGTCCTTTTGCCTGTAGGACGCTTAGTTTAGCTGGAAAATGCATTTTTAGTTTTTCATATAAAAAATCTAAGTTTTCAATAAAAATAATTTTTTAAGAATTTTTTAAGTGATCACAGATTATTGTCCTTTTGCCTGTAGAACGCTTAGTTTAGCTGGAAAATGCATTTTTAGTTTTTCATATAAAAAAATTGAATTTTTCAATAAAAATAATTTTTTAAGAATTTTTTAAGTGATCACAGATTATTGTCCTTTTGCCTGTAGGACGCTTAGTTTAGCTGGAAAATGCATTTTTAGTTTTTCATATAAAAAGATCGAAATTTTCAATAAAAATACTTTTTTATGAATTTTTTAAGTGATCACAGATTATTGTCCTTTTGCCTGTAGGACGCTTAGTTTAGCTGGAAAATGCATTTTTAGTTTTTCATATAAAAAAATCGAAATTTTCAATAAAAATACTTTTTTATGAATTTTTAAGTGATCACAGATTATTGTCCTTTTGCCTGTAGAACGCTTAGTTTAGCAGGAAAATGCATTTTTAGTTTTTCATATAAAAAAATCGAAATTTTCAATAAAAATACTTTTTTATGAATTTTTTAAGTGATCACAGATTATTGTCCTTTTGCCTGTAGGACGCTTAGTTTAGCTAGAAAATGCATTTTTAGTTTTTCATATAAAAAAATCGAATTTTTCAATAAAAATAATTTTTTAAGAATTTTTTAAGTGATCACAGATTATTGTCCTTTTGCCTGTAGGACGCTTAGTTTAGCTAGAAAATGCATTTTTAGTTTTTCATTTAAAAAAATCGAATTTTTCAAAAAAATAATTTTTTAAAAATTTTTTAAATTTTTTAAGTGATCACCGATTATTGTCCTTTTGCCTGTAGGACGCTTAGTTTAGCTAGAAAATGCATTTTTAGTTTTTCATATAAAAAAATCGAATTTTTCAATATAATTTTTTCAAAATAATTTTTTAAGAATTTTTTAAGTGATCACCGATTATTGTCCTTTTGCCTGTAGGACGCTTAGTTTAGCTAGAAAATGCATTTTTAGTTTTTCATATAAAAAAATCGAATTTTTCAATATAATTTTTTCAAAATAATTTTTTAAGAATTTTTTAAGTGATCACAGATTATTGTCCTTTTGCCTGTAGGACGCTTAGTTTAGCTAGAAAATGCATTTTTAGTTTTTCATATAAAAAAATCGAATTTTTCAATAAAAATAATTTTTTAAGAATTTTATAAGTGATCACAGATTATTGTCCTTTTGCCTGTAGGACGCTTAGTTTAGCTGGAAAATGCATTTTTAGTTTTTCATATAAAAAAATCGAATTTTTCAATAAAAATAATTTTTTAAGAATTTTTTAAGTGATCACAGATTATTGTCCTTTTGCCTGTAGGACGCTTAGTTTAGCTAGAAAATGCATTTTTAGTTTTTCATATAAAAAAATCGAATTTTTCAATATAATTTTTTCAAAATAATTTTTTAAGAATTTTTTAAGTGATCACAGATTATTGTCCTTTTGCCTGTAGGACGCTTAGTTTAGCTAGAAAATGCATTTTTAGTTTTTCATATAAAAAAATCGAATTTTTCAATAAAAATAATTTTTTAAAAAGTTTTTAAGAATTTTTTAAGTGATCACAGATTATTGTCCTTTTGCCTGTAGGACGCTTAGTTTAGGTAGAAAATGCATTTTTAGTTTTTCATATAAAAAAAATCAAATTTTTCAATAAAAATAATTTTTTAAGAATTTTTTAAGTGATCACAGATTATTGTCCTTTTGCCTGTCGGAAAATGCATTTTTAGTTTTTCATATAAAAAAATCGAATTTTTTAATAAAAATAATTTTTTAAGAATTTTTTAAGAATATTTTAAGTGATCACAGATTATTGTCCTTTTGCCTGTAGGACGCTTAGTTTAGCTAGAAAATGCATTTTTAGTTTTTCATATAAAAAAAATCGAATTTTTCAATAAAAATAATTTTTTAAAAATTTTTTAAGAATTTTTTAAGTGATCACAGATTATTGTCCTTTTGCCTGTAGGACGCTTAGTTTAGCTAGAAAATGCATTTTTAGTTTTTCATATAAAAAAATCGAATTTTTCAATAAAAATAATTTTTTAAGAATTTTTTAAGTGATCACAGATTATTGTCCTTTTGCCTGTCGGAAAATGCATTTTTAGTTTTTCATATAAAAAAATCGAATTTTTTAATAAAAATAATTTTTTAAGAATTTTTTAAGAATATTTTAAGTGATCACAGATTATTGTCCTTTTGCCTGTAGGACGCTTAGTTTAGCTAGAAAATGCATTTTTAGTTTTTCATATAAAAAAATCGAATATTTCAATAAAAATAATTTTTTAAGAATTTTTTAAGTGATCACAGATTATTGTCCTTTTGCCTGTAGGACGCTTAGTTTAGCTAGAAAATGCATTTTTAGTTTTTCATATAAAAAAATCGAATTTTTCAATATAATTTTTTCAAAATAATTTTTTAAGAATTTTTTAAGTGATCACAGATTATTGTCCTTTTGCCTGTAGGACGCTTAGTTTAGCTAGAAAATGCATTTTTAGTTTTTCATATAAAAAAATCGAATTTTTCAATAAAAATAATTTTTTAAGAATTTTTTAAGTGATCACAGATTATTGTCCTTTTGCCTGTCGGAAAATGCATTTTTAGTTTTTCATATAAAAAAATCGAATTTTTTAATAAAAATAATTTTTTAAGAATTTTTTAAGAATATTTTAAGTGATCACAGATTATTGTCCTTTTGCCTGTAGGACGCTTAGTTTAGCTAGAAAATGCATTTTTAGTTTTTCATATAAAAAAATCGAATATTTCAATAAAAATAATTTTTTAAGAATTTTTTAAGTGATCACAGATTATTGTCCTTTTGCCTGTAGGACGCTTAGTTTAGCTAGAAAATGCATTTTTAGTTTTTCATATAAAAAAATCGAATTTTTCAATATAATTTTTTCAAAATAATTTTTTAAGAATTTTTTAAGTGATCACAGATTATTGTCCTTTTGCCTGTAGGACGCTTAGTTTAGCTAGAAAATGCATTTTTAGTTTTTCATATAAAAAAATCGAATTTTTCAATAAAAATAATTTTTTAAAAATTTTTTAAGAATTTTTTAAGTGATCACAGATTATTGTCCTTTTGCCTGTAGGACGCTTAGTTTAGCTAGAAAATGCATTTTTAGTTTTTCATATAAAAAAATCGAATTTTTCAATAAAAATAATTTTTTAAGAATTTTTTAAGTGATCACAGATTATTGTCCTTTTGCCTGTCGGAAAATGCATTTTTAGTTTTTCATATAAAAAAATCGAATTTTTTAATAAAAATAATTTTTTAAGAATTTTTTAAGAATATTTTAAGTGATCACAGATTATTGTCCTTTTGCCTGTAGGACGCTTAGTTTAGCTAGAAAATGCATTTTTAGTTTTTCATATAAAAAAATCGAATATTTCAATAAAAATAATTTTTTAAGAATTTTTTAAGTGATCACAGATTATTGTCCTTTTGCCTGTAGGACGCTTAGTTTAGCTAGAAAATGCATTTTTAGTTTTTCATATAAAAAAATCGAATTTTTCAATAAAAATAATTTTTTAAGTGATCACAGATTATTGTCCTTTTGCCTGTAGGACGCTTAGTTTAGCTGGAAAATGCATTTTTAGTTTTTCATATAAAAAAATCGAATTTTTCAATAAAAATAATTTTTTAAGAATTTTCTAAGTGATCACAGATTATTGTCCTTTTGCCTGTAGGACGCTTAGTTTAGCTAGAAAATGCATTTTTAGTTCTTCATATAAAAAAATCGAATTTTTCAATAAAAATAATTTTTTAAGAATTTTCTAAGTGATCACAGATTATTGTCCTTTTGCCTGTAGGACGCTTAGTTTAGCTGGAAAATGCATTTTTAGTTTTTCATATAAAAAAATCGAATTTTTCAATAAAAATAATTTTTTAAGAATTTTTTAAGTGATCACAGATTATTGTCCTTTTGCCTGTAGGATGCTTAGTTTAGCTGGAAAATGCATTTTTAGTTTTTCATATAACAAAATCGAATTTTTCAATAAAAATAATTTTTTAAGAATTTTTTAAGTGATCACAGATTATTGTTCTTTTCCCTGTAGGACGCTTAGTTTAGCTTGAAAATGCATTTTTAGTTTTTCATATAAAAAAATCGAATTCTTCAATAAAAATCATTTTTTAAGAATTTTTTAAGTGATCACAGATTATTGTCCTTTTGCCTGTAGGATGCTTAGTTTAGCTAGAAAATGCATTTTTAGTTTTTCATATAAAAAAATCGAATTTTTCAATAAAAATAATTTTTTAAGAATTTTTTAAGTGATCACAGATTATTGTCCTTTTGCCTGTAGGATGCTTAGTTTAGCTAGAAAATGCATTTTTAGTTTTTCATATAAAAAAATCGAATTTTTCAATAAAAATAATTTTTTAAAAAGTTTTTAAGAATTTTTTAAGTGATCACAGATTATTGTCCTTTTGCCTGTAGGACGCTTAGTTTAGCTAGAAAATGCATTTTTAGTTTTTCATATAAAAAAATCGAATTTTTTAATAAAAATAATTTTTTAAGAATTTTTTAAGAATATTTTAAGTGATCACAGATTATTGTCCTTTTGCCTGTAGGACGCTTAGTTTAGCTAGAAAATGCATTTTTAGTTTTTCATATAAAAAAATCGAATATTTCAATAAAAATAATTTTTTAAGAATTTTTTAAGTGATCACAGATTATTGTCCTTTTGACTGTAGGACGCTTAGTTTAGCTAGAAAATGCATTTTTAGTTTTTCATATAAAAAAATCGAACTTTTCAATAAAAATAATTTTTTAAGTGATCACAGATTATTGTCCTTTTGCCTGTAGGACGCTTAGTTTAGCTAGAAAATGCATTTTTAGTTTTTCATATAAAAAAATCGAATTTTTCAATATAATTTTTTCAAAATAATTTTTTAAGAATTTTTTAAGTGATCACAGATTATAGTCCTTTTGCCTGTAGGACGCTTAGTTTAGCTAGAAAATGCATTTTTAGTTTTTCATATAAAAAAATCGAATTTTTCAATAAAAATAATTTTTTAAGAATTTTTTAAGTGATCACAGATTATTGTCCTTTTGCCTGTCGGAAAATGCATTTTTAGTTTTTCATATAAAAAAATCGAATTTTTTAATAAAAATAATTTTTTAAGAATATTTTAAGTGATCACAGATTATTGTCCTTTTGCCTGTAGGACGCTTAGTTTAGCTAGAAAATGCATTTTTAGTTTTTCATATAAAAAAATCGAATATTTCAATAAAAATAATTTTTTAAGAATTTTTTAAGTGATCACAGATTATTGTCCTTTTGCCTGTAGGACGCTTAGTTTAGCTAGAAAATGCATTTTTAGTTTTTCATATAAAAAAATCGAATTTTTCAATATAATTTTTTCAAAATAATTTTTTAAGAATTTTTTAAGTGATCACAGATTATTGTCCTTTTGCCTGTAGGACGCTTAGTTTAGCTAGAAAATGCATTTTTAGTTTTTCATATAAAAAAATCGAATTTTTCAATAAAAATAATTTTTTAAAAATTTTTTAAGAATTTTTTAAGTGATCACAGATTATTGTCCTTTTGCCTGTAGGACGCTTAGTTTAGCTAGAAAATGCATTTTTAGTTTTTCATATAAAAAAATCGAATTTTTCAATAAAAATAATTTTTTAAGAATTTTTTAAGTGATCACAGATTATTGTCCTTTTGCTTGTCGGAAAATGCATTTTTAGTTTTTCATATAAAAAAATCGAATTTTTTAATAAAAATAATTTTTTAAGAATTTTTTAAGAATATTTTAAGTGATCACAGATTATTGTCCTTTTGCCTGTAGGACGCTTAGTTTAGCTAGAAAATGCATTTTTAGTTTTTCATATAAAAAAATCGAATATTTCAATAAAAATAATTTTTTAAGATTTTTTTAAGTGATCACAGATTATTGTCCTTTTGCCTGTAGGACGCTTAGTTTAGCTAGAAAATGCATTTTTAGTTTTTCATATAAAAAAATCGAATTTTTCAATAAAAATAATTTTTTAAGTGATCACAGATTATTGTCCTTTTGCCTGTAGGACGCTTAGTTTAGCTGGAAAATGCATTTTTAGTTTTTCATATAAAAAAATCGAATTTTTCAATAAAAATAATTTTTTAAGAATTTTCTAAGTGATCACAGATTATTGTCCTTTTGCCTGTAGGACGCTTAGTTTAGCTAGAAAATGCATTTTTAGTTTTTCATATAAAAAAATCGAATTTTTCAATAAAAATAATTTTTTAAGAATTTTCTAAGTGATCACAGATTATTGTCCTTTTGCCTGTAGGACGCTTAGTTTAGCTGGAAAATGCATTTTTAGTTTTTCATATAAAAAAATCGAATTTTTCAATAAAAATAATTTTTTAAGAATTTTTTAAGTGATCACAGATTATTGTCCTTTTGCCTGTCGGAAAATGCATTTTTAGTTTTTCATATAAAAAAATCGAATTTTTTAATAAAAATAATTTTTTAAGAATTTTTTAAGAATATTTTAAGTGATCACAGATTATTGTCCTTTTGCCTGTAGGACGCTTAGTTTAGCTAGAAAATGCATTTTTAGTTTTTCATATAAAAAAATCGAATATTTCAATAAAAATAATTTTTTAAGAATTTTTTAAGTGATCACAGATTATTGTCCTTTTGCCTGTAGGACGCTTAGTTTAGCTAGAAAATGCATTTTTAGTTTTTCATATAAAAAAATCGAATTTTTCAATAAAAATAATTTTTTAAGTGATCACAGATTATTGTCCTTTTGCCTGTAGGACGCTTAGTTTAGCTGGAAAATGCATTTTTAGTTTTTCATATAAAAAAATCGAATTTTTCAATAAAAATAATTTTTTAAGAATTTTCTAAGTGATCACAGATTATTAAAATAATTTTTTAAGAATTTTTTAAGTGATCACAGATTATTGTCCTTTTGCCTGTAGGACGCTTAGTTTAGCTAGAAAATGCATTTTTAGTTTTTCATATAAAAAAATCGAATTTTTCAATAAAAATAATTTTTTAAGAATTTTTTAAGTGATCACAGATTATTGTCCTTTTGCCTGTAGGATGCTTAGTTTAGCTGGAAAATGCATTTTTAGTTTTTCATATAACAAAATCGAATTTTTCAATAAAAATAATTTTTTAAGAATTTTTTAAGTGATCACAGATTATTGTTCTTTTCCCTGTAGGACGCTTAGTTTAGCTTGAAAATGCATTTTTAGTTTTTCATATAAAAAAATCGAATTCTTCAATAAAAATCATTTTTTAAGAATTTTTTAAGTGATCACAGATTATTAAAATAATTTTTTAAGAATTTTTTAAGTGATCACAGATTATTGTCCTTTTGCCTGTAGGACGCTTAGTTTAGCTAGAAAATGCATTTTTAGTTTTTCATATAAAAAAATCGAATTTTTCAATAAAAATAATTTTTTAAAATTTTTTTAAGAATTTTTTAAGTGATCACAGATTATTGTCCTTTTGCCTGTAGGACGCTTAGTTTAGCTAGAAAATGCATTTTTAGTTTTTCATATAAAAAAATCGAATTTTTCAATAAAAATAATTTTTTAAGAATTTTATAAGTGATCACAGATTATTGTCCTTTTGCCTGTAGGACGCTTAGTTTAGCTGGAAAATGCATTTTTAGTTTTTCATATAAAAAAATCGAATTTTTCAATAAAAATAATTTTTTAAGAATTTTTTAAGTGATCACAGATTATTGTCCTTTTGCCTGTAGGACGCTTAGTTTAGCTAGAAAATGCATTTTTAGTTTTTCATATAAAAAAATCGAATTTTTCAATATAATTTTTTCAAAATAATTTTTTAAGAATTTTTCAAGTGATCACAGATTATTGTCCTTTTGCCTGTAGGACGCTTAGTTTAGCTAGAAAATGCATTTTTAGTTTTTCATATAAAAAAATCGAATTTTTCAATAAAAATAATTTTTTAAAAATTTTTTAAGAATTTTTTAAGTGATCACAGATTATTGTCCTTTTGCCTGTAGGACGCTTAGTTTAGCTAGAAAATGCATTTTTAGTTTTTCATATAAAAAAATCGAATTTTTCAATAAAAATAATTTTTTAAGAATTTTTTAAGTGATCACAGATTATTGTCCTTTTGCCTGTCGGAAAATGCATTTTTAGTTTTTCATATAAAAAAATCGAATTTTTCAATAAAAATAATTTTTTAAGAATTTTCTAAGTGATCACAGATTATTGTCCTTTTGCCTGTAGGACGCTTAGTTTAGCTAGAAAATGCATTTTTAGTTTTTCATATAAAAAAATCGAATTTTTCAATAAAAATAATTTTTTAAGAATTTTTTAAGTGATCACAGATTATTGTCCTTTTGCCTGTAGGACGCTTAGTTTAGCTGGAAAATGCATTTTTAGTTTTTCATATAAAAAAATCGAATTTTTCAATAAAAATAATTTTTTAAGAATATTTTAAGTGATCACAGATTATTGTCCTTTTGCCTGTAGGACGCTTAGTTTAGCTGGAAAATGCATTTTTAGTTTTTCATATAAAAAAATCGAATTTTTCAATAAAAATAATTTTTTAAGAATTTTTTAAGAATTTTTTAAGTGATCACAGATTATTGTCCTTTTGCCTGTAGGACGCTTAGTTTAGCTAGAAAATGCATTATTAGTTTTTCATATAAAAAAATCGAATTTTTCAATAAAAATAATTTTTTAAAAATTTTTTAAGAATTTTTTAAGTGATCACAGATTATTGTCCTTTTGCCTGTAGGACGCTTAGTTTAGCTAGAAAATGCATTTTTAGTTTTTCATATAAAAAAATCGAATTTTTCAATAAAAATAATTTTTTAAGAATTTTTTAAGTGATCACAGATTATTGTCCTTTTGCCTGTCGGAAAATGCATTTTTAGTTTTTCATATAAAAAAATCGAATTTTTTAATAAAAATAATTTTTTAAGAATTTTTTAAGAATATTTTAAGTGATCACAGATTATTGTCCTTTTGCCTGTAGGACGCTTAGTTTAGCTAGAAAATGCATTTTTAGTTTTTCATATAAAAAAATCGAATTTTTCAATATAATTTTTTCAAAATAATTTTTTAAGAATTTTTTAAGTGATCACAGATTATTGTCCTTTTGCCTGTAGGACGCT
Organism: Phasia obesa; assembly: GCA_949628195.1. NCBI lineage: Eukaryota > Metazoa > Arthropoda > Insecta > Diptera > Tachinidae > Phasia > Phasia obesa. Next base: position 159,062,403 of record OX451216.1, read on the forward strand.
TAGTTTAGCTAGAAAATGCATTTTTAGTTTTTCATATAAAAAAATCGAATTTTTCAATAAAAATAATTTTTTAAAAATTTTTTAAGAATTTTTTAAGTGATCACAGATTATTGTCCTTTTGCCTGTAGGACGCTTAGTTTAGCTAGAAAATGCATTTTTAGTTTTTCATATAAAAAAATCGAATTTTTCAATAAAAATAATTTTTTAAGAATTTTTTAAGTGATCACAGATTATTGTCCTTTTGCTTGTCGGAAAATGCATTTTTAGTTTTTCATATAAAAAAATCGAATTTTTTAATAAAAATAATTTTTTAAGAATTTTTTAAGAATATTTTAAGTGATCACAGATTATTGTCCTTTTGCCTGTAGGACGCTTAGTTTAGCTAGAAAATGCATTTTTAGTTTTTCATATAAAAAAATCGAATATTTCAATAAAAATAATTTTTTAAGAATTTTTTAAGTGATCACAGATTATTGTCCTTTTGCCTGTAGGACGCTTAGTTTAGCTAGAAAATGCATTTTTAGTTTTTCATATAAAAAAATCGAATTTTTCAATAAAAATAATTTTTTAAGTGATCACAGATTATTGTCCTTTTGCCTGTAGGACGCTTAGTTTAGCTGGAAAATGCATTTTTAGTTTTTCATATAAAAAAATCGAATTTTTCAATAAAAATAATTTTTTAAGAATTTTCTAAGTGATCACAGATTATTGTCCTTTTGCCTGTAGGACGCTTAGTTTAGCTAGAAAATGCATTTTTAGTTTTTCATATAAAAAAATCGAATTTTTCAATAAAAATAATTTTTTAAGAATTTTCTAAGTGATCACAGATTATTGTCCTTTTGCCTGTAGGACGCTTAGTTTAGCTGGAAAATGCATTTTTAGTTTTTCATATAAAAAAATCGAATTTTTCAATAAAAATAATTTTTTAAGAATTTTTTAAGTGATCACAGATTATTGTCCTTTTGCCTGTCGGAAAATGCATTTTTAGTTTTTCATATAAAAAAATCGAATTTTTTAATAAAAATAATTTTTTAAGAATTTTTTAAGAATATTTTAAGTGATCACAGATTATTGTCCTTTTGCCTGTAGGACGCTTAGTTTAGCTAGAAAATGCATTTTTAGTTTTTCATATAAAAAAATCGAATATTTCAATAAAAATAATTTTTTAAGAATTTTTTAAGTGATCACAGATTATTGTCCTTTTGCCTGTAGGACGCTTAGTTTAGCTAGAAAATGCATTTTTAGTTTTTCATATAAAAAAATCGAATTTTTCAATAAAAATAATTTTTTAAGTGATCACAGATTATTGTCCTTTTGCCTGTAGGACTCTTAGTTTAGCTGGAAAATGCATTTTTAGTTTTTCATATAAAAAAATCGAATTTTTCAATAAAAATAATTTTTTAAGAATTTTCTAAGTGATCACAGATTATTAAAATAATTTTTTAAGAATTTTTTAAGTGATCACAGATTATTGTCCTTTTGCCTGTAGGACGCTTAGTTTAGCTAGAAAATGCATTTTTAGTTTTTCATATAAAAAAATCGAATTTTTCAATAAAAATAATTTTTTAAGAATTTTTTAAGTGATCACAGATTATTGTCCTTTTGCCTGTAGGATGCTTAGTTTAGCTGGAAAATGCATTTTTAGTTTTTCATATAACAAAATCGAATTTTTCAATAAAAATAATTTTTTAAGAATTTTTTAAGTGATCACAGATTATTGTTCTTTTCCCTGTAGGACGCTTAGTTTAGCTTGAAAATGCATTTTTAGTTTTTCATATAAAAAAATCGAATTCTTCAATAAAAATCATTTTTTAAGAATTTTTTAAGTGATCACAGATTATTAAAATAATTTTTTAAGAATTTTTTAAGTGATCACAGATTATTGTCCTTTTGCCTGTAGGACGCTTAGTTTAGCTAGAAAATGCATTTTTAGTTTTTCATATAAAAAAATCGAATTTTTCAATAAAAATAATTTTTTAAAATTTTTTTAAGGATTTTTTAAGTGATCACAGATTATTGTCCTTTTGCCTGTAGGACGCTTAGTTTAGCTAGAAAATGCATTTTTAGTTTTTCATATAAAAAAATCGAATTTTTCAATAAAAATAATTTTTTAAGAATTTTATAAGTGATCACAGATTATTGTCCTTTTGCCTGTAGGACGCTTAGTTTAGCTGGAAAATGCATTTTTAGTTTTTCATATAAAAAAATCGAATTTTTCAATAAAAATAATTTTTTAAGAATTTTTTAAGTGATCACAGATTATTGTCCTTTTGCCTGTAGGACGCTTAGTTTAGCTAGAAAATGCATTTTTAGTTTTTCATATAAAAAAATCGAATTTTTCAATATAATTTTTTCAAAATAATTTTTTAAGAATTTTTCAAGTGATCACAGATTATTGTCCTTTTGCCTGTAGGACGCTTAGTTTAGCTAGAAAATGCATTTTTAGTTTTTCATATAAAAAAATCGAATTTTTCAATAAAAATAATTTTTTAAAAATTTTTTAAGAATTTTTTAAGTGATCACAGATTATTGTCCTTTTGCCTGTAGGACGCTTAGTTTAGCTAGAAAATGCATTTTTAGTTTTTCATATAAAAAAATCGAATTTTTCAATAAAAATAATTTTTTAAGAATTTTTTAAGTGATCACAGATTATTGTCCTTTTGCCTGTCGGAAAATGCATTTTTAGTTTTTCATATAAAAAAATCGAATTTTTCAATAAAAATAATTTTTTAAGAATTTTCTAAGTGATCACAGATTATTGTCCTTTTGCCTGTAGGACGCTTAGTTTAGCTAGAAAATGCATTTTTAGTTTTTCATATAAAAAAATCGAATTTTTCAATAAAAATAATTTTTTAAGAATTTTTTAAGTGATCACAGATTATTGTCCTTTTGCCTGTAGGACGCTTAGTTTAGCTGGAAAATGCATTTTTAGTTTTTCATATAAAAAAATCGAATTTTTCAATAAAAATAATTTTTTAAGAATATTTTAAGTGATCACAGATTATTGTCCTTTTGCCTGTAGGACGCTTAGTTTAGCTGGAAAATGCATTTTTAGTTTTTCATATAAAAAAATCGAATTTTTCAATAAAAATAATTTTTTAAGAATTTTTTAAGTGATCACAGATTATTGTCCTTTTGCCTGTAGGACGCTTAGTTTAGCTAGAAAATGCATTTTTAGTTTTTCATATAAAAAAATCGAATTTTTCAATATAATTTTTTCAAAATAATTTTTTAAGAATTTTTTAAGTGATCACAGATTATTGTCCTTTTGCCTGTAGGACGCTTAGTTTAGCTAGAAAATGCATTTTTAGTTTTTCATATAAAAAAAATCGAATTTTTCAATAAAAATAATTTTTTAAAAATTTTTTAAGAATTTTTTAAGTGATCACAGATTATTGTCCTTTTGCCTGTAGGACGCTTAGTTTAGCTAGAAAATGCATTTTTAGTTTTTCATATAAAAAAATCGAATTTTTCAATAAAAATAATTTTTTAAGAATTTTTTAAGTGATCACAGATTATTGTCCTTTTGCCTGTCGGAAAATGCATTTTTAGTTTTTCATATAAAAAAATCGAATTTTTTAATAAAAATAATTTTTTAAGAATTTTTTAAGAATATTTTAAGTGATCACAGATTATTGTCCTTTTGCCTGTAGGACGCTTAGTTTAGCTAGAAAATGCATTTTTAGTTTTTCATATAAAAAAATCGAATATTTCAATAAAAATAATTTTTTAAGAATTTTTTAAGTGATCACAGATTATTGTCCTTTTGCCTGTAGGACGCTTAGTTTAGCTAGAAAATGCATTTTTAGTTTTTCATATAAAAAAATCGAATTTTTCAATAAAAATAATTTTTTAAAAATTTTTTAAGAATTTTTTAAGTGATCACAGATTATTGTCCTTTGGCTGTAGGACGCTTAGTTTAGCTAGAAAATGCATTTTTAGTTTTTCATATAAAAAAATCGAATTTTTCAATAAAAATAATTTTTTAAGAATTTTTTAAGTGATCACAGATTATTGTCCTTTTGCCTGTCGGAAAATGCATTTTTAGTTTTTCATATAAAAAAATCGAATATTTCAATAAAAATAATTTTTTAAGAATTTTTTAAGTGATCACAGATTATTGTCCTTTTGCCTGTAGGACGCTTAGTTTAGCTAGAAAATGCATTTTTAGTTTTTCATATAAAAAAATCGAATTTTTCAATAAAAATAATTTTTTAAGTGATCACAGATTATTGTCCTTTTGCCTGTAGGACGCTTAGTTTAGCTGGAAAATGCATTTTTAGTTTTTCATATAAAAAAATCGAATTTTTCAATAAAAATAATTTTTTAAGAATTTTCTAAGTGATCACAGATTATTGTCCTTTTGCCTGTAGGACGCTTAGTTTAGCTAGAAAATGCATTTTTAGTTTTTCATATAAAAAAATCGAATTTTTCAATAAAAATAATTTTTTAAGAATTTTTTAAGTGATCACAGATTATTGTCCTTTTGCCTGTAGGATGCTTAGTTTAGCTGGAAAATGCATTTTTAGTTTTTCATATAACAAAATCGAATTTTTCAATAAAAATAATTTTTTAAGAATTTTTTAAGTGATCACAGATTATTGTTCTTTTCCCTGTAGGACGCTTAGTTTAGCTTGAAAATGAATTTTTAGTTTTTCATATAAAAAAATCGAATTCTTCAATAAAAATAATTTTTTAAGAATTTTTTAAGTGATCACAGATTATTAAAATAATTTTTTAAGAATTTTTTAAGTGATCACAGATTATTGTCCTTTTGCCTGTAGGACGCTTAGTTTAGCTAGAAAATGCATTTTTAGTTTTTCATATAAAAAAATCGAATTTTTCAATAAAAATAATTTTTTAAAATTTTTTTAAGAATTTTTTAAGTGATCACAGATTATTGTCCTTTTGCCTGTAGGACGCTTAGTTTAGCTAGAAAATGCATTTTTAGTTTTTCATATAAAAAAATCGAATTTTTCAATAAAAATAATTTTTTAAAAATTTTTTAAGAATTTTTTAAGTGATCACAGATTATTGTCCTTTTGCCTGTAGGACGCTTAGTTTAGCTAGAAAATGCATTTTTAGTTTTTCATATAAAAAAATCGAATTTTTCAATAAAAATAATTTTTTAAGAATTTTTTAAGTGATCACAGATTATTGTCCTTTTGCCTGTCGGAAAATGCATTTTTAGTTTTTCATATAAAAAAATCGAATTTTTTAATAAAAATAATTTTTTAAGAATATTTTACGTGATCACAGATTATTGTCCTTTTGCCTGTAGGACGCTTAGTTTAGCTAGAAAATGCATTTTTAGTTTTTCATATAAAAAAATCGAATTTTTCAATAAAAATAATTTTTTAAGAATTTTTTAAGTGATCACAGATTATTGTCCTTTTGCCTGTAGGACGCTTAGTTTAGCTTGAAAATGCATTTTTAGTTTTTCATATAAAAAAATCGAATTTTTCAATAAAAATAATTTTTTAAGAATTTTCTAAGTGATCACAGATTATTGTCCTTTTGCCTGTAGGACGCTTAGTTTAGCTAGAAAATGCATTTTTAGTTTTTCATATAAAAAAATCGAATTTTTCAATAAAAATAATTTTTTAAGAATTTTTTAAGTGATCACAGATTATTGTCCTTTTGCCTGTAGGACGCTTAGTTTAGCTGGAAAATGCATTTTTAGTTTTTCATATAAAAAAATCGAATTTTTCAATAAAAATAATTTTTTAAGAATATTTTAAGTGATCACAGATTATTGTCCTTTTGCCTGTAGGACGCTTAGTTTAGCTGGAAAATGCATTTTTAGTTTTTCATATAAAAAAATCGAATTTTTCAATAAAAATAATTTTTTAAGAATTTTTTAAGTGATCACAGATTATTGTCCTTTTGCCTGTAGGACGCTTAGTTTAGCTAGAAAATGCATTTTTAGTTTTTCATATAAAAAAATCGAATTTTTCAATAAAAATAATTTTTTAAGAATTTTTTAAGTGATCACAGATTATTGTCCTTTTGCCTGTAGGACGCTTAGTTTAGCTAGAAAATGCATTTTTAGTTTTTCATATAAAAAAATCGAATTTTTCAATAAAAATAATTGTTTAAGAATTTTTTAAGTGATCACAGATTATTGTCCTTTTGCCTGTAGGACGCTTAGTTTAGCTAGAAAATGCATTTTTAGTTTTTCATATAAAAAAATCGAATTTTTCAATAAAAATAATTGTTTAAGAATTTTTTAAGTGATCACAGATTATTGTCCTTTTGCCTGTAGGACGCTTAGTTTAGCTAGAAAATGCATTTTTAGTTTTTCATATAAAAAAATCGAATTTTTCAATAAAAATAATTTTTTAAGAATTTTTTAAGTGATCACAGATTATTGTCCTTTTGCCTGTAGGACGCTTAGTTTAGCTGGAAAATGCATTTTTATTTTTTCATATAAAAAAATCGAATTTTTCAATAAAAATAATTTTTTAAGAATTTTTTAAGAATTTTTTAAGTGATCACAGATTATTGTCCTTTTGCCTGTAGGACGCTTAGTTTAGCTAGAAAATGCATTTTTAGTTTTTCATATAAAAAAATCGAATTTTTCAATAAAAATAATTTTTAAGAATTTTTTAAGTGATCACAGATTATTGTCCTTTTGCCTGTAGGACGCTTAGTTTAGCTGGAAAATGCATTTTTAGTTTTTCATATAAAAAAATCGAATTTTTCAATAAAAATAATTTTTTAAGAATTTTTTAAGTGATCACAGATTATTGTCCTTTTGCCTGTAGGACGCTTACTTTAGCTAGAAAATGCATTTTTAGTTTTTCATATAAAAAAATCGAATTTTTCAATAAAAATAATTTTTAAGAATTTTTTAAGTGATCACAGATTATTGTCCTTTTGCCTGTAGGACGCTTAGTTTAGCTGGAAAATGCATTTTTAGTTTTTCATATAAAAAAATCGAATTTTTCAATAAAAATAATTTTTTAAGAATTTTTTAAGTGATCACAGATTATTGTCCTTTTGCCTGTAGGACGCTTAGTTTAGCTAGAAAATGCATTTTTAGTTTTTCATATAAAAAAAATCGAATTTTTCAATAAAAATAATTTTTTAAGAATTTTTTAAGTGATCACAGATTATTGTCCTTTTGCCTGTAGGACGCTTAGTTTAGCTGGAAAATGCATTTTTAGTTTTTCATATAAAAAAATCGAATTTTTCAATAAAAATAATTTTTTAAGAATTTTTTAAGTGATCACAGATTATTGTCCTTTTGCCTGTAGGACGCTTAGTTTAGCTGGAAAATGCATTTTTAGTTTTTCATATAAAAAAATCGAATTTTTCAATAAAAATAATTTTTTAAGAATTTTTTAAGTGATCACAGATTATTGTCCTTTTGCCTGTAGGACGCTTAGTTTAGCTGGAAAATGCATTTTTAGTTTTTCATATAAAAAAATCGAATTTTTCAATAAAAATAATTTTTTAAGAATTTTTTAAGTGATCACAGATTATTGTCCTTTTGCCTGTAGGACGCTTAGTTTAGCTAGAAAATGCATTTTTAGTTTTTCATATAAAAAAAATCGAATTTTTCAATAAAAATAATTTTTTAAGAATTTTTTAAGTGATTACAGATTATTGTCCTTTTGCCTGTAGGACGCTTAGGTTAGGTAGAAAATGCATTTTTAGTTTTTCATATAAAAAAATCGAATTTTTCAATAAAAATAATTTTTTAAGAATTTTTTAAGTGATCACAGATTATTGTCCTTTTGCCTGTAGGACGCTTAGTTTAGCTAGAAAATGCATTTTTAGTTTTTCATATAAAAAAATCGAATTTTTCAATAAAAATAATTTTTTAAGAATTTTTTAAGTGATCACAGATTATTGTCCTTTAGCCTGTAGGACGCTTACTTTAGCTAGAAAATGCATTTTTAGTTTTTCATATAAAAAAATCGAATTTTTCAATAAAAATAATTTTTTAAGAATTTTTTAAGTGATCACAGATTATTGTCCTTTTGCCTGTAGGACGCTTAGTTTAGCTGGAAAATGCATTTTTAGTTTTTCATATAAAAAAATCGAATTTTTCAATAAAAATAATTTTTTAAGAATTTTTTAAGTGATCACAGATTATTGTCCTTTTGCCTGTAGGACGCTTAGTTTAGCTAGAAAATGCATTTTTAGTTTTTCATATAAAAAAATCGAATTTTTCAATAAAAATAATTTTTTAAGAATTTTTTAAGTGATCACAGATTATTGTCCTTTTGCCTGTAGGACGCTTAGTTTAGCTGGAAAATGCATTTTTAGTTTTTCATATAAAAAAATCGAATTTTTCAATAAAAATAATTTTTTAAGAATTTTTTAAGTGATCACAGATTATTGTCCTTTTGCCTGTAGGACGCTTAGTTTAGCTGGAAAATGTATTTTTAGTTTTTCATATAAAAAAATCGAATTTTTCAATAAAAATAATTTTTTAAGAATTTTTTAAGTGATCACAGATTATTGTCCTTTTGCCTGTAGGACGCTTAGTTTAGCTAGAAAATGCATTTTTAGTTTTTCATATAAAAAAATCGAATTTTTCAATAAAAATAATTTTTTAAGAATTTTTTAAGTGATCACAGATTATTGTCCTTTTGCCTGTAGGACGCTTAGTTTAGCTAGAAAATGCATTTTTAGTTTTTCATATAATATAATTTTTTCAAAATAATTTTTTAAGAATTTTTTAAGTGATCACAGATTCCTTTTGCCTGTAGGACGCTTAGTTTAGCTGGAAAATGCATTTTTAGTTTTTCATATAAAAAAATCGAATTTTTCAATAAAAATAATTTTTTAAGAATTTTTTAAGTGATCACAGATTATTGTCCTTTTGCCTGTAGGACGCTAAGTTTAGCTATAAAATGCATTTTTAGTTTTTCATATAAAAAATCGAATTTTTCAATAAAAATAATTTTTTAAGAATTTTTTAAGTGATCACAGATTATTGTCCTTTTGCCTGTAGGACGCTTAGTTTAGCTGGAAAATGCATTTTTAGTTTTTCATATAAAAAAATCGAATTTTTCAATAAAAATAATTTTTTAAGAATTTTTTAAGAATTTTTTAAGTGATCACAGATTATTGTCCTTTTGCCTGTAGGACGCTTAGTTTAGCTAGAAAATGCATTTTTAGTTTTTCATATAAAAAAATCGAATTTTTCAATAAAAATAATTTTTTAAGAATTTTTTAAGAATATTTTAAGTGATCACAGATTATTGTCCTTTTGCCTGTAGGACACTTAGTTTAGCTGGAAAATGCATTTTTAGTTTTTCATATAAAAAAATCGAATTTTTCAATAAAAATATTTTTTTAAGAATTTTCTAAGTGTTCACAGATTATTGTCCTTTTGCCTGTAGGACGCTTAGTTTAGCTAGAAAATGCATTTTTAGTTTTTCATATAAAAAAATCGAATTTTTCAATAAAAATAATTTTTTAAGTGATCACAGATTATTGTCCTTTTGCCTGTAGGACACTTAGTTTAGCTGGAAAATGCATTTTTAGTTTTTCATATAAAAAAATCGAATTTTTCAATAAAAATAATTTTTTAAGTGATCACAGATTATTGTCCTTTTGCCTGTAGGACACTTAGTTTAGCTGGCAAATGCATTTTTAGTTTTTCATATAAAAAAATCGAATTTTTCAATAAAAATATTTTTTTAAGAATTTTCTAAGTGTTCACAGATTATTGTCCTTTTGCCTGTAGGACGCTTAGTTTAGCTAGAAAATGCATTTTTAGTTTTTCATATAAAAAAATCGAATTTTTCAATAAAAATAATTTTTTAAGAATTTTTTAAGTGATCACAGATTATTGTCCTTTTGCCTGTAGGACGCTTAGTTTAGCTAGAAAATGCATTTTTAGTTTTTCATATAAAAAAATCGAATTTTTCAATAAAAATAATTTTTTAAGAATTTTTTAAGTGATCACAGATTATTGTCCTTTTGCCTGTAGGACGCTTAGTTTAGCTAGAAAATGCATTTTTAGTTTTTCATATAAAAAAATCGAATTTTTCAATAAAAATAATTTTTTAAGAATTTTATAAGTGATCACAGATTATTGTCCTTTTGCCTGTAGGACGCTTAGTTTAGCTAGAAAATGCATTTTTAGTTTTTCATATAAAAAAATCGAATTTTTCAATAAAAATAATTTTTTAAAAATTTTTTAAGAATTTTTTAAGTGATCACAGATTATTGTCCTTTTGCCTGTAGGACGCTTAGTTTAGATAGAAAATGCATTTTTAGTTTTTCATATAAAAAAATCGAATTTTTCAATAAAAATAATTTTTTAAGTGATCACAGATTATTGTCCTTTTGCCTGTAGGACACTTAGTTTAGCTGGAAAATGCATTTTTAGTTTTTCATATAAAAAAATCGAATTTTTCAATAAAAATAATTTTTTAAGAATTTTCTAAGTGATCACAGATTATTGTCCTTTTGCCTGTAGGACGCTTAGTTTAGCTGAAAAATGTATTTTTAGTTTTTCATATAAAAAAATCGAATTTTTCAATAAAAATAATTTTTCAAGAATTTTTTAAGTGATCACAGATTATTGTCCTTTTGCCTGTAGGACGCTTAGTTCAGCTAGAAAATGCATTTTTAGTTTTTCATATAAAAAAATCGAATTTTTCAATAAAAATAATTTTTTAAGAATTTTTTAAGTGATCACAGATTATTGTCCTTTTGCCTGTAGGACGCTTAGTTTAGCTGGAAAATGCATTTTTAGTTTTTCATATAAAAAAATCGAATTTTTCAATAAAAATAATTTTTTAAGAATTTTTTAAGTGATCACAGATTATTGTCCTTTTGCCTGTAGGACACTTAGTTTAGCTGGAAAATGCATTTTTAGTTTTTCATATAAAAAAATCGAATTTTTCAATAAAAATAATTTTTTAAGAATTTTTTAAGTGATCACAGATTATTGTCCTTTTGCCTGTAGGACGCTTAGTTTAGCTGGAAAATGCATTTTTAGTTTTTCATATAAAAAAATCGAATTTTTCAATAAAAATAATTTTTAAGAATTTTTTAAGTGATCACAGATTATTGTCCTTTTGCCTGTAGGACGCTTAGTTTAGCTGGAAAATGCATTTTTAGTTTTTCATATAAAAAAATCGAATTTTTCAATAAAAATAATTTTTTAAGAATTTTTTAAGTGATCACAGATTATTGTCCTTTTGCCTGTAGGACGCTTAGTTTAGCTGGAAAATGCATTTTTAGTTTTTCATATAAAAAAATCGAATTTTTCAATAAAAATAATTTTTTAAGAATTTTTTAAGTGATCACAGATTATTGTCCTTTTGCCTGTAGGACGCTTAGTTTAGCTAGAAAATGCATTTTTAGTTTTTCATTTAAAAAAAAATCGAATTTTTCAATAAAAATTATTTTTTAAGAATTTTTTAAGTGATCACAGATTATTGTCATTTTGCCTGTAGGACGCTTAGTTTAGCTAGAAAATGCATTTTTAGTTTTTCATATAAAAAAATCGAATTTTTCAATAAAAATAATTTTTTAAGAATTTTTTAAGTGATCACAGATTATTGTCCTTTTGCCTGTAGGACGCTTACTTTAGCTAGAAAATGCATTTTTAGTTTTTCATATAAAAAAATCGAATTTTTCAATAAAAATAATTTTTAAGAATTTTTTAAGTGATCACAGATTATTGTCCTTTTGCCTGTAGGACGCTTAGTTTAGCTGGAAAATGCATTTTTAGTTTTTCATATAAAAAAATCGAATTTTTCAATAAAAATAATTTTTTAAGAATTTTTTAAGTGATCACAGATTATTGTCCTTTTGCCTGTAGGACGCTTAGTTTAGCTAGAAAATGCATTTTTAGTTTTTCATATAAAAAAAATCGAATTTTTCAATAAAAATAATTTTTTAAGAATTTTTTAAGTGATCACAGATTATTGTCCTTTTGCCTGTAGGACGCTTAGTTTAGCTGGAAAATGCATTTTTAGTTTTTCATATAAAAAAATCGAATTTTTCAATAAAAATAATTTTTTAAGAATTTTTTAAGTGATCACAGATTATTGTCCTTTTGCCTGTAGGACGCTTAGTTTAGCTGGAAAATGCATTTTTAGTTTTTCATATAAAAAAATCGAATTTTTCAATAAAAATAATTTTTTAAGAATTTTTTAAGTGATCACAGATTATTGTCCTTTTGCCTGTAGGACGCTTAGTTTAGCTGGAAAATGCATTTTTAGTTTTTCATATAAAAAAATCGAATTTTTCAATAAAAATAATTTTTTAAGAATTTTTTAAGTGATCACAGATTATTGTCCTTTTGCCTGTGGGACGCTTAGTTTAGCTAGAAAATGCATTTTTAGTTTTTCATATAAAAAAAATCGAATTTTTCAATAAAAATAATTTTTTAAGAATTTTTTAAGTGATTACAGATTATTGTCCTTTTGCCTGTAGGACGCTTAGGTTAGGTAGAAAATGCATTTTTAGTTTTTCATATAAAAAAATCGAATTTTTCAATAAAAATAATTTTTTAAGAATTTTTTAAGTGATCACAGATTATTGTCCTTTTGCCTGTAGGACGCTTAGTTTAGCTAGAAAATGCATTTTTAGTTTTTCATATAAAAAAATCGAATTTTTCAATAAAAATAATTTTTTAAGAATTTTTTAAGTGATCACAGATTATTGTCCTTTAGCCTGTAGGACGCTTACTTTAGCTAGAAAATGCATTTTTAGTTTTTCATATAAAAAAATCGAATTTTTCAATAAAAATAATTTTTTAAAAATTTTTTAAGTGATCACAGATTATTGTCCTTTTGCCTGTAGGACGCTTAGTTTAGCTGGAAAATGCATTTTTAGTTTTTCATATAAAAAAATCGAATTTTTCAATAAAAATAATTTTTTAAGAATTTTTTAAGTGATCACAGATTATTGTCCTTTTGCCTGTAGGACGCTTAGTTTAGCTAGAAAATGCATTTTTAGTTTTTCATATAAAAAAATCGAATTTTTCAATAAAAATAATTTTTTAAGAATTTTTTAAGTGATCACAGATTATTGTCCTTTTGCCTGTAGGACGCTTAGTTTAGCTGGAAAATGCATTTTTAGTTTTTCATATAAAAAAATCGAATTTTTCAATAAAAATAATTTTTTAAGAATTTTTTAAGTGATCACAGATTATTGTCCTTTTGCCTGTAGGACGCTTAGTTTAGCTGGAAAATGTATTTTTAGTTTTTCATATAAAAAAATCGAATTTTTCAATAAAAATAATTTTTTAAGAATTTTTTAAGTGATCACAGATTATTGTCGTTTTGCCTGTAGGACGCTTAGTTTAGCTAGAAAATGCATTTTTAGTTTTTCATATAAAAAAATCGAATTTTTCAATAAAAATAATTTTTTAAGAATTTTTTAAGTGATCACAGATTATTGTCCTTTTGCCTGTAGGACGCTTAGTTTAGCTAGAAAATGCATTTTTAGTTTTTCATATAATATAATTTTTTCAAAATAATTTTTTAAGAATTTTTTAAGTGATCACAGATTCCTTTTGCCTGTAGGACGCTTAGTTTAGCTAGAAAATGCATTTTTAGTTTTTCATATAAAAAAATCGAATTTTTCAATAAAAATAATTTTTTAAGAATTTTTTAAGTGATCACAGATTATTGTCCTTTTGCCTGTAGGACGCTAAGTTTAGCTATAAAATGCATTTTTAGTTTTTCATATAAAAAATCGAATTTTTCAATAAAAATAATTTTTTAAGAATTTTTTAAGTGATCACAGATTATTGTCCTTTTGCCTGTAGGACGCTTAGTTTAGCTGGAAAATGCAGTTTTAGTTTTTCATATAAAAAAATCGAATTTTTCAATAAAAATAATTTTTTAAGAATTTTTTAAGAATTTTTTAAGTGATCACAGATTATTGTCCTTTTGCCTGTAGGACGCTTAGTTTAGCTAGAAAATGCATTTTTAGTTTTTCATATAAAAAAATCGAATTTTTCAATAAAAATAATTTTTTAAGAATTTTTTAAGAATATTTTAAGTGATCACAGATTATTGTCCTTTTGCCTGTAGGACGCTTAGTTTAGATAGAAAATGCATTTTTAGTTTTTCATATAAAAAAATCGAATTTTTAAATAAAAATAATTTTTTAAGAATTTTTTAAGTGATCACAGATTATTGTCCTTTTGCCTGTAGGACGCTTAGTTTAGCTAGAAAATGCATTTTTAGTTTTTCATATAAAAAAATCGAATTTTTCAATAAAAATAATTTTTTAAGAATTTTTTAAGTGATCACAGATTATTGTCCTTTTGCCTGTAGGACGCTTAGTTTAGCTGGAAAATGCATTTTTAGTTTTTCATACAAAAAAAAACGAATTTTTCAATAAAAATAATTTTTTAAGAATTTTCTAAGTGATCACAGATTATTGTCCTTTTGCCTGTAGGACGCTTAGTTTAGCTAGAAAATGCATTTTTAGTTTTTCATATAAAAAAATCGAATTTTTCAATAAAAATAATTTTTTAAGAATTTTTTAAGTGATCACAGATTATTGTCCTTTTGCCTGTAGGACGCTTAGTTTAGCTAGAAAATGCATTTTTAGTTTTTCATATAAAAAAATCGAATTTTTCAATAAAAATAATTTTTTAAAAATTTTTTAAGAATTTTTTAAGTGATCACAGATTATTGTCCTTTTGCCTGTAGGACGCTTAGTTTAGATAGAAAATGCATTTTTAGTTTTTCATATAAAAAAAATCGAATTTTGCAATAAAAATAATTTTTTAAGTGATCACAGATTATTGTCCTTTTGCCTGTAGGACACTTAGTTTAGCTGGAAAATGCATTTTTAGTTTTTCATATAAAAAAATCGAATTTTTCAATAAAAATATTTTTTTAAGAATTTTCTAAGTGTTCACAGATTATTGTCCTTTTGCCTGTAGGACGCTTAGTTTAGCTAGAAAATGCATTTTTAGTTTTTCATATAAAAAAATCGAATTTTTCAATAAAAATAATTTTTTAAGTGATCACAGATTATTGTCCTTTTGCCTGTAGGACACTTAGTTTAGCTGGAAAATGCATTTTTAGTTTTTCATATAAAAAAATCGAATTTTTCAATAAAAATATTTTTTTAAGAATTTTCTAAGTGTTCACAGATTATTGTCCTTTTGCCTGTAGGACGCTTAGTTTAGCTAGAAAATGCATTTTTAGTTTTTCATATAAAAAAATCGAATTTTTCAATAAAAATAATTTTTTAAGAATTTTTTAAGTGATCACAGATTATTGTCCTTTTGCCTGTAGGACGCTTAGTTTAGCTAGAAAATGCATTTTTAGTTTTTCATATAAAAAAATCGAATTTTTCAATAAAAATAATTTTTTAAGAATTTTTTAAGTGATCACAGATTATTGTCCTTTTGCCTGTAGGACGCTTAGTTTAGCTAGAAAATGCATTTTTAGTTTTTCATATAAAAAAATCGAATTTTTCAATAAAAATAATTTTTTAAGAATTTTATAAGTGATCACAGATTATTGTCCTTTTGCCTGTAGGACGCTTAGTTTAGCTAGAAAATGCATTTTTAGTTTTTCATATAAAAAAATCGAATTTTTCAATAAAAATAATTTTTTAAAAATTTTTTAAGAATTTTTTAAGTGATCACAGATTATTGTCCTTTTGCCTGTAGGACGCTTAGTTTAGATAGAAAATGCATTTTTAGTTTTTCATATAAAAAAATCGAATTTTTCAATAAAAATAATTTTTTAAGTGATCACAGATTATTGTCCTTTTGCCTGTAGGACACTTAGTTTAGCTGGAAAATGCATTTTTAGTTTTTCATATAAAAAAATCGAATTTTTCAATAAAAATAATTTTTTAAGAATTTTCTAAGTGATCACAGATTATTGTCCTTTTGCCTGTAGGACGCTTAGTTTAGCTGAAAAATGTATTTTTAGTTTTTCATATAAAAAAATCGAATTTTTCAATAAAAATAATTTTTCAAGAATTTTTTAAGTGATCACAGATTATTGTCCTTTTGCCTGTAGGACGCTTAGTTCAGCTAGAAAATGCATTTTTAGTTTTTCATATAAAAAAATCGAATTTTTCAATAAAAATAATTTTTTAAGAATTTTTTAAGTGATCACAGATTATTGTCCTTTTGCCTGTAGGACGCTTAGTTTAGCTGGAAAATGCATTTTTAGTTTTTCATATAAAAAAATCGAATTTTTCAATAAAAATAATTTTTTAAGAATTTTTTAAGTGATCACAGATTATTGTCCTTTTGCCTGTAGGACGCTTAGTTTAGCTAGAAAATGCATTTTTAGTTTTTCATATAAAAAAATCGAATTTTTCAATAAAAATAATTTTTTAAGAATTTTTTAAGTGATCACAGATTATTGTCCTTTTGCCTGTAGGACGCTTAGTTTAGCTAGAAAATGCATTTTTAGTTTTTCATATAAAAAAATCGAATTTTTCAATAAAAATAATTTTTTAAGAATTTTTTAAGTGATCACAGATTATTGTCCTTTTGCCTGTAGGACGCTTACTTTAGCTAGAAAATGCATTTTTAGTTTTTCATATAAAAAAATCGAATTTTTCAATAAAAATAATTTTTAAGAATTTTTTAAGTGATCACAGATTATTGTCCTTTTGCCTGTAGGACGCTTAGTTTAGCTGGAAAATGCATTTTTAGTTTTTCATATAAAAAAATCGAATTTTTCAATAAAAATATTTTTTTAAGAATTTTCTAAGTGTTCACAGATTATTGTCCTTTTGCCTGTAGGACGCTTAGTTTAGCTAGAAAATGCATTTTTAGTTTTTCATATAAAAAAATCGAATTTTTCAATAAAAATAATTTTTTAAGTGATCACAGATTATTGTCCTTTTGCCTGTAGGACACTTAGTTTAGCTGGAAAATGCATTTTTAGTTTTTCATATAAAAAAATCGAATTTTTCAATAAAAATAATTTTTTAAGAATTTTTTAAGTGATCACAGATTATTGTCCTTTTGCCTGTAGGACGCTTAGTTTAGCTAGAAAATGCATTTTTAGTTTTTCATATAAAAAAATCGAATTTTTCAATAAAAATAATTTTTTAAGAATTTTTTAAGTGATCACAGATTATTGTCCTTTTGCCTGTAGGACGCTTAGTTTAGCTAGAAAATGCATTTTTAGTTTTTCATATAAAAAAATCGAATTTTTCAATAAAAATAATTTTTTAAGAATTTTATAAGTGATCACAGATTATTGTCCTTTTGCCTGTAGGACGCTTAGTTTAGCTAGGAAATGCATTTTTAGTTTTTCATATAAAAAAATCGAATTTTTCAATAAAAATAATTTTTTAAAAATTTTTTAAGAATTTTTTAAGTGATCACAGATTATTGTCCTTTTGCCTGTAGGACGCTTAGTTTAGATAGAAAATGCATTTTTAGTTTTTCATATAAAAAAATCGAATTTTTCAATAAAAATAATTTTTTAAGTGATCACAGATTATTGTCCTTTTGCCTGTAGGACACTTAGTTTAGCTGGAAAATGCATTTTTAGTTTTTCATATAAAAAAATCGAATTTTTCAATAAAAATAATTTTTTAAGAATTTTCTAAGTGACCACAGATTATTGTCCTTTTGCCTGTAGGACGCTTAGTTTAGCTGAAAAATGTATTTTTAGTTTTTCATATAAAAAAATCGAATTTTTCAATAAAAATAATTTTTCAAGAATTTTTTAAGTGATCACAGATTATTGTCCTTTTGCCTGTAGGACGCTTAGTTCAGCTAGAAAATGCATTTTTAGTTTTTCATATAAAAAAATCGAATTTTTCAATAAAAATAATTTTTTAAGAATTTTTTAAGTGATCACAGATTATTGTCCTTTTGCCTGTAGGACGCTTAGTTTAGCTGGAAAATGCATTTTTAGTTTTTCATATAAAAAAATCGAATTTTTCAATAAAAATAATTTTTTAAGAATTTTTTAAGTGATCACAGATTATTGTCCTTTTGCCTGTAGGACGCTTAGTTTAGCTAGAAAATGCATTTTTAGTTTTTCATATAAAAAAAATCGAATTTTTCAATAAAAATAATTTTTTAAGAATTTTTTAAGTGATCACAGATTATTGTCCTTTTGCCTGTAGGACGCTTAGTTTAGCTGGAAAATGCATTTTTAGTTTTTCATATAAAAAAATCGAATTTTTCAATAAAAATAATTTTTTAAGAATTTTTTAAGTGATCACAGATTATTGTCCTTTTGCCTGTAGGACGCTAAGTTTAGCTATAAAATGCATTTTTAGTTTTTCATATAAAAAATCGAATTTTTCAATAAAAATAATTTTTTAAGAATTTTTTAAGTGATCACAGATTATTGTCCTTTTGCCTGTAGGACGCTTAGTTTAGCTGGAAAATGCAGTTTTAGTTTTTCATATAAAAAAATCGAATTTTTCAATAAAAATAATTTTTTAAGAATTTTTTAAGAATTTTTTAAGTGATCACAGATTATTGTCCTTTTGCCTGTAGGACGCTTAGTTTAGCTAGAAAATGCATTTTTAGTTTTTCATATAAAAAAATCGAATTTTTCAATAAAAATAATTTTTTAAGAATTTTTTAAGAATATTTTAAGTGATCACAGATTATTGTCCTTTTGCCTGTAGGACGCTTAGTTTAGATAGAAAATGCATTTTTAGTTTTTCATATAAAAAAATCGAATTTTTAAATAAAAATAATTTTTTAAGAATTTTTTAAGTGATCACAGATTATTGTCCTTTTGCCTGTAGGACGCTTAGTTTAGCTAGAAAATGCATTTTTAGTTTTTCATATAAAAAAATCGAATTTTTCAATAAAAATAATTTTTTAAGAATTTTTTAAGTGATCACAGATTATTGTCCTTTTGCCTGTAGGACGCTTAGTTTAGCTGGAAAATGCATTTTTAGTTTTTCATACAAAAAAAAACGAATTTTTCAATAAAAATAATTTTTTAAGAATTTTCTAAGTGATCACAGATTATTGTCCTTTTGCCTGTAGGACGCTTAGTTTAGCTAGAAAATGCATTTTTAGTTTTTCATATAAAAAAATCGAATTTTTCAATAAAAATAATTTTTTAAGAATTTTTTAAGTGATCACAGATTATTGTCCTTTTGCCTGTAGGACGCTTAGTTTAGCTAGAAAATGCATTTTTAGTTTTTCATATAAAAAAATCGAATTTTTCAATAAAAATAATTTTTTAAAAATTTTTTAAGAATTTTTTAAGTGATCACAGATTATTGTCCTTTTGCCTGTAGGACGCTTAGTTTAGATAGAAAATGCATTTTTAGTTTTTCATATAAAAAAAATCGAATTTTGCAATAAAAATAATTTTTTAAGTGATCACAGATTATTGTCCTTTTGCCTGTAGGACACTTAGTTTAGCTGGAAAATGCATTTTTAGTTTTTCATATAAAAAAATCGAATTTTTCAATAAAAATATTTTTTTAAGAATTTTCTAAGTGTTCACAGATTATTGTCCTTTTGCCTGTAGGACGCTTAGTTTAGCTAGAAAATGCATTTTTAGTTTTTCATATAAAAAAATCGAATTTTTCAATAAAAATAATTTTTTAAGTGATCACAGATTATTGTCCTTTTGCCTGTAGGACACTTAGTTTAGCTGGAAAATGCATTTTTAGTTTTTCATATAAAAAAATCGAATTTTTCAATAAAAATATTTTTTTAAGAATTTTCTAAGTGTTCACAGATTATTGTCCTTTTGCCTGTAGGACGCTTAGTTTAGCTAGAAAATGCATTTTTAGTTTTTCATATAAAAAAATCGAATTTTTCAATAAAAATAATTTTTTAAGAATTTTTTAAGTGATCACAGATTATTGTCCTTTTGCCTGTAGGACGCTTAGTTTAGCTAGAAAATGCATTTTTAGTTTTTCATATAAAAAAATCGAATTTTTCAATAAAAATAATTTTTTAAGAATTTTTTAAGTGATCACAGATTATTGTCCTTTTGCCTGTAGGACGCTTAGTTTAGCTAGAAAATGCATTTTTAGTTTTTCATATAAAAAAATCGAATTTTTCAATAAAAATAATTTTTTAAGAATTTTATAAGTGATCACAGATTATTGTCCTTTTGCCTGTAGGACGCTTAGTTTAGCTAGAAAATGCATTTTTAGTTTTTCATATAAAAAAATCGAATTTTTCAATAAAAATAATTTTTTAAAAATTTTTTAAGAATTTTTTAAGTGATCACAGATTATTGTCCTTTTGCCTGTAGGACGCTTAGTTTAGATAGAAAATGCATTTTTAGTTTTTCATATAAAAAAATCGAATTTTTCAATAAAAATAATTTTTTAAGTGATCACAGATTATTGTCCTTTTGCCTGTAGGACACTTAGTTTAGCTGGAAAATGCATTTTTAGTTTTTCATATAAAAAAATCGAATTTTTCAATAAAAATAATTTTTTAAGAATTTTCTAAGTGATCACAGATTATTGTCCTTTTGCCTGTAGGACGCTTAGTTTAGCTGAAAAATGTATTTTTAGTTTTTCATATAAAAAAATCGAATTTTTCAATAAAAATAATTTTTCAAGAATTTTTTAAGTGATCACAGATTATTGTCCTTTTGCCTGTAGGACGCTTAGTTCAGCTAGAAAATGCATTTTTAGTTTTTCATATAAAAAAATCGAATTTTTCAATAAAAATAATTTTTTAAGAATTTTTTAAGTGATCACAGATTATTGTCCTTTTGCCTGTAGGACGCTTAGTTTAGCTGGAAAATGCATTTTTAGTTTTTCATATAAAAAAATCGAATTTTTCAATAAAAATAATTTTTTAAGAATTTTTTAAGTGATCACAGATTATTGTCCTTTTGCCTGTAGGACGCTTAGTTTAGCTAGAAAATGCATTTTTAGTTTTTCATATAAAAAAATCGAATTTTTCAATAAAAATAATTTTTTAAGAATTTTTTAAGTGATCACAGATTATTGTCCTTTTGCCTGTAGGACGCTTAGTTTAGCTAGAAAATGCATTTTTAGTTTTTCATATAAAAAAATCGAATTTTTCAATAAAAATAATTTTTTAAGAATTTTTTAAGTGATCACAGATTATTGTCCTTTTGCCTGTAGGACGCTTACTTTAGCTAGAAAATGCATTTTTAGTTTTTCATATAAAAAAATCGAATTTTTCAATAAAAATAATTTTTAAGAATTTTTTAAGTGATCACAGATTATTGTCCTTTTGCCTGTAGGACGCTTAGTTTAGCTGGAAAATGCATTTTTAGTTTTTCATATAAAAAAATCGAATTTTTCAATAAAAATATTTTTTTAAGAATTTTCTAAGTGTTCACAGATTATTGTCCTTTTGCCTGTAGGACGCTTAGTTTAGCTAGAAAATGCATTTTTAGTTTTTCATATAAAAAAATCGAATTTTTCAATAAAAATAATTTTTTAAGTGATCACAGATTATTGTCCTTTTGCCTGTAGGACACTTAGTTTAGCTGGAAAATGCATTTTTAGTTTTTCATATAAAAAAATCGAATTTTTCAATAAAAATAATTTTTTAAGAATTTTTTAAGTGATCACAGATTATTGTCCTTTTGCCTGTAGGACGCTTAGTTTAGCTAGAAAATGCATTTTTAGTTTTTCATATAAAAAAATCGAATTTTTCAATAAAAATAATTTTTTAAGAATTTTTTAAGTGATCACAGATTATTGTCCTTTTGCCTGTAGGACGCTTAGTTTAGCTAGAAAATGCATTTTTAGTTTTTCATATAAAAAAATCGAATTTTTCAATAAAAATAATTTTTTAAGAATTTTATAAGTGATCACAGATTATTGTCCTTTTGCCTGTAGGACGCTTAGTTTAGCTAGGAAATGCATTTTTAGTTTTTCATATAAAAAAATCGAATTTTTCAATAAAAATAATTTTTTAAAAATTTTTTAAGAATTTTTTAAGTGATCACAGATTATTGTCCTTTTGCCTGTAGGACGCTTAGTTTAGATAGAAAATGCATTTTTAGTTTTTCATATAAAAAAATCGAATTTTTCAATAAAAATAATTTTTTAAGTGATCACAGATTATTGTCCTTTTGCCTGTAGGACACTTAGTTTAGCTGGAAAATGCATTTTTAGTTTTTCATATAAAAAAATCGAATTTTTCAATAAAAATAATTTTTTAAGAATTTTCTAAGTGACCACAGATTATTGTCCTTTTGCCTGTAGGACGCTTAGTTTAGCTGAAAAATGTATTTTTAGTTTTTCATATAAAAAAATCGAATTTTTCAATAAAAATAATTTTTCAAGAATTTTTTAAGTGATCACAGATTATTGTCCTTTTGCCTGTAGGACGCTTAGTTCAGCTAGAAAATGCATTTTTAGTTTTTCATATAAAAAAATCGAATTTTTCAATAAAAATAATTTTTTAAGAATTTTTTAAGTGATCACAGATTATTGTCCTTTTGCCTGTAGGACGCTTAGTTTAGCTGGAAAATGCATTTTTAGTTTTTCATATAAAAAAATCGAATTTTTCAATAAAAATAATTTTTTAAGAATTTTTTAAGTGATCACAGATTATTGTCCTTTTGCCTGTAGGACGCTTAGTTTAGCTAGAAAATGCATTTTTAGTTTTTCATATAAAAAAAATCGAATTTTTCAATAAAAATAATTTTTTAAGAATTTTTTAAGTGATCACAGATTATTGTCCTTTTGCCTGTAGGACGCTTAGTTTAGCTGGAAAATGCATTTTTAGTTTTTCATATAAAAAAATCGAATTTTTCAATAAAAATAATTTTTTAAGAATTTTTTAAGTGATCACAGATTATTGTCCTTTTGCCTGTAGGACGCTTAGTTTAGCTAGAAAATGCATTTTTAGTTTTTCATATAAAAAAAATCGAATTTTTCAATAAAAATAATTTTTTAAGAATTTTTTAAGTGATTACAGATTATTGTCCTTTTGCCTGTAGGACGCTTAGGTTAGGTAGAAAATGCATTTTTAGTTTTTCATATAAAAAAATCGAATTTTTCAATAAAAATAATTTTTTAAGAATTTTTTAAGTGATCACAGATTATTGTCCTTTTGCCTGTAGGACGCTTAGTTTAGCTAGAAAATGCATTTTTAGTTTTTCATATAAAAAAATCGAATTTTTCAATAAAAATAATTTTTTAAGAATTTTTTAAGAATTTTTTAAGTGATCACAGATTATTGTCCTTTTGCCTGTAGGACGCTTAGTTTAGCTAGAAAATGCATTTTTAGTTTTTCATATAAAAAAATCGAATTTTTCAATAAAAATAATTTTTCAAGAATTTTTTAAGTGATCACAGATTATTGTCCTTTTGCCTGTAGGACGCTTAGTTTAGCTAGAAAATGCATTTTTAGTTTTTCATATAAAAAAATCGAATTTTTCAATAAAAATAATTTTTTAAGAATTTTTTAAGTGATCACAGATTATTGTCCTTTTGCCTGTAGGACGCTTAGTTTAGCTAGAAAATGCATTTTTAGTTTTTCATATAAAAAAATCGAATTTTTCAATAAAAATAATTTTTTAAGAATTTTTTAAGTGATCACAGATTATTGTCCTTTAGCCTGTAGGACGCTTACTTTAGCTAGAAAATGCATTTTTAGTTTTTCATATAAAAAAATCGAATTTTTCAATAAAAATAATTTTTTAAGAATTTTTTAAGTGATCACAGATTATTGTCCTTTTGCCTGTAGGACGCTTAGTTTAGCTGGAAAATGCATTTTTAGTTTTTCATATAAAAAAATCGAATTTTTCAATAAAAATAATTTTTTAAGAATTTTTTAAGTGATCACAGATTATTGTCCTTTTGCCTGTAGGACGCTTAGTTTAGCTAGAAAATGCATTTTTAGTTTTTCATATAAAAAAATCGAATTTTTCAATAAAAATAATTTTTTAAGAATTTTTTAAGTGAATACAGATTATTGTCCTTTTGCCTGTAGGACGCTTAGTTTAGCTGGAAAATGCATTTTTAGTTTTTCATATAAAAAAATCGAATTTTTCAATAAAAATAATTTTTTAAGAATTTTTTAAGTGATCACAGATTATTGTCCTTTTGCCTGTAGGACGCTTAGTTTAGCTGGAAAATGTATTTTTAGTTTTTCATATAAAAAAAATCGAATTTTTCAATAAAAATAATTTTTTAAGAATTTTTTAAGTGATCACAGATTATTGTCCTTTTGCCTGTAGGACGCTTAGTTTAGCTAGAAAATGCATTTTTAGTTTTTCATATAAAAAAATCGAATTTTTCAATAAAACTAATTTTTTAAGAATTTTTTAAGTGATCACAGATTATTGTCCTTTTGCCTGTAGGACGCTTAGTTTAGCTAGAAAATGCATTTTTAGTTTTTCATATAAAAAAATCGAATTTTTCAATATAATTTTTTCAAAATAATTTTTTAAGAATTTTTTAAGTGATCACAGATTCCTTTTGCCTGTAGGACGCTTAGTTTAGCTAGAAAATGCATTTTTAGTTTTTCATATAAAAAAATCGAATTTTTCAATAAAAATAATTTTTTAAGAATTTTTTAAGTGATCACAGATTATTGTCCTTTTGCCTGTAGGACGCTTAGTTTAGCTAGAAAATGCATTTTTAGTTTTTCATATAAAAAAATCGAATTTTTCAATAAAAATAATTTTTTAAGAATTTTTTAAGTGATCACAGATTATTGTCCTTTTGCCTGTAGGACGCTTAGTTTAGCTAGAAAATGCATTTTTAGTTTTTCATATAAAAAAATCGAATTTTTCAATATAATTTTTTCAAAATAATTTTTTAAGAATTTTTTAAGTGATCACAGATTCCTTTTGCCTGTAGGACGCTTAGTTTAGCTAGAAAATGCATTTTTAGTTTTTCATATAAAAAAATCGAATTTTTCAATAAAAATAATTTTTTAAGAATTTTTTAAGTGATCACAGATTATTGTCCTTTTGCCTGTAGGACGCTTAGTTTAGCTAGAAAATGCATTTTTAGTTTTTCATATAAAAAAATCGAATTTTTCAATAAAAATATTTTTTTAAGAATTTTTTAAGTGATCACAGATTATTGTCCTTTTGCCTGTAGGACGCTCAGTTTAGCTAGAAAATGCATTTTTAGTTTTTCATATAAAAAAATCGAATTTTTCAATAAAAATAATTTTTTAAGTGATCACAGATTATTGTCCTTTTGCCTGTAGGACGCTTAGTTTAGCTGGAAAATGCATTTTTAGTTTTTCATATAAAAAAATCGAATTTTTCAATAAAAATAATTTTTTAAGAATTTTTTAAGTGATCACAGATTATTGTCCTTTTGCCTGTAGGACGCTTAGTTTAGCTAGAAAATGCATTTTCAGTTTTTCATATAAAAAAATCGAATTTTTCAATAAAAATAATTTTTTAAGAATTTTTAAAGTGATCACAGATTATTGTCCTTTTGCCTGTAGGACGCTTAGTTTAGCTGGAAAATGCATTTTTAGTTTTTCATATAAAAAAATCGAATTTTTCAATATAATTTTTTCAAAATAATTTTTTAAGAATTTTTAAGTGATCACAGATTATTGTCCTTTTGCCTGTAGGACGCTTAGTTTAGCTAGAAAATGCATTTTTAGTTTTTCATATAAAAAAATCGAATTTTTCAATAAAAATATTTTTTTAAGAATTTTTTAAGAATTTTTTAAGTGATCACAGATTATTGTCCTTTTGCCTGTAGGACGCTTAGTTTAGCTAGAAAATTCATTTTTAGTTTTTCATATAAAAAAATCGAATTTTTCAATAAAAATAATTTTTTAAGAATTTTTTAAGTGATCACAGATTATTGTCCTTTTGCCTGTAGGACGCTTAGTTTAGCTGAAAATGCATTTTTAGTTTTTCATATAAAAAAATCGAATTTTTCAATAAAAATAATTTTTCAAGAATTTTTTAAGTGATCACAGATTATTGTCCTTTTGCCTGTAGGACGCTTAGTTTAGCTAGAAAATGCATTTTTAGTTTTTCATATAAAAAAATCGAATTTTTCAATAAAAATAATTTTTTAAGAATTTTTTAAGTGATCACAGATTATTGTCCTTTTGCCTGTAGGACGCTTAGTTTAGCTAGAAAATGCATTTTTAGTTTTTCATATAAAAAAATCGAATTTTTCAATAAAAATAATTTTTTAAGAATTTTATAAGTGATCACAGATTATTGTCCTTTTGCCTGTAGGACGCTTAGTTTAGCTAGAAAATGCATTTTTAGTTTTTCATATAAAAAAATCGAATTTTTCAATATAATTTTTTCAAAATAATTTTTTAAGAATTTTTTAAGTGATCACAGATTATTGTCCTTTTGCCTGTAGGACGCTTAGTTTAGCTAGAAAATGCATTTTTAGTTTTTGATATAAAAAAATCGAATTTTTCAATAAAAATAATTTTTTAAAAATTTTTTAAGAATTTTTTAAGTGATCACAGATTATTGTCCTTTTGCCTGTAGGACGCTTAGTTTAGATAGAAAATGCATTTTTAGTTTTTCATATAAAAAAAATCGAATTTTTCAATAAAAATAATTTTTTAAGTGATCACAGATTATTGTCCTTTTGCCTGTAGGACACTTAGTTTAGCTGGAAAATGCATTTTTAGTTTTTCATATAAAAAAATCGAATTTTTCAATAAAAATAATTTTTTAAGAATTTTCTAAGTGTTCACAGATTATTGTCCTTTTGCCTGTAGGACGCTTAGTTTAGCTAGAAAATGCATTTTTAGTTTTTCATATAAAAAAATCGAATTTTTCAATAAAAATAATTTTTTAAGAATTTTTTAAGTGATCACAGATTATTGTCCTTTTGCCTGTAGGACGCTTAGTTTAGCTAGAAAATGCATTTTTAGTTTTTCATATAAAAAAATCGAATTTTTCAATAAAAATAATTTTTTAAGAATTTTTTAAGTGATCACAGATTATTGTCCTTTTGCCTGTAGGACGCTTAGTTTAGCTAGAAAATGCATTTTTAGTTTTTCATATAAAAAAATCGAATTTTTCAATATAATTTTTTCAAAATAATTTTTTAAGAATTTTTTAAGTGATCACAGATTCCTTTTGCCTGTAGGACGCTTAGTTTAGCTAGAAAATGCATTTTTAGTTTTTCATATAAAAAAATCGAATTTTTCAATAAAAATAATTTTTTAAGAATTTTTTAAGTGATCACAGATTATTGTCCTTTTGCCTGTAGGACGCTTAGTTTAGCTAGAAAATGCATTTTTAGTTTTTCATATAAAAAAATCGAATTTTTCAATAAAAATATTTTTTTAAGAATTTTTTAAGAATTTTTTAAGTGATCACAGATTATTGTCCTTTTGCCTGTAGGACGCTCAGTTTAGCTAGAAAATGCATTTTTAGTTTTTCATATAAAAAAATCGAATTTTTCATATAAAAAAATCGAATTTTTCAATAAAAATAATTTTTTAAGTGATCACAGATTATTGTCCTTTTGCCTGTAGGACGCTTAGTTTAGCTGGAAAATGCATTTTTAGTTTTTCATATAAAAAAATCGAATTTTTCAATAAAAATAATTTTTTAAGAATTTTTTAAGTGATCACAGATTATTGTCCTTTTGCCTGTAGGACGCTTAGTTTAGCTAGAAAATGCATTTTCAGTTTTTCATATAAAAAAATCGAATTTTTCAATAAAAATAATTTTTTAAGAATTTTTAAAGTGATCACAGATTATTGTCCTTTTGCCTGTAGGACGCTTAGTTTAGCTGGAAAATGCATTTTTAGTTTTTCATATAAAAAAATCGAATTTTTCAATATAATTTTTTCAAAATAATTTTTTAAGAATTTTTAAGTGATCACAGATTATTGTCCTTTTGCCTGTAGGACGCTTAGTTTAGCTAGAAAATGCATTTTTAGTTTTTCATATAAAAAAATCGAATTTTTCAATAAAAATATTTTTTTAAGAATTTTTTAAGAATTTTTTAAGTGATCACAGATTCCTTTTGCCTGTAGGACGCTTAGTTTAGCTGAAAATGCATTTTTAGTTTTTCATATAAAAAAATCGAATTTTTCAATAAAAATAATTTTTCAAGAATTTTTTAAGTGATCACAGATTATTGTCCTTTTGCCTGTAGGACGCTTAGTTTAGCTAGAAAATGCATTTTTAGTTTTTCATATAAAAAAATCGAATTTTTCAATAAAAATAATTTTTTAAGAATTTTTTAAGTGATCACAGATTATTGTCCTTTTGCCTGTAGGACGCTTAGTTTAGCTAGAAAATGCATTTTTAGTTTTTCATATAAAAAAATCGAATTTTTCAATAAAAATAATTTTTTAAGAATTTTATAAGTGATCACAGATTATTGTCCTTTTGCCTGTAGGACGCTTAGTTTAGCTAGAAAATGCATTTTTAGTTTTTCATATAAAAAAATCGAATTTTTCAATATAATTTTTTCAAAATAATTTTTTAAGAATTTTTTAAGTGATCACAGATTATTGTCCTTTTGCCTGTAGGACGCTTAGTTTAGCTAGAAAATGCATTTTTAGTTTTTGATATAAAAAAATCGAATTTTTCAATAAAAATAATTTTTTAAAAATTTTTTAAGAATTTTTTAAGTGATCACAGATTATTGTCCTTTTGCCTGTAGGACGCTTAGTTTAGCTGGAAAATGCATTTTTAGTTTTTCATATAAAAAAATCGAATTTTTCAATAAAAATAATTTTTTAAGAATTTTCTAAGTGTTCACAGATTATTGTCCTTTTGCCTGTAGGACGCTTAGTTTAGCTAGAAAATGCATTTTTAGTTTTTCATATAAAAAAAAACGAATTTTTCAATAAAAATAATTTTTTAAGTGATCACAGATTATTGTCCTTTTGCCTGTAGGACACTTAGTTTAGCTGGAAAATGCATTTTTAGTTTTTCATATAAAAAAATCGAATTTTTCAATAAAAATAATTTTTTAAGAATTTTCTAAGTGTTCACAGATTATTGTCCTTTTGCCTGTAGGACGCTTAGTTTAGCTAGAAAATGCATTTTTAGTTTTTCATATAAAAAAATCGAATTTTTCAATAAAAATAATTTTTTAAGAATTTTTTAAGTGATCACAGATTATTGTCCTTTTGCCTGTAGGACGCTTAGTTTAGCTAGAAAATGCATTTTTAGTTTTTCATATAAAAAAATCGAATTTTTCAATAAAAATAATTTTTTAAGAATTTTTTAAGTGATCACAGATTATTGTCCTTTTGCCTGTAGGACGCTTAGTTTAGCTAGAAAATGCATTTTTAGTTTTTCATATAAAAAAATCGTATTTTTCAATAAAAATAATTTTTTAAGAATTTTATAAGTGATCACAGATTATTGTCCTTTTGCCTGTAGGACGCTTAGTTTAGCTAGAAAATGCATTTTTAGTTTTTCATATAAAAAAATCGAATTTTTCAATAAAAATATTTTTTTAAGAATTTTTTAAGAATTTTTTAAGTGATCACAGATTATTGTCCTTTTGCCTGTAGGACGCTTAGTTTAGCTAGAAAATTCATTTTTAGTTTTTCATATAAAAAAATCGAATTTTTCAATAAAAATAATTTTTTAAGAATTTTTTAAGTGATCACAGATTATTGTCCTTTTGCCTGTAGGACGCTTAGTTTAGCTGAAAAATGCATTTTTAGTTTTTCATATAAAAAAATCGAATTTTTCAATAAAAATAATTTTTTAAGAATTTTATAAGTGATCACAGATTATTGTCCTTTTGCCTGTAGGACGCTTAGTTTAGCTAGAAAATGCATTTTTAGTTTTTCATATAAAAAAATCGAATTTTTCAATAAAAATAATTTTTTAAAAATTTTTTAAGAATTTTTTAAGTGATCACAGATTTTTGTCCTTTTGCCTGTAGGACGCTTAGTTTAGATAGAAAATGCATTTTTAGTTTTTCATATAAAAAAAATCGAATTTTTCAATAAAAATAATTTTTTAAGTGATCACAGATTATTGTCCTTTTGCCTGTAGGACACTTAGTTTAGCTGGAAAATGCATTTTTAGTTTTTCATATAAAAAAATCGAATTTTTCAATAAAAATAATTTTTTAAGAATTTTCTAAGTGTTCACAGATTATTGTCCTTTTGCCTGTAGGACGCTTAGTTTAGCTAGAAAATGCATTTTTAGTTTTTCATATAAAAAAATCGAATTTTTCAATAAAAATAATTTTTTAAGAATTTTTTAAGTGATCACAGATTATTGTCCTTTTGCCTGTAGGACGCTTAGTTTAGCTAGAAAATGCATTTTTAGTTTTTCATATAAAAAAATCGAATTTTTCAATAAAAATATTTTTTTAAGAATTTTTTAAGAATTTTTTAAGTGATCACAGATTATTGTCCTTTTGCCTGTAGGACGCTTAGTTTAGCTAGAAAATTCATTTTTAGTTTTTCATATAAAAAAATCGAATTTTTCAATAAAAATAATTTTTTAAGAATTTTTTAAGTGATCACAGATTATTGTCCTTTTGCCTGTAGGACGCTTAGTTTAGCTGAAAAATGCATTTTTAGTTTTTCATATAAAAAAATCGAATTTTTCAATAAAAATAATTTTTAAGAATTTTATAAGTGATCACAGATTATTGTCCTTTTGCCTGTAGGACGCTTAGTTTAGCTAGAAAATGCATTTTTAGTTTTTCATATAAAAAAATCGAATTTTTCAATAAAAATAATTTTTTAAAAATTTTTTAAGAATTTTTTAAGTGATCACAGATTATTGTCCTTTTGCCTGTAGGACGCTTAGTTTAGATAGAAAATGCATTTTTAGTTTTTCATATAAAAAAAATCGAATTTTTCAATAAAAATAATTTTTTAAGTGATCACAGATTATTGTCCTTTTGCCTGTAGGACACTTAGTTTAGCTGGAAAATGCATTTTTAGTTTTTCATATAAAAAAATCGAATTTTTCAATAAAAATAATTTTTTAAGAATTTTCTAAGTGTTCACAGATTATTGTCCTTTTGCCTGTAGGACGCTTAGTTTAGCTAGAAAATGCATTTTTAGTTATTCATATAAAAAAATCGAATTTTTCAATAAAAATAATTTTTTAAGAATTTTTTAAGTGATCACAGATTATTGTCCTTTTGCCTGTAGGACGCTTAGAAAATGCATTTTTAGTTTTTCATATAAAAAAATCGAATTTTTCAATAAAAATAATTTTTTAAGAATTTTTTAAGTGATCACAGATTATTGTCCTTTTGCCTGTAGGACGCTTAGTTTAGCTAGAAAATGCATTTTTAGTTTTTCATATAAAAAAATCGAATTTTTCAATAAAAATAATTTTTTAAGAATTTTATAAGTGATCACAGAATATTGTCCTTTTGCCTGTAGGACGCTTAGTTTAGCTAGAAAATGCATTTTTAGTTTTTCATATAAAAAAATCGAATTTTTCAATAAAAATAATTTTTTAAAAATTTTTTAAGAATTTTTTAAGTGATCACAGATTATTGTCCTTTTGCCTGTAGGACGCTTAGTTTAGATAGAAAATGCATTTTTAGTTTTTCATATAAAAAAAATCGAAGTTTTCAATAAAAATAATTTTTTAAGTGATCACAGATTATTGTCCTTTTGCCTGTAGGACACTTAGTTTAGCTGGAAAATGCATTTTTAGTTTTTCATATAAAAAAATCGAATTTTTCAATAAAAATAATTTTTTAAGAATTTTCTAAGTGATCACAGATTATTGTCCTTTTGCCTGTAGGACGCTTAGTTTAGCTGAAAAATGTATTTTTAGTTTTTCATATAAAAAAATCGAATTTTTCAATAAAAATAATTTTTCAAGAATTTTTTAAGTTAATTTTAATTTAATTTTTTAGAAAATGCATTTTTAGTTTTTCATATAAAAAAATCGAATTTTTCAATATAATTTTTTCAAAATAATTTTTTAAGAATTTTTTAAGTGATCACAGATTATTGTCCTTTTGCCTGTAGGACGCTTAGTTTAGCTAGAAAATGCATTTTTAGTTTTTCATATAAAAAAATCGAATTTTTCAATAAAAATAATTTTTTAAAAATTTTTTAAGAATTTTTTAAGTGATCACAGATTATTGTCCTTTTGCCTGTAGGACGCTTAGTTTAGATAGAAAATGCATTTTTAGTTTTTCATATAAAAAAAATCGAATTTTTCAATAAAAATAATTTTTTAAGTGATCACAGATTATTGTCCTTTTGCCTGTAGGACACTTAGTTTAGCTGGAAAATGCATTTTTAGTTTTTCATATAAAAAAATCGAATTTTTCAATAAAAATAATTTTTTAAGAATTTTCTAAGTGTTCACAGATTATTGTCCTTTTGCCTGTAGGACGCTTAGTTTAGCTAGAAAATGCATTTTTAGTTTTTCATATAAAAAAATCGAATTTTTCAATAAAAATAATTTTTTAAGAATTTTTTAAGTGATCACAGATTATTGTCCTTTTGCCTGTAGGACGCTTAGTTTAGCTAGAAAATGCATTTTTAGTTTTTCATATAAAAAAATCGAATTTTTCAATAAAAATCCCTTTTTTATAGATTTTTAAGTGATCACAGATTATTGTCCTTTTGCCTGTAGGACGCTTTTGCCTGTAGGACGCTTAGTTTAGCTGGAAAATGCATTTTTAGTTTTTCATATAAAAAAATCGAATTTTTCAATAAAAATATTTTTTTAAGAATTTTTTAAGAATTTTTTAAGTGATCACAGATTATTGTCCTTTTGCCTGTAGGACGCTTAGTTTAGCTAGAAAATGCATTTTTAGTTTTTCATATAAAAAAATCGAATTTTTCAATAAAAATAATTTTTTAAGAATTTTTTAAGTGATCACAGATTATTGTCCTTTTGCCTGTAGGACGCTTAGTTTAGCTGGAAAATGCATTTTTAGTTTTTCATATAAAAAAATCGAATTTTTCAATAAAAATAATTTTTTAAGAATTTTTTAAGTGATCACAGATTATTGTCCTTTTGCCTGTAGGACGCTTAGTTTAGCTAGAAAATGCATTTTTAGTTTTTCATATAAAAAAACCGAATTTTTCAATAAAAATAATTTTTTAAAAATTTTTTAAGAATTTTTTAAGTGATCACAGATTATTGTCCTTTCGCCTGTAGGACGCTTAGTTTAGCTAGAAAATGCATTTTTAGTTTTTCATATAAAAAAATCGAATTTTTCAATAAAAATAATTTTTTAAGAATTTTTTAAGTGATCACAGATTATTGTCCTTTTGCCTGTAGGACGCTTAGTTTAGCTAGAAAATGCATTTTTAGTTTTTCATATAAAAAAATCGAATTTTTCAATAAAAATAATATTTTAAGAATTTTTTAAGTGATCACAGATTATTGTCCTTTTGCCTGTAGGACGCTTAGTTTAGCTAGAAAATGCATTTTTAATTTTTCATATAAAAAAATCGAATTTTTCAATAAGAATAATTTTTTAAGAATTTTTTAAGTGATCACAGATTATTGTCCTTTTGCCTGTAGGACGCTTAGTTTAGCTAGAAAATGCATTTTTAGTTTTTCATATAAAAAAATCGAATTTTTCAATAAGAATAATTTTTTAAGAATTTTTTAAGTGATCACAGATTATTGTCCTTTAGCTTGTAGGACGCTTACTTTAGCTAGAAAATGCATTTTTAGTTTTTCATATAAAAAAATCGAATTTTTCAATAAAAATAATTTTTTAAGAATTTTTTAAGTGATCACAGATTATTGTCCTTTTGCCTGTAGGACGCTTAGTTTAGCTGGAAAATGCATTTTTAGTTTTTCATATAAAAAAATCGAATTTTTCAATAAAAATAATTTTTTAAGAATTTTTTAAGTGATCACAGATTATTGTCCTTTTGCCTGTAGGACGCTTAGTTTAGCTAGAAAATGCATTTTTAGTTTTTCATATAAAAAAATCGAATTTTTCAATAAAAATAATTTTTTAAGAATTTTTTAAGTGATCACAGATTATTGTCCTTTTGCCTGTAGGACGCTTAGTTTAGCTAGAAAATGCATTTTTAGTTTTTCATATAAAAAAATCGAATTTTTCAATAAAAATAATTTTTTAAGAATTTTTTAAGTGATTACAGATTATTGTCCTTTTGCCTGTAGGACGCTTAGTTTAGCTAGAAAATGCATTTTTAGTTTTTCATATAAAAAAATCGAATTTTTCAATAAAAACAATTTTTTAAAAATTTTTTAAGAATAAAATAAAAATAATTTTTTAAGAATTTTCTAAGTGATCACAGTCCTTTTGCCTGTAGGACGCTTAGTTTAGCTAGAAAATGCATTTTTAGTTTTTCATATAAAAAAATCGAATTTTTCAATAAAAATAATTTTTTAAGAATTTTTTAAGTGATCACAGATTATTGTCCTTTTGCCTGTAGGACGCTTAGTTTAGCTAGAAAATGCATTTTTAGTTTTTCATATAAAAAAATCGAATTTTTCAATAAAAATAATTTTTTAAAAATTTTTTAAGAATTTTTTAAGTGATCACAGATTATTGTCCTTTTGCCTGTAGGACGCTTAGTTTAGCTAGAAAATGCATTTTTAGTTTTTCATATAAAAAAATCGAATTTTTCAATAAAAATAATTTTTTAAGAATTTTTTAAGTGATCACAGATTATTGTCCTTTTGCCTGTAGGACGCTTAGTTTAGCTAGAAAATGCATTTTTAATTTTTCATATAAAAAAATCGAATTTTTCAATAAAAATAATTTTTTAAGAATTTTTTAAGTGATCACAGATTATTGTCCTTTTGCCTGTAGGACGCTTAGTTTAGCTAGAAAATGCATTTTTAGTTTTTCATATAAAAAAATCGAATTTTTCAATAAAAATAATTTTTTAAGAATTTTTTAAGTGATCACTGATTATTGTCCTTTTGCCTGTAGGACGCTTAGTTTAGCTAGAAAATGCATTTTTAGTTTTTCATATAAAAAAATCGAATTTTTCAATAAAAATAATTTTTTAAGAATTTTTTAAGTGATCACAGATTATTGTCCTTTTGCCTGTAGGACGTTTAGTTTAGCTAGAAAATGCATTTTTAATTTTTCATATAAAAAGATCGAATTTTTCAATAAGAATAATTTTTTAAGAATTTTTTAAGTGATCACAGATTATTGTCCTTTTGCCTGTAGGACGCTTAGTTTAGCTAGAAAATGCATTTTTAGTTTTTCATATAAAAAAATCGAATTTTTCAATAAGAATAATTTTTTAAGAATTTTTTAAGTGATCACAGATTATTGTCCTTTGGCCTGTAGGACGCTTACTTTAGCTAGAAAATGCATTTTTAGTTTTTCATATAAAAAAATCGAATTTTTCAATAAAAATAATTTTTTAAGAATTTTTTAAGTGATCACAGATTATTGTCCTTTTGCCTGTAGGACGCTTAGTTTAGCTGGAAAATGCATTTTTAGTTTTTCATATAAAAAAATCGAATTTTTCAATAAAAATAATTTTTTAAGAATTTTTTAAGTGATCACAGATTATTGTCCTTTTGCCTGTAGGACGCTTAGTTTAGCTAGAAAATGCATTTTTAGTTTTTCATATAAAAAAATCGAATTTTTCAATAAAAATAATTTTTTAAGAATTTTTTAAGTGATCACAGATTATTGTCCTTTTGCCTGTAGGACGCTTAGTTTAGCTAGAAAATGCATTTTTAGTTTTTCATATAAAAAAATCGAATTTTTCAATAAAAATAATTTTTTAAGAATTTTTTAAGTGATTACAGATTATTGTCCTTTTGCCTGTAGGACGCTTAGTTTAGCTAGAAAATGCATTTTTAGTTTTTTATATAAAAAAATCGAATTTTTCAATAAAAATAATTTTTTAAGAATTTTTTAAGTGATCACAGATTATTGTCCTTTTGCCTGTAGGACGCTTAGTTTAGCTAGAAAATGCATTTTTAGTTTTTCATATAAAAAAATCGAATTTTTTAATATAATTTTTTCAAAATAATTTTTTAAGAATTTTTTAAGTGATCACAGATTCCTTTTGCCTGTAGGAATTTTTCAATAAAAATAATTTTTTAAAAATTTTTTAAGAATTTTTTAAGTGATCACAGATTATTGTCCTTTTGCCTGTAGGACGCTTAGTTTAGCTAGAAAATGCATTTTTAGTTTTTCATATAAAAAAATCGAATTTTTCAATAAAAATAATTTTTTAAAAATTTTTTAAGAATTTTTTAAGTGATCACAGATTATTGTCCTTTTGCCTGTAGGACGCTTAGTTTAGCTAGAAAATGCATTTTTAATTTTTCATATAAAAAAATCGAATTTTTCAATAAAAATAATTTTTTAAGAATTTTTTAAGTGATCACAGATTATTGTCCTTTTGCCTGTAGGACGCTTAGTTTAGCTAGAAAATGCATTTTTAGTTTTTCATATAAAAAAATCGAATTTTTCAATAAAAATAATTTTTTAAGAATTTTTTAAGTGATCACTGATTATTGTCCTTTTGCCTGTAGGACGCTTAGTTTAGCTAGAAAATGCATTTTTAGTTTTTCATATAAAAAAATCGAATTTTTCAATAAAAATAATTTTTTAAGAATTTTTTAAGTGATCACAGATTATTGTCCTTTTGCCTGTAGGACGCTTAGTTTAGCTAGAAAATGCATTTTTAATTTTTCATATAAAAAAATCGAATTTTTCAATAAGAATAATTTTTTAAGAATTTTTTAAGTGATCACAGATTATTGTCCTTTTGCCTGTAGGACGCTTAGTTTAGCTAGAAAATGCATTTTTAGTTTTTCATATAAAAAAATCGAATTTTTCAATAAGAATAATTTTTTAAGAATTTTTTAAGTGATCACAGATTATTGTCCTTTGGCCTGTAGGACGCTTACTTTAGCTAGAAAATGCATTTTTAGTTTTTCATATAAAAAAATCGAATTTTTCAATAAAAATAATTTTTTAAGAATTTTTTAAGTGATCACAGATTATTGTCCTTTTGCCTGTAGGACGCTTAGTTTAGCTGGAAAATGCATTTTTAGTTTTTCATATAAAAAAATCGAATTTTTCAATAAAAATAATTTTTTAAGAATTTTTTAAGTGATCACAGATTATTGTCCTTTTGCCTGTAGGACGCTTAGTTTAGCTAGAAAATGCATTTTTAGTTTTTCATATAAAAAAATCGAATTTTTCAATAAAAATAATTTTTTAAGAATTTTTTAAGTGATCACAGATTATTGTCCTTTTGCCTGTAGGACGCTTAGTTTAGCTAGAAAATGCATTTTTAGTTTTTCATATAAAAAAATCGAATTTTTCAATAAAAATAATTTTTTAAGAATTTTTTAAGTGATTACAGATTATTGTCCTTTTGCCTGTAGGACGCTTAGTTTAGCTAGAAAATGCATTTTTAGTTTTTTATATAAAAAAATCGAATTTTTCAATAAAAATAATTTTTTAAGAATTTTTTAAGTGATCACAGATTATTGTCCTTTTGCCTGTAGGACGCTTAGTTTAGCTAGAAAATGCATTTTTAGTTTTTCATATAAAAAAATCGAATTTTTTAATATAATTTTTTCAAAATAATTTTTTAAGAATTTTTTAAGTGATCACAGATTCCTTTTGCCTGTAGGACGCTTAGTTTAGCTAGAAAATGCATTTTTAGTTTTTCATATAAAAAAATCGAATTTTTCAATAAAAATAATTTTTTAAGAATTTTTTAAGTGATCACAGATTATTGTCCTTTTGCCTGTAGGACGCTTAGTTTAGCTAGAAAATGCATTTTTAGTTTTTCATATAAAAAAATCGAATTTTTCAATAAAAATAATTTTTTAAGTGATCACAGATTATTGTCCTTTTGCCTGTAGGACGCTTAGTTTAGCTGGAAAATGCATTTTTAGTTTTTCATATAAAAAAATCGAATTTTTCAATAAAAATAATTTTTTAAGAATTTTTTAAGTGATCACAGATTATTGTCCTTTTGCCTGTAGGACGCTTAGTTTAGCTAGAAAATGCATTTTTAGTTTTTCATATAAAAAATCGAATTTTTCAATAAAAATAATTTTTTAAGAATTTTTTAAGTGATCACAGATTATTGTCCTTTTGCCTGTAGGACGCTTAGTTTAGCTAGAAAATGCATTTTTAGTTTTTCATATAAAAAAATCGAATTTTTCAATAAAAATAATTTTTTAAGAATTTTTTAAGTGATCACAGATTATTGTCCTTTTGCCTGTAGGACGCTTAGTTTAGCTAGAAAATGCATTTTTAGTTTTTCATATAAAAAAATCGAATTTTTCAATATAATTTTTTCAAAATAATTTTTTAAGAATTTTTTAAGTGATCACAGATTCCTTTTGCCTGTAGGACGCTTAGTTTAGCTAGAAAATGCATTTTTAGTTTTTCATATAAAAAAATCGAATTTTTCAATAAAAATAATTTTTTAAGAATTTTTTAAGTGATCACAGATTATTGTCCTTTTGCCTGTAGGACGCTTAGTTTAGCTAGAAAATGCATTTTTAGTTTTTCATATAAAAAAATCGAATTTTTCAATAAAAATAATTT
This sequence comes from Phasia obesa, assembly GCA_949628195.1. NCBI lineage: Eukaryota > Metazoa > Arthropoda > Insecta > Diptera > Tachinidae > Phasia > Phasia obesa. The sequence continues at coordinate 159,100,734 of OX451216.1, forward strand.
TTTAAGAATTTTTTAAGTGATTACAGATTATTGTCCTTTTGCCTGTAGGACGCTTAGTTTAGCTAGAAAATGCATTTTTAGTTTTTCATATAAAAAAATCGAATTTTTCAATAAAAACAATTTTTTAAAAATTTTTTAAGAATAAAATAAAAATAATTTTTTAAGAATTTTCTAAGTGATCACAGTCCTTTTGCCTGTAGGACGCTTAGTTTAGCTAGAAAATGCATTTTTAGTTTTTCATATAAAAAAATCGAATTTTTCAATAAAAATAATTTTTTAAGAATTTTTTAAGTGATCACAGATTATTGTCCTTTTGCCTGTAGGACGCTTAGTTTAGCTAGAAAATGCATTTTTAGTTTTTCATATAAAAAAATCGAATTTTTCAATAAAAATAATTTTTTAAAAATTTTTTAAGAATTTTTTAAGTGATCACAGATTATTGTCCTTTTGCCTGTAGGACGCTTAGTTTAGCTAGAAAATGCATTTTTAGTTTTTCATATAAAAAAATCGAATTTTTCAATAAAAATAATTTTTTAAGAATTTTTTAAGTGATCACAGATTATTGTCCTTTTGCCTGTAGGACGCTTAGTTTAGCTAGAAAATGCATTTTTAGTTTTTCATATAAAAAAATCGAATTTTTCAATAAGAATAATTTTTTAAGAATTTTTTAAGTGATCACAGATTATTGTCCTTTTGCCTGTAGGACGCTTAGTTTAGCTAGAAAATGCATTTTTAGTTTTTCATATAAAAAAATCGAATTTTTCAATAAAAATAATTTTTTAAGAATTTTTTAAGTGATCACAGATTATTGTCCTTTTGCCTGTAGGACGCTTAGTTTAGCTAGAAAATGCATTTTTAGTTTTTCATATAAAAAAATCGAATTTTTCAATAAAAATAATTTTTTAAAAATTTTTTAAGAATTTTTTAAGTGATCACAGATTATTGTCCTTTTGCCTGTAGGACGCTTAGTTTAGCTAGAAAATGCATTTTTAATTTTTCATATAAAAAAATCGAATTTTTCAATAAAAATAATTTTTTAAGAATTTTTTAAGTGATCACAGATTATTGTCCTTTTGCCTGTAGGACGCTTAGTTTAGCTAGAAAATGCATTTTTAGTTTTTCATATAAAAAAATCGAATTTTTCAATAAGAATAATTTTTTAAGAATTTTTTAAGTGATCACAGATTATTGTCCTTTAGCCTGTAGGACGCTTACTTTAGCTAGAAAATGCATTTTTAGTTTTTCATATAAAAAAAACGAATTTTTCAATAAAAATAATTTTTTAAGAATTTTCTAAGTGATCACAGATTATTGTCCTTTTGCCTGTAGGACGCTTAGTTTAGCTAGAAAATGCATTTTTAGTTTTTCATATAAAAAAATCGAATTTTTCAATAAAAATAATTTTTTAAGAATTTTTTAAGTGATCACAGATTATTGTCCTTTTGCCTGTAGGACGCTTAGTTTAGCTAGAAAATGCATTTTTAGTTTTTCATATAAAAAAATCGAATTTTTCAATAAAAATAATTTTTTAAAAATTTTTTAAGAATTTTTTAAGTGATCACAGATTATTGTCCTTTTGCCTGTAGGACGCTTAGTTTAGCTAGAAAATGCATTTTTAATTTTTCATATAAAAAAATCGAATTTTTCAATAAAAATAATTTTTTAAGAATTTTTTAAGTGATCACAGATTATTGTCCTTTTGCCTGTAGGACGCTTAGTTTAGCTAGAAAATGCATTTTTAGTTTTTCATATAAAAAAATCGAATTTTTCAATAAAAATAATTTTTTAAGAATTTTTTAAGTGATCACTGATTATTGTCCTTTTGCCTGTAGGACGCTTAGTTTAGCTAGAAAATGCATTTTTAGTTTTTCATATAAAAAAATCGAATTTTTCAATAAAAATCCCTTTTTTTATAGATTTTTAAGTGATCACAGATTATTGTCCTTTTGCCTGTAGGACGCTTAGTTTAGCTAGAAAATGCATTTTTAGTATTTCATATAAAAAAATCGAATTTTTCAATATAATTTTTTCAAAATAATTTTTTAAGAATTTTTTAAGTGATCACAGATTATTGTCCTTTTGCCTGTAGGACGCTTAGTTTAGCTAGAAAATGCATTTTTAGTTTTTCATATAAAAAATCGAATTTTTCAATAAAAATAATTTTTTAAGTGATCACAGATTATTGTCCTTTTGCCGGTAGGACGCTTAGTTTAGCTAGAAAATACATTTTTAGTTTTTCATATAAAAAAATCGAATTTTTCAATAAAAATATTTTTTTAAGAATTTTTTAAGAATTTTTTAAGTGATCACAGATTATTGTCCTTTTGCCTGTAGGACGCTTAGTTTAGCTGGAAAATGCATTTTTAGTTTTTCATATAAAAAAATCGAATTTTTCAATAAAAATATTTTTTTAAGAATTTTTTAAGAATTTTTTAAGTGATCACAGATTATTGTCCTTTTGCCTGTAGGACGCTTAGTTTAGCTAGAAAATGCATTTTTAGTTTTTCATATAAAAAAATCGAATTTTTCAATAAAAATAATTTTTTAAGAATTTTTTAAGTGATCACAGATTATTGTCCTTTTGCCTGTAGGACGCTTAGTTTAGCTAGAAAATGCATTTTTGGTTTTTCATATAAAAAAATCGAATTTTTCAATATAATTTTTTCAAAATAATTTTTTAAGAATTTTTTAAGTGATCACAGATTATTGTCCTTTTGCCTGTAGGACGCTTAGTTTAGCTAGAAAATGCATTTTTAGTTTTTCATATAAAAAAATCGAATTTTTCAATAAAAATAATTTTTTAAGAATTTTTTAAGTGATCACAGATTATTGTCCTTTTGCCTGTAGGACGCTTAGTTTAGCTAGAAAATGCATTTTTAGTTTTTAATATAAAAAAATCGAATTTTTCAATAAAAATATTTTTTTAAGAATTTTTTAAGAATTTTTTAAGTGATCACAGATTATTGTCCTTTTGCCTGTAGGACGCTTAGTTTAGCTAGAAAATTCATTTTTAGTTTTTCATATAAAAAAATCGAATTTTTCAATAAAAATAATTTTTTAAGAATTTTTTAAGTGATCACAGATTATTGTCCTTTTGCCTGTAGGACGCTTAGTTTAGCTAGAAAATGCATTTTTAGTTTTTCATATAAAAAAATCGAATTTTTCAATATAATTTTTTCAAAATAATTTTTTAAGAATTTTTTAAGTGATCACAGATTATTGTCCTTTTGCCTGTAGGACGCTTAGTTTAGCTAGAAAATGCATTTTTAGTTTTTCATATAAAAAAATCGAATTTTTCAATAAAAATAATTTTTTAAAAATTTTTTAAGAATTTTTTAAGTGATCACAGATTATTGTCCTTTTGCCTGTAGGACGCTTAGTTTAGCTAGAAAATGCATTTTTAGTTTTTCATATAAAAAAATCGAATTTTTCAATAAAAATAATTTTTTAAGTGATCACAGATTATTGTCCTTTTGCCTGTAGGACGCTTAGTTTAGCTAGAAAATGCATTTTTAGTTTTTCATATAAAAAAATCGAATTTTTCAATAAAAATATTTTTTTAAGAATTTTTTAAGAATTTTTTAAGTGATCACAGATTATTGTCCTTTTGCCTGTAGGACGCTTAGTTTAGCTAGAAAATGCATTTTTAGTTTTTCATATAAAAAAATCGAATTTTTCAATAAGAATAATTTTTTAAGAATTTTTTAAGTGATCACAGATTATTGTCCTTTTGCCTGTAGGACGCTTAGTTTAGCTAGAAAATGCATTTTTAGTTTTTCATATAAAAAAATCGAATTTTTCAATAAAAATAATTTTTTAAGAATTTTTTAAGTGATCACAGATTATTGTCCTTTTGCCTGTAGGACGCTTAGTTTAGCTAGAAAATGCATTTTTAGTTTTTCATATAAAAAAATCGAATTTTTCAATAAAAATATTTTTTTAAGAATTTTTTAAGAATTTTTTAAGTGATCACAGATTATTGTCCTTTTGCCTGTAGGACGCTTAGTTTAGCTAGAAAATTCATTTTTAGTTTTTCATATAAAAAAATCGAATTTTTCAATAAAAATAATTTTTTAAGAATTTTTTAAGTGATCACAGATTATTGTCCTTTTGCCTGTAGGACGCTTAGTTTAGCTAGAAAATGCATTTTTAGTTTTTCATATAAAAAAATCGAATTTTTCAATAAAAATAATTTTTGAAGTGATCACAGATTATTGTCCTTTTGCCTGTAGGACGCTTAGTTTAGCTGGAAAATGCATTTTTAGTTTTTCATATAAAAAAATCGAATTTTTCAATAATAATAATTTTTTAAGAAATTTCTAAGTGTTCACAGATTATTGTCCTTTTGCCTGTAGGACGCTTAGTTTAGCTAGAAAATGCATTTTTAGTTTTTCATATAAAAAAATCGAATTTTTCAATAAAAATAATTTTTTAAGAATTTTTTAAGTGATCACAGATTATTGTCCTTTTGCCTGTAGGACACTTAGTTTAGCTAGAAAATGCATTTTTAGTTTTTCATATAAAAAAATCGAATTTTTCAATAAAAATAATTTTTTAAAAATTTTTTAAGTGATCACAGATTATTGTCCTTTTGCCTGTAGGACGCTTAGTTTAGCTAGAAAATGCATTTTTAGTTTTTCATATAAAAAAATCGAATTTTTCAATAAAAATAATTTTTTAAGAATTTTTTAAGTGATCACAGATTATTGTCCTTTTGCCTGTAGGACGCTTAGTTTAGCTAGAAAATGCATTTTTAGTTTTTCATATAAAAAAATCGAATTTTTCAATAAGAATAATTTTTTAAGAATTTTTTAAGTGATCACAGATTATTGTCCTTTTGCCTGTAGGACGCTTAGTTTAGCTAGAAAATGCATTTTTAGTTTTTCATATAAAAAAATCGAATTTTTCAATAAAAATAATTTTTTAAGAATTTTTTAAGTGATCACAGATTATTGTCCTTTTGCCTGTAGGACGCTTAGTTTAGCTGGAAAATGCATTTTTAGTTTTTCATATAAAAAAATCGAATTTTTCAATAAAAATAATTTTTTAAGAATTTTTTAAGTGATCACAGATTATTGTCCTTTTGCCTGTAGGACGCTTAGTTTAGCTAGAAAATGCATTTTTAGCTTTTCATATAAAAAAACCGAATTTTTCAATAAAAATAATTTTTTAAAATTTTTTTAAGAATTTTTTAAGTGATCACAGATTATTGTCCTTTCGCCTGTAGGACGCTTAGTTTAGCTAGAAAATGCATTTTTAGTTTTTCATATAAAAAAATCGAATTTTTCAATAAAAATAATTTTTTAAGAATTTTTTAAGTGATCACAGATTATTGTCCTTTTGCCTGTAGGACGCTTAGTTTAGCTAGAAAATGCATTTTTAGTTTTTCATATAAAAAAATCGAATTTTTCAATAAAAATAATTTTTTAAGAATTTTTTAAGTGATCACAGATTATTGTCCTTTTGCCTGTAGGACGCTTAGTTTAGCTAGAAAATGCATTTTTAGTTTTTCATATAAAAAAATCGAATTTTTCAATAAAAATAATTTTTTAAGAATTTTTTAAGTGATCACAGATTATTGTCCTTTTGCCTGTAGGACGCTTAGTTTAGCTAGAAAATGCATTTTTAATTTTTCATATAAAAAAATCGAATTTTTCAATAAGAATAATTTTTTAAGAATTTTTTAAGTGATCACAGATTATTGTCCTTTTACCTGTAGGACGCTTAGTTTAGCTAGAAAATGCATTTTTAATTTTTCATATAAAAAAATCGAATTTTTCAATAAGAATAATTTTTTAAGAATTTTTTAAGTGATCACAGATTATTGTCCTTTAGCCTGTAGGACGCTTACTTTAGCTAGAAAATGCATTTTTAGTTTTTCATATAAAAAAAATCGAATTTTTCAATAAAAATAATTATTTAAAAATTTTTTAAGTGATCACAGATTATTGTCCTTTTGCCTGTAGGACGCTTAGTTTAGCTAGAAAATGCATTTTTAGTTTTTCATATAAAAAAATCGAATTTTTCAATAAAAATAATTTTTTAAGAATTTTTTAAGTGATCACAGATTATTGTCCTTTTGCCTGTAGGACGCTTAGTTTAGCTAGAAAATGCATTTTTAGTTTTTCATATAAAAAAATCGAATTTTTCAATAAAAATAATTTTTTAAGAATTTTTTAAGTGATCACAGATTATTGTCCTTTTGCCTGTAGGACGCTTAGTTTAGCTAGAAAATGCATTTTTAGTTTTTCATATAAAAAAATCGAATTTTTCAATAAAAATATTTTTTTAAGAATTTTTTAAGAATTTTTTAAGTGATCACAGATTATTGTCCTTTTGCCTGTAGGACGCTTAGTTTAGCTAGAAAATGCATTTTTAGTTTTTCATATAAAAAAATCGAATTTTTCAATAAGAATAATTTTTTAAGAATTTTTTAAGTGATCACAGATTATTGTCCTTTTGCCTGTAGGACGCTTAGTTTAGCTAGAAAATGCATTTTTAGTTTTTCATATAAAAAAATCGAATTTTTCAATAAAAATAATTTTTTAAGAATTTTTTAAGTGATCACAGATTATTGTCCTTTTGCCTGTAGGACGCTTAGTTTAGCTAGAAAATGCATTTTTAGTTTTTCATATAAAAAAATCGAATTTTTCAATAAAAATATTTTTTTAAGAATTTTTTAAGAATTTTTTAAGTGATCACAGATTATTGTCCTTTTGCCTGTAGGACGCTTAGTTTAGCTAGAAAATTCATTTTTAGTTTTTCATATAAAAAAATCGAATTTTTCAATAAAAATAATTTTTTAAGAATTTTTTAAGTGATCACAGATTATTGTCCTTTTGCCTGTAGGACGCTTAGTTTAGCTAGAAAATGCATTTTTAGTTTTTCATATAAAAAAATCGAATTTTTCAATAAAAATAATTTTTGAAGTGATCACAGATTATTGTCCTTTTGCCTGTAGGACGCTTAGTTTAGCTGGAAAATGCATTTTTAGTTTTTCATATAAAAAAATCGAATTTTTCAATAATAATAATTTTTTAAGAAATTTCTAAGTGTTCACAGATTATTGTCCTTTTGCCTGTAGGACGCTTAGTTTAGCTAGAAAATGCATTTTTAGTTTTTCATATAAAAAAATCGAATTTTTCAATAAAAATAATTTTTTAAGAATTTTTTAAGTGATCACAGATTATTGTCCTTTTGCCTGTAGGACACTTAGTTTAGCTAGAAAATGCATTTTTAGTTTTTCATATAAAAAAATCGAATTTTTCAATAAAAATAATTTTTTAAAAATTTTTTAAGTGATCACAGATTATTGTCCTTTTGCCTGTAGGACGCTTAGTTTAGCTAGAAAATGCATTTTTAGTTTTTCATATAAAAAAATCGAATTTTTCAATAAAAATAATTTTTTAAGAATTTTTTAAGTGATCACAGATTATTGTCCTTTTGCCTGTAGGACGCTTAGTTTAGCTAGAAAATGCATTTTTAGTTTTTCATATAAAAAAATCGAATTTTTCAATAAGAATAATTTTTTAAGAATTTTTTAAGTGATCACAGATTATTGTCCTTTTGCCTGTAGGACGCTTAGTTTAGCTAGAAAATGCATTTTTAGTTTTTCATATAAAAAAATCGAATTTTTCAATAAAAATAATTTTTTAAGAATTTTTTAAGTGATCACAGATTATTGTCCTTTTGCCTGTAGGACGCTTAGTTTAGCTGGAAAATGCATTTTTAGTTTTTCATATAAAAAAATCGAATTTTTCAATAAAAATAATTTTTTAAGAATTTTTTAAGTGATCACAGATTATTGTCCTTTTGCCTGTAGGACGCTTAGTTTAGCTAGAAAATGCATTTTTAGTTTTTCATATAAAAAAATCGAATTTTTCAATAAAAATAATTTTTTAAGAATTTTTTAAGTGATCACAGATTATTGTCCTTTTGCCTGTAGGACGCTTAGTTTAGCTAGAAAATGCATTTTTAGTTTTTCATATAAAAAAATCGAATTTTTCAATAAGAATAATTTTTTAAGAATTTTTTAAGTGATCACAGATTATTGTCCTTTTGCCTGTAGGACGCTTAGTTTAGCTAGAAAATGCATTTTTAGTTTTTCATATAAAAAAATCGAATTTTTCAATAAAAATAATTTTTTAAGAATTTTTTAAGTGATCACAGATTATTGTCCTTTTGCCTGTAGGACGCTTAGTTTAGCTAGAAAATGCATTTTTAATTTTTCATATAAAAAAATCGAATTTTTCAATAAGAATAATTTTTTAAGAATTTTTTAAGTGATCACAGATTATTGTCCTTTTACCTGTAGGACGCTTAGTTTAGCTAGAAAATGCATTTTTAATTTTTCATATAAAAAAATCGAATTTTTCAATAAGAATAATTTTTTAAGAATTTTTTAAGTGATCACAGATTATTGTCCTTTAGCCTGTAGGACGCTTACTTTAGCTAGAAAATGCATTTTTAGTTTTTCATATAAAAAAATCGAATTTTTCAATAAAAATAATTATTTAAAAATTTTTTAAGTGATCACAGATTATTGTCCTTTTGCCTGTAGGACGCTTAGTTTAGCTAGAAAATGCATTTTTAGTTTTTCATATAAAAAAATCGAATTTTTCAATAAAAATAATTTTTTAAGAATTTTTTAAGTGATCACAGATTATTGTCCTTTTGCCTGTAGGACGCTTAGTTTAGCTAGAAAATGCATTTTTAGTTTTTCATATAAAAAAATCGAATTTTTCAATAAAAATAATTTTTTAAGAATTTTTTAAGTGATCACAGATTATTGTCCTTTTGCCTGTAGGACGCTTAGTTTAGCTAGAAAATGCATTTTTAGTTTTTCATATAAAAAAATCGAATTTTTCAATAAAAATATTTTTTTAAGAATTTTTTAAGAATTTTTTAAGTGATCACAGATTATTGTCCTTTTGCCTGTAGGACGCTTAGTTTAGCTAGAAAATTCATTTTTAGTTTTTCATATAAAAAAATCGAATTTTTCAATAAAAATAATTTTTTAAGAATTTTTTAAGTGATCACAGATTATTGTCCTTTTGCCTGTAGGACGCTTAGTTTAGCTAGAAAATGCATTTTTAGTTTTTCATATAAAAAAATCGAATTTTTCAATAAAAATAATTTTTTTAAAATTTTTTAAGTGATCACAGATTATTGTCCTTTTGCCTGTAGGACGCTTAGTTTAGCTAGAAAATGCATTTTTAGTTTTTCATATAAAAAAATCGAATTTTTCAATAAAAATATTTTTTTAAGAATTTTTTAAGAATTTTTTAAGTGATCACAGATTATTGTCCTTTTGCCTGTAGGACGCTTAGTTTAGCTAGAAAATGCATTTTTAGTTTTTCATATAAAAAAATCGAATTTTTCAATAAAAATCCCTTTTTTTTATAGATTTTTAAGTGATCACAGATTATTGTCCTTTTGCCTGTAGGACGCTTAGTTTAGCTGGAAAATGCATTTTTAGTTTTTCATATAAAAAAATCGAATTTTTCAATAAAAATATTTTTTAAAGAATTTTTTAAGAATTTTTTAAGTGATCACAGATTATTGTCCTTTTGCCTGTAGGACGCTTAGTTTAGCTAGAAAATGCATTTTTAGTTTTTCATATAAAAAAATCGAATTTTTCAATAAAAATAATTTTTTAAGAATTTTTTAAGTGATCACAGATTATTGTCCTTTTGCCTGTAGGACGCTTAGTTTAGCTAGAAAATGCATTTTTAATTTTTCATATAAAAAAATCGAATTTTTCAATAAGAATAATTTTTTAAGAATTTTTTAAGTGATCACAGATTATTGTCCTTTTGCCTGTAGGACGCTTAGTTTAGCTAGAAAATGCATTTTTAGTTTTTCATATAAAAAAATCGAATTTTTCAATAAAAATAATTTTTTAAGAATTTTTTAAGTGATCACAGATTATTGTCCTTTTGCCTGTAGGACGCTTAGTTTAGCTAGAAAATGCATTTTTAGTTTTTCATATAAAAAAATCGAATTTTTCAATTTTTCTTTTGCCTGTAGGACGCTTAGTTTAGCTAGAAAATGCATTTTTAGTTTTTCATATAAAAAAATCGAATTTTTCAATAAAAATAATTTTTTAAGAATTTTTTAGGTGATCACAGATTATTGTCCTTTTGCCTGTAGGACGCTTAGTTTAGCTAGAAAATGCATTTTTAGTTTTTCATATAAAAAAATCGAATTTTTCAATAAAAATAATTTTTTAAGAATTTTTTAAGTGATTACAGATTATTGTCCTTTTGCCTGTAGGACGCTTAGTTTAGCTAGAAAATGCATTTTTAGTTTTTCATATAAAAAATCGAATTTTTCAATAAAAATAATTTTTTAAGAATTTTTTAAGTGATCACAGATTATTGTCCTTTTGCCTGTAGGACGCTTAGTTTAGGTGGAAAATGCATTTTTAGTTTTTCATATAAAAAAATCGAATTTTTCAATAAAATAATTTTTTAAGAATTTTTTAAGAATTTTTTAAGTGATCACAGATTATTGTCCTTTTGCCTGTAGGACGCTTAGTTTAGCTAGAAAATGCATTTTTAGTTTTTCATATAAAAAAATCGAATTTTTCAATAAAAATAATTTTTTAAGAATTTTTTAAGTGATCACAGATTATTGTCCTTTTGCCTGTAGGACGCTTAGTTTAGCTAGAAAATGCATTTTTAGTTTTTCATATAAAAAAATCGAATTTTTCAATAAAAATAATTTTTTAAGAATTTTTTAAGTGATCACAGATTATTGTCCTTTTGCCTGTAGGACGCTTAGTTTAGCTAGAAAATGCATTTTTAGTTTTTCATATAAAAAAATCGAATTTTTCAATAAAAATAATTTTTTAAGAATTTTTTAAGTGATCACAGATTATTGTCCTTTTGCCTGTAGGACGCTTAGTTTAGCTGGAAAATGCATTTTTAGTTTTTCATATAAAAAAATCGAATTTTTCAATAAAAATAATTTTTTAAGAATTTTTTAAGAATTTTTTAAGTGATCACAGATTATTGTCCTTTTGCCTGTAGGACGCTTAGTTTAGCTAGAAAATGCATTTTTAGTTTTTCATATAAAAAAATCGAATTTTTCAATAAAAATAATTTTTTAAGAATTTTTTAAGTGATCACAGATTATTGTCCTTTTGCCTGTAGGACGCTTAGTTTAGCTATTAGTTTTTCATATAAAAAAATCGAATTTTTCAATAAAAATAATTTTTTAAGAATTTTTTAAGTGATCACAGATTATTGTCCTTTTGCCTGTAGGACGCTTAGTTTAGCTAGAAAATGCATTTTTAATTTTTCATATAAAAAAATCGAATTTTTCAATAAGAATAATTTTTTAAGATTTTTTTAATTGATCACAGATTATTGTCCTTTTGCCTGTAGGACGCTTAGTTTAGCTAGAAAATGCATTTTTAATTTTTCATATAAAAAAATCGAATTTTTCAATAAGAATAATTTTTTAAGAATTTTTTAAGTGATCACAGATTATTGTCCTTTAGCCTGTAGGACGCTTACTTTAGCTAGAAAATGCATTTTTAGTTTTTCATATAAAAAAATCGAATTTTTCTATAAAAATAATTTTTTAAGAATTTTTTAAGTGATCACAGATTATTGTCCTTTTGCCTGTAGGACGCTTAGTTTAGCTGGAAAATGCATTTTTAGTTTTTCATATAAAAAAATCGAATTTTTCAATAAATATAATTTTTTAAGAATTTTTTAAGTGATCACAGATTATTGTCCTTTTGCCTGTAGGACGCTTAGTTTAGCTGGAAAATGCATTTTTAGTTTTTCATATAAAAAAATCGAATTTTTCAATAAAAATAATTTTTTAAGAATTTTTTAAGTGATCACAGATTATTGTCCTTTTGCCTGTAGGACGCTTAGTTTAGCTAGAAAATGCATTTTTAATTTTTCATATAAAAAAATCGAATTTTTCAATAAGAATAATTTTTTAAGATTTTTTTAATTGATCACAGATTATTGTCCTTTTGCCTGTAGGACGCTTAGTTTAGCTAGAAAATGCATTTTTAATTTTTCATATAAAAAAATCGAATTTTTCAATAAGAATAATTTTTTAAGAATTTTTTAAGTGATCACAGATTATTGTCCTTTAGCCTGTAGGACGCTTACTTTAGCTAGAAAATGCATTTTTAGTTTTTCATATAAAAAAATCGAATTTTTCTATAAAAATAATTTTTTAAGAATTTTTTAAGTGATCACAGATTATTGTCCTTTTGCCTGTAGGACGCTTAGTTTAGCTGGAAAATGCATTTTTAGTTTTTCATATAAAAAAATCGAATTTTTCAATAAATATAATTTTTTAAGAATTTTTTAAGTGATCACAGATTATTGTCCTTTTGCCTGTAGGACGCTTAGTTTAGCTGGAAAATGCATTTTTAGTTTTTCATATAAAAAAATCGAATTTTTCAATAAAAATAATTTTTTAAGAATTTTTTAAGTGATCACAGATTATTGTCCTTTTGCCTGTAGGACGCTTAGTTTAGCTAGAAAATGCATTTTTAATTTTTCATATAAAAAAATCGAATTTTTCAATAAGAATAATTTTTTAAGATTTTTTTAATTGATCACAGATTATTGTCCTTTTGCCTGTAGGACGCTTAGTTTAGCTAGAAAATGCATTTTTAATTTTTCATATAAAAAAATCGAATTTTTCAATAAAAATAATTTTTTAAGAATTTTTTAAGTGATCACAGATTATTGTCCTTTTGCCTGTAGGACGCTTAGTTTAGCTAGAAAATGCATTTTTAGTTTTTCATATAAAAAAATCGAATTTTTCAATAAAAATAATTTTTGAAGTGATCACAGATTATTGTCCTTTTGCCTGTAGGACGCTTAGTTTAGCTGGAAAATGCATTTTTAGTTTTTCATATAAAAAAATCGAATTTTTCAATAATAATAATTTTTTAAGAAATTTCTAAGTGTTCACAGATTATTGTCCTTTTGCCTGTAGGACGCTTAGTTTAGCTAGAAAATGCATTTTTAGTTTTTCATATAAAAAAATCGAATTTTTCAATAAAAATAATTTTTTAAGAATTTTTTAAGTGATCACAGATTATTGTCCTTTTGCCTGTAGGACGCTTAGTTTAGCTAGAAAATGCATTTTTAGTTTTTCATATAAAAAAATCGAATTTTTCAATAAAAATAATTTTTTAAAAATTTTTTAAGTGATCACAGATTATTGTCCTTTTGCCTGTAGGACGCTTAGTTTAGCTAGAAAATGCATTTTTAGTTTTTCATATAAAAAAATCGAATTTTTCAATAAAAATAATTTTTTAAGAATTTTTTAAGTGATCACAGATTATTGTCCTTTTGCCTGTAGGACGCTTAGTTTAGCTAGAAAATGCATTTTTAGTTTTTCATATAAAAAAATCGAATTTTTCAATAAGAATAATTTTTTAAGAATTTTTTAAGTGATCACAGATTATTGTCCTTTTGCCTGTAGGACGCTTAGTTTAGCTAGAAAATGCATTTTTAGTTTTTCATATAAAAAAACCGAATTTTTCAATAAAAATAATTTTTTAAAATTTTTTTAAGAATTTTTTAAGTGATCACAGATTATTGTCCTTTCGCCTGTAGGACGCTTAGTTTAGCTAGAAAATGCATTTTTAGTTTTTCATATAAAAAAATCGAATTTTTCAATAAAAATAATTTTTTAAGAATTTTTTAAGTGATCACAGATTATTGTCCTTTTGCCTGTAGGACGCTTAGTTTAGCTAGAAAATGCATTTTTAATTTTTCATATAAAAAAATCGAATTTTTCAATAAGAATAATTTTTTAAGAATTTTTTAAGTGATCACAGATTATTGTCCTTTTGCCTGTAGGACGCTTAGTTTAGCTAGAAAATGCATTTTTAATTTTTCATATAAAAAAATCGAATTTTTCAATAAGAATAATTTTTTAAGAATTTTTTAAGTGATCACAGATTATTGTCCTTTAGCCTGTAGGACGCTTACTTTAGCTAGAAAATGCATTTTTAGTTTTTCATATAAAAAAATCGAATTTTTCAATAAAAATAATTATTTAAAAATTTTTTAAGTGATCACAGATTATTGTCCTTTTGCCTGTAGGACGCTTAGTTTAGCTAGAAAATGCATTTTTAGTTTTTCATATAAAAAAATCGAATTTTTCAATAAAAATAATTTTTTAAGAATTTTTTAAGTGATCACAGATTATTGTCCTTTTGCCTGTAGGACGCTTAGTTTAGCTAGAAAATGCATTTTTAGTTTTTCATATAAAAAAATCGAATTTTTCAATAAAAATAATTTTTTAAGAATTTTTTAAGTGATCACAGATTATTGTCCTTTTGCCTGTAGGACGCTTAGTTTAGCTAGAAAATGCATTTTTAGTTTTTCATATAAAAAAATCGAATTTTTCAATAAAAATATTTTTTTAAGAATTTTTTAAGAATTTTTTAAGTGATCACAGATTATTGTCCTTTTGCCTGTAGGACGCTTAGTTTAGCTAGAAAATTCATTTTTAGTTTTTCATATAAAAAAATCGAATTTTTCAATAAAAATAATTTTTTAAGAATTTTTTAAGTGATCACAGATTATTGTCCTTTTGCCTGTAGGACGCTTAGTTTAGCTAGAAAATGCATTTTTAGTTTTTCATATAAAAAAATCGAATTTTTCAATAAAAATAATTTTTTTAAAATTTTTTAAGTGATCACAGATTATTGTCCTTTTGCCTGTAGGACGCTTAGTTTAGCTAGAAAATGCATTTTTAGTTTTTCATATAAAAAAATCGAATTTTTCAATAAAAATATTTTTTTAAGAATTTTTTAAGAATTTTTTAAGTGATCACAGATTATTGTCCTTTTGCCTGTAGGACGCTTAGTTTAGCTAGAAAATGCATTTTTAGTTTTTCATATAAAAAAATCGAATTTTTCAATAAGAATAATTTTTTAAGAATTTTTTAAGTGATCACAGATTATTGTCCTTTTGCCTGTAGGACGCTTAGTTTAGCTAGAAAATGCATTTTTAGTTTTTCATATAAAAAAATCGAATTTTTCAATAAAAATCCCTTTTTTTATAGATTTTTAAGTGATCACAGATTATTGTCCTTTTGCCTGTAGGACGCTTAGTTTAGCTGGAAAATGCATTTTTAGTTTTTCATATAAAAAAATCGAATTTTTCAATAAAAATATTTTTTAAAGAATTTTTTAAGAATTTTTTAAGTGATCACAGATTATTGTCCTTTTGCCTGTAGGACGCTTAGTTTAGCTAGAAAATGCATTTTTAGTTTTTCATATAAAAAAATCGAATTTTTCAATAAAAATAATTTTTTAAGAATTTTTTAAGTGATCACAGATTATTGTCCTTTTGCCTGTAGGACGCTTAGTTTAGCTAGAAAATGCATTTTTAATTTTTCATATAAAAAAATCGAATTTTTCAATAAGAATAATTTTTTAAGAATTTTTTAAGTGATCACAGATTATTGTCCTTTTGCCTGTAGGACGCTTAGTTTAGCTAGAAAATGCATTTTTAGTTTTTCATATAAAAAAATCGAATTTTTCAATAAAAATAATTTTTTAAGAATTTTTTAAGTGATCACAGATTATTGTCCTTTTGCCTGTAGGACGCTTAGTTTAGCTAGAAAATGCATTTTTAGTTTTTCATATAAAAAAATCGAATTTTTCAATTTTTCTTTTGCCTGTAGGACGCTTAGTTTAGCTAGAAAATGCATTTTTAGTTTTTCATATAAAAAAATCGAATTTTTCAATAAAAATAATTTTTTAAGAATTTTTTAGGTGATCACAGATTATTGTCCTTTTGCCTGTAGGACGCTTAGTTTAGCTAGAAAATGCATTTTTAGTTTTTCATATAAAAAAATCGAATTTTTCAATAAAAATAATTTTTTAAGAATTTTTTAAGTGATTACAGATTATTGTCCTTTTGCCTGTAGGACGCTTAGTTTAGCTAGAAAATGCATTTTTAGTTTTTCATATAAAAAATCGAATTTTTCAATAAAAATAATTTTTTAAGAATTTTTTAAGTGATCACAGATTATTGTCCTTTTGCCTGTAGGACGCTTAGTTTAGGTGGAAAATGCATTTTTGTTTTTCATATAAAAAAATCGAATTTTTCAATAAAATAATTTTTTAAGAATTTTTTAAGAATTTTTTAAGTGATCACAGATTATTGTCCTTTTGCCTGTAGGACGCTTAGTTTAGCTAGAAAATGCATTTTTAGTTTTTCATATAAAAAAATCGAATTTTTCAATAAAAATAATTTTTTAAGAATTTTTTAAGTGATCACAGATTATTGTCCTTTTGCCTGTAGGACGCTTAGTTTAGCTAGAAAATGCATTTTTAGTTTTTCATATAAAAAAATCGAATTTTTCAATAAAAATAATTTTTTAAGAATTTTTTAAGTGATCACAGATTATTGTCCTTTTGCCTGTAGGACGCTTAGTTTAGCTAGAAAATGCATTTTTAGTTTTTCATATAAAAAAATCGAATTTTTCAATAAAAATAATTTTTTAAGAATTTTTTAAGTGATCACAGATTATTGTCCTTTTGCCTGTAGGACGCTTAGTTTAGCTGGAAAATGCATTTTTAGTTTTTCATATAAAAAAATCGAATTTTTCAATAAAAATAATTTTTTAAGAATTTTTTAAGAATTTTTTAAGTGATCACAGATTATTGTCCTTTTGCCTGTAGGACGCTTAGTTTAGCTAGAAAATGCATTTTTAGTTTTTCATATAAAAAAATCGAATTTTTCAATAAAAATAATTTTTTAAGAATTTTTTAAGTGATCACAGATTATTGTCCTTTTGCCTGTAGGACGCTTAGTTTAGCTATTAGTTTTTCATATAAAAAAATCGAATTTTTCAATAAAAATAATTTTTTAAGAATTTTTTAAGTGATCACAGATTATTGTCCTTTTGCCTGTAGGACGCTTAGTTTAGCTAGAAAATGCATTTTTAATTTTTCATATAAAAAAATCGAATTTTTCAATAAGAATAATTTTTTAAGATTTTTTTAATTGATCACAGATTATTGTCCTTTTGCCTGTAGGACGCTTAGTTTAGCTAGAAAATGCATTTTTAATTTTTCATATAAAAAAATCGAATTTTTCAATAAGAATAATTTTTTAAGAATTTTTAAGTGATCACAGATTATTGTCCTTTAGCCTGTAGGACGCTTACTTTAGCTAGAAAATGCATTTTTAGTTTTTCATATAAAAAAATCGAATTTTTCTATAAATAATTTTTTAAGAATTTTAATTTTTAAGTGATCACAGATTATTGTCCTTTTGCCTGTAGGACGCTTAGTTTAGCTGGAAAATGCATTTTTAGTTTTTCATATAAAAAAATCGAATTTTTCAATAAATATAATTTTTTAAGAATTTTTTAAGTGATCACAGATTATTGTCCTTTTGCCTGTAGGACGCTTAGTTTAGCTGGAAAATGCATTTTTAGTTTTTCATATAAAAAAATCGAATTTTTCAATAAAAATAATTTTTTAAGAATTTTTTAAGTGATCACAGATTATTGTCCTTTTGCCTGTAGGACGCTTAGTTTAGCTAGAAAATGCATTTTTAATTTTTCATATAAAAAAATCGAATTTTTCAATAAGAATAATTTTTTAAGATTTTTTTAATTGATCACAGATTATTGTCCTTTTGCCTGTAGGACGCTTAGTTTAGCTAGAAAATGCATTTTTAATTTTTCATATAAAAAAATCGAATTTTTCAATAAGAATAATTTTTTAAGAATTTTTTAAGTGATCACAGATTATTGTCCTTTAGCCTGTAGGACGCTTACTTTAGCTAGAAAATGCATTTTTAGTTTTTCATATAAAAAAATCGAATTTTTCTATAAAAATAATTTTTTAAGAATTTTTTAAGTGATCACAGATTATTGTCCTTTTGCCTGTAGGACGCTTAGTTTAGCTGGAAAATGCATTTTTAGTTTTTCATATAAAAAAATCGAATTTTTCAATAAATATAATTTTTTAAGAATTTTTTAAGTGATCACAGATTATTGTCCTTTTGCCTGTAGGACGCTTAGTTTAGCTGGAAAATGCATTTTTAGTTTTTCATATAAAAAAATCGAATTTTTCAATAAAAATAATTTTTTAAGAATTTTTTAAGTGATCACAGATTATTGTTCTTTTGCCTGTAGGACGCTTAGTTTAGCTAGAAAATGCATTTTTAGTTTTTCATATAAAAAAATCGAATTTTTCAATATAATTTTTTCAAAATAATTTTTAAGAATTTTTTAAGTGATCACAGATTATTGTCCTTTTGCCTGTAGGACGCTTAGTTTAGCTAGAAAATGCATTTTTAGTTTTTCATATAAAAAAACCGAATTTTTCAATAAAAATAATTTTTTAAAAATTTTTTAAGAATTTTTTAAGTGATCACAGATTATTGTCCTTTCGCCTGTAGGACGCTTAGTTTAGCTAGAAAATGCATTTTTAGTTTTTCATATAAAAAATCGAATTTTTCAATAAAAATAATTTTTTAAGAATTTTTTAAGTGATCACAGATTATTGTCCTTTTGCCTGTAGGACGTTAGTTTAGCTAGAAAATGCATTTTTAGTTTTTCATATAAAAAAATCGAATTTTTCAATAAAAATAATTTTTTAAGAATTTTTTAAGTGATCACAGATTATTGTCCTTTTGCCTGTAGGACGCTTAGTTTAGCTAGAAAATGCATTTTTAATTTTTCATATAAAAAAAATCGAATTTTTCAATAAGAATAATTTTTTAAGAATTTTTTAAGTGATCACAGATTATTGTCCTTTTGCCTGTAGGACGCTTAGTTTAGCTAGAAAATGCATTTTTAGTTTTTCATATAAAAAAAATCGAATTTTTCAATAAAAATAATTTTTTAAGAATTTTTTAAGTGATCACAGATTATTGTCCTTTTGCCTGTAGGACGCTTAGTTTAGCTAGAAAATGCATTTTTAGTTTTTCATATAAAAAAATCGAATTTTTCAATTTTTCTTTTGCCTGTAGGACGCTTAGTTTAGCTAGAAAATGCATTTTTAGTTTTTCATATAAAAAAATCGAATTTTTCAATAAAAATAATTTTTTAAGAATTTTTTAGGTGATCACAGATTATTGTCCTTTTGCCTGTAGGACGCTTAGTTTAGCTAGAAAATGCATTTTTAGTTTTTCATATAAAAAAATCGAATTTTTCAATAAAAATAATTTTTTAAGAATTTTTTAAGTGATTACAGATTATTGTCCTTTTGCCTGTAGGACGCTTAGTTTAGCTAGAAAATGCATTTTTAGTTTTTCATATAAAAAATCGAATTTTTCAATAAAAATAATTTTTTAAGAATTTTTTAGGTGATCACAGATTATTGTCCTTTTGCCTGTAGGACGCTTAGTTTAGCTGGAAAATGCATTTTTAGTTTTTCATATAAAAAAATCGAATTTTTCAATAAAAATAATTTTTTAAGAATTTTTTAAGTGATCACAGATTATTGTCCTTTTGCCTGTAGGACGCTTAGTTTAGCTAGAAAATGCATTTTTAGTTTTTCGTATAAAAAAATCGAATTTTTCAATTTTTCTTTTGCCTGTAGGACGCTTAGTTTAGCTAGAAAATGCATTTTTAGTTTTTCATATAAAAAAATCGAATTTTTCAATAAAAATAATTTTTTAAGAATTTTTTAGGTGATCACAGATTATTGTCCTTTTGCCTGTAGGACGCTTAGTTTAGCTAGAAAATGCATTTTTAGTTTTTCATATAAAAAAATCGAATTTTTCAATAAAAATAATTTTTTAAGAATTTTTTAAGTGATTACAGATTATTGTCCTTTTGCCTGTAGGACGCTTAGTTTAGCTAGAAAATGCATTTTTAGTTTTTCATATAAAAAATCGAATTTTTCAATAAAAATAATTTTTAAGAATTTTTTAAGTGATCACAGATTATTGTCCTTTTGCCTGTAGGACGCTTAGTTTAGCTGGAAAATGCATTTTTAGTTTTTCATATAAAAAAATCGAATTTTTCAATAAAAATAATTTTTTAAGAATTTTTTAAGAATTTTTTAAGTGATCACAGATTATTGTCCTTTTGCCTGTAGGACGCTTAGTTTAGCTAGAAAATGCATTTTTAGTTTTTCATATAAAAAAATCGAATTTTTCAATAAAAATAATTTTTTAAGAATTTTTTAAGTGATCACAGATTATTGTCCTTTTGCCTGTAGGAAAATGCATTTTTAGTTTTTCATATAAAAAAATCGAATTTTTTAATAAAAATAATTTTTTAAGAATTTTTTAAGAATATTTTAAGTGATCACAGATTATTGTCCTTTTGCCTGTAGGACGCTTAGTTTAGCTAGAAAATGCATTTTTAGTTTTTCATATAAAAAAATCGAATTTTTCAATAAGAATAATTTTTTAAGAATTTTTTCAGTGATCACAGATTATTGTCCTTTTGCCTGTAGGACGCTTAGTTTAGCTAGAAAATGCATTTTTAATTTTTCATATAAAAAAATCGAATTTTTCAATAAGAATAATTTTTTAAGAATTTTTTAAGTGATCACAGATTATTGTCCTTTTGCCTGTAGGACGCTTAGTTTAGCTAGAAAATGCATTTTTAGTTTTTCATATAAAAAAATCGAATTTTTCAATAAAAATAATTTTTTAAGAATTTTTTAAGTGATCACAGATTATTGTCCTTTTGCCTGTAGGACGCTTAGTTTAGCTAGAAAATGCATTTTTAATTTTTCATATAAAAAAATCGAATTTTTCAATAAGAATAATTTTTTAAGATTTTTTTAATTGATCACAGATTATTGTCCTTTTGCCTGTAGGACGCTTAGTTTAGCTAGAAAATGCATTTTTAATTTTTCATATAAAAAAATCGAATTTTTCAATAAGAATAATTTTTTAAGAATTTTTTAAGTGATCACAGATTATTGTCCTTTAGCCTGTAGGACGCTTACTTTAGCTAGAAAATGCATTTTTAGTTTTTCATATAAAAAAATCGAATTTTTCTATAAAAATAATTTTTTAAGAATTTTTTAAGTGATCACAGATTATTGTCCTTTTGCCTGTAGGACGCTTAGTTTAGCTGGAAAATGCATTTTTAGTTTTTCATATAAAAAAATCGAATTTTTCAATAAATATAATTTTTTAAGAATTTTTTAAGTGATCACAGATTATTGTCCTTTTGCCTGTAGGACGCTTAGTTTAGCTGGAAAATGCATTTTTAGTTTTTCATATAAAAAAATCGAATTTTTCAATAAAAATAATTTTTTAAGAATTTTTTAAGTGATCACAGATTATTGTCCTTTTGCCTGTAGGACGCTTAGTTTAGCTAGAAAATGCATTTTTAATTTTTCATATAAAAAAATCGAATTTTTCAATAAGAATAATTTTTTAAGATTTTTTTAATTGATCACAGATTATTGTCCTTTTGCCTGTAGGACGCTTAGTTTAGCTAGAAAATGCATTTTTAATTTTTCATATAAAAAAATCGAATTTTTCAATAAGAATAATTTTTTAAGAATTTTTTAAGTGATCACAGATTATTGTCCTTTAGCCTGTAGGACGCTTACTTTAGCTAGAAAATGCATTTTTAGTTTTTCATATAAAAAAATCGAATTTTTCTATAAAAATAATTTTTTAAGAATTTTTTAAGTGATCACAGATTATTGTCCTTTTGCCTGTAGGACGCTTAGTTTAGCTGGAAAATGCATTTTTAGTTTTTCATATAAAAAAATCGAATTTTTCAATAAATATAATTTTTTAAGAATTTTTTAAGTGATCACAGATTATTGTCCTTTTGCCTGTAGGACGCTTAGTTTAGCTGGAAAATGCATTTTTAGTTTTTCATATAAAAAAATCGAATTTTTCAATAAAAATAATTTTTTAAGAATTTTTTAAGTGATCACAGATTATTGTCCTTTTGCCTGTAGGACGCTTAGTTTAGCTAGAAAATGCATTTTTAGTTTTTCATATAAAAGAATCGAATTTTTCAATATAATTTTTTCAAAATAATTTTTTAAGAATTTTTTAAGTGATCACAGATTCCTTTTGCCTGTAGGACGCTTAGTTTAGTTAGAAAATGCATTTTTAGTTTTTCATATAAAAAAATCGAATTTTTCAATAAAAATAATTTTTTAAGTGATCACAGATTATTGTCCTTTTGCCTGTAGGACGCTTAGTTTAGCTAGAAAATGCATTTTTAGTTTTTCATATAAAAAAATCGAATTTTTCAATAAAAATAATTTTTTAAGAATTTTTTAAGTGATCACAGATTATTTTCCTTTTGCCTGTAGGACGCTTAGTTTAGCTGGAAAATACATTTTTAGTTTTTCATATAAAAAAATCGAATTTTTCAATAAAAATAATTTTTTAAGTGATCACAGATTATTGTCCTTTTGCCTGTAGGACGCTTAGTTTAGCTAGAAAATGCATTTTTAGTTTTTCATATAAAAAAATCGAATTTTTCAATAAAAATATTTTTTTAAGAATTTTTTAAGAATTTTTTAAGTGATCACAGATTATTGTCCTTTTGCCTGTAGGACGCTTAGTTTAGCTAGAAAATGCATTTTTAGTTTTTCATATAAAAAAATCGAATTTTTCAATAAAAATAATTTTTTAAGTGATCACAGATTATTGTCCTTTTGCCTAGAAAATGCATTTTTAGTTTTTCATATAAAAAAATCGAATTTTTCAATAAAAATATTTTTTTAAGAATTTTTTAAGAATTTTTTAAGTGATCACAGATTATTGTCCTTTTGCCTGTAGGACGCTTAGTTTAGCTAGAAAATGCATTTTTAGTTTTTCATATAAAAAAATCGAATTTTTCAATAAAAATAATTTTTTAAGAATTTTTTAAGTGATCACAGATTCCTTTTGCCTGTAGGACGCTTAGTTTAGTTAGAAAATGCATTTTTAGTTTTTCATATAAAAAAAATCGAATTTTTCAATAAAAATAATTTTTTAATTGATCACAGATTATTGTCCTTTTGCCTGTAGGACGCTTAGTTTAGCTAGAAAATGCATTTTTAGTTTTTCATATAAAAAAATCGAATTTTTCAATAAAAATAATTTTTTAAGAATTTTTTAAGTGATCACAGATTATTTTCCTTTTGCCTGTAGGACGCTTAGTTTAGCTGGAAAATACATTTTTAGTTTTTCATATAAAAAAATCGAATTTTTCAATAAAAATAATTTTTTAAGTGATCACAGATTATTGTCCTTTTGCCTGTAGGACGCTTAGTTTAGCTAGAAAATGCATTTTTAGTTTTTCATATAAAAAAATCGAATTTTTCAATAAAAATATTTTTTTAAGAATTTTTTAAGAATTTTTTAAGTGATCACAGATTATTGTCCTTTTGCCTGTAGGACGCTTAGTTTAGCTAGAAAATGCATTTTTAGTTTTTCATATAAAAAAATCGAATTTTTCAATAAAAATAATTTTTTAAGTGATCACAGATTATTGTCCTTTTGCCTGTAGGACGCTTAGTTTAGCTAGAAAATGCATTTTTAGTTTTTCATATAAAAAAATCGAATTTTTCAATAAAAATATTTTTTTAAGAATTTTTTAAGAATTTTTTAAGTGATCACAGATTATTGTCCTTTTGCCTGTAGGACGCTTAGTTTAGCTAGAAAATGCATTTTTAGTTTTTCATATAAAAAAATCTAATTTTTCAATAAAAATAATTTTTTAAGAATTTTTTAAGTGATCACAGATTATTGTCCTTTTGCCTGTAGGACGCTTAGTTTAGCTGGAAAATGCATTTTTAGTTTTTCATATAAAAAAATCGAATTTTTCAATAAAAATAATTTTTTAAGAATTTTTTAAGTGATCACAGATTATTGTCCTTTTGCCTGTAGGACGCTTAGTTTAGCTGGAAAATGCATTTTTAGTTTTTCATATAAAAAAATCGAATTTTTCAATAAAAATAATTTTTTAAGAATTTTTTAAGAATTTTTTAAGTGATCACAGATTATTGTCCTTTTGCCTGTAGGACGCTTAGTTTAGCTAGAAAATGCATTTTTAGTTTTTCATATAAAAAAATCGAATTTTTCAATAAAAATAATTTTTTAAGAATTTTTTAAGTGATCACAGATTATTGTCCTTTTGCCTGTAGGACGCTTAGTTTAGCTAGAAAATGCATTTTTAATTTTTCATATAAAAAAATCGAATTTTTCAATAAGAATAATTTTTTAAGAATTTTTTAAGTGATCACAGATTATTGTCCTTTTGCCTGTAGGACGCTTAGTTTAGCTAGAAAATGCATTTTTAATTTTTCATATAAAAAAATCGAATTTTTCAATAAGAATAATTTTTTAAGAATTTTTTAAGTGATCACAGATTATTGTCCTTTAGCCTGTAGGACGCTTACTTTAGCTAGAAAATGCATTTTTAGTTTTTCATATAAAAAAATCGAATTTTTCAATAAAAATAATTTTTTAAGAATTTTTTAAGTGATCACAGATTATTGTCCTTTTGCCTGTAGGACGCTTAGTTTAGCTGGAAAATGCATTTTTAGTTTTTCATATAAAAAAATCGAATTTTTCAATAAAAATAATTTTTTAAGAATTTTTTAAGTGATCACAGATTATTGTCCTTTTGCCTGTAGGACGCTTAGTTTAGCTGGAAAATGCATTTTTAGTTTTTCATATAAAAAAATCGAATTTTTCAATAAAAATAATTTTTTAAGAATTTTTTAAGTGATCACAGATTATTGTCCTTTTGCCTGTAGGACGCTTAGTTTAGCTAGAAAATGCATTTTTAGTTTTTCATATAAAAAAATCGAATTTTTCAATATAATTTTTTCAAAATAATTTTTTAAGAATTTTTTAAGTGATCACAGATTCCTTTTGCCTGTAGGACGCTTAGTTTAGTTAGAAAATGCATTTTTAGTTTTTCATATAAAAAAATCGAATTTTTCAATAAAAATAATTTTTTAAGTGATCACAGATTATTGTCCTTTTGCCTGTAGGACGCTTAGTTTAGCTAGAAAATGCATTTTTAGTTTTTCATATAAAAAAATCGAATTTTTCAATAAAAATAATTTTTTAAGAATTTTTTAAGTGATCACAGATTATTTTCCTTTTGCCTGTAGGACGCTTAGTTTAGCTGGAAAATACATTTTTAGTTTTTCATATAAAAAAATCGAATTTTTCAATAAAAATAATTTTTTAAGTGATCACAGATTATTGTCCTTTTGCCTGTAGGACGCTTAGTTTAGCTAGAAAATGCATTTTTAGTTTTTCATATAAAAAAATCGAATTTTTCAATAAAAATATTTTTTTAAGAATTTTTTAAGAATTTTTTAAGTGATCACAGATTATTGTCCTTTTGCCTGTAGGACGCTTAGTTTAGCTAGAAAATGCATTTTTAGTTTTTAATATAAAAAAATCGAATTTTTCAATAAAAATAATTTTTTAAGTGATCACAGATTATTGTCCTTTTGCCTGTAGGACGCTTAGTTTAGCTAGAAAGTGCATTTTTAGTTTTTCATATAAAAAAATCGAATTTTTCAATAAAAATATTTTTTTAAGAATTTTTTAAGAATTTTTTAAGTGATCACAGATTATTGTCCTTTTGCCTGTAGGACGCTTAGTTTAGCTAGAAAATGCATTTTTAGTTTTTCATATAAAAAAATCGAATTTTTCAATAAAAATAATTTTTTAAGAATTTTTTAAGTGATCACAGATTATTGTCCTTTTGCCTGTAGGACGCTTAGTTTAGCTGGAAAATGCATTTTTAGTTTTTCATATAAAAAAATCGAATTTTTCAATAAAAATAATTTTTTAAGAATTTTTTAAGTGATCACAGATTATTGTCCTTTTGCCTGTAGGACGCTTAGTTTAGCTGGAAAATGCATTTTTAGTTTTTCATATAAAAAAATCGAATTTTTCAATAAAAATATTTTTTTAAGAATTTTTTAAGAATTTTTTAAGTGATCACAGATTATTGTCCTTTTGCCTGTAGGACGCTTAGTTTAGCTAGAAAATGCATTTTTAGTTTTTCATATAAAAAAATCGAATTTTTCAATAAAAATAATTTTTTAAGAATTTTTTAAGTGATCACAGATTATTGTCCTTTTGCCTGTAGGACGCTTAGTTTAGCTGGAAAATGCATTTTTAGTTTTTCATATAAAAAAATCGAATTTTTCAATAAAAATAATTTTTTAAGAATTTTTTAAGTGATCACAGATTATTGTCCTTTTGCCTGTAGGACGCTTAGTTTAGCTAGAAAATGCATTTTTAGTTTTTCATATAAAAAAACCGAATTTTTCAATAAAAATAATTTTTTAAAAATTTTTTAAGAATTTTTTAAGTGATCACAGATTATTGTCCTTTCGCCTGTAGGACGCTTAGTTTAGCTAGAAAATGCATTTTTAGTTTTTCATATAAAAAAATCGAATTTTTCAATAAAAATAATTTTTTAAGAATTTTTTAAGTGATCACAGATTATTGTCCTTTTGCCTGTAGGACGCTTAGTTTAGCTAGAAAATGCATTTTTAGTTTTTCATATAAAAAAATCGAATTTTTCAATAAAAATAATTTTTTAAGAATTTTTTAAGTGATCACAGATTATTGTCCTTTTGCCTGTAGGACGCTTAGTTTAGCTAGAAAATGCATTTTTAATTTTTCATATAAAAAAATCGAATTTTTCAATAAGAATAATTTTTTAAGAATTTTTTAAGTGATCACAGATTATTGTCCTTTTGCCTGTAGGACGCTTAGTTTAGCTAGAAAATGCATTTTTAGTTTTTCATATAAAAAAATCGAATTTTTCAATAAAAATAATTTTTTAAGAATTTTTTAAGTGATCACAGATTATTGTCCTTTTGCCTGTAGGACGCTTAGTTTAGCTAGAAAATGCATTTTTAGTTTTTCATATAAAAAAATCGAATTTTTCAATAAAAATAATTTTTTAAGAATTTTTTAAGTGATCACAGATTATTGTCCTTTTGCCTGTAGGACGCTTAGTTTAGCTAGAAAATGCATTTTTAATTTTTCATATAAAAAAATCGAATTTTTCAATAAGAATAATTTTTTAAGAATTTTTTAAGTGATCACAGATTATTGTCCTTTTGCCTGTAGGACGCTTAGTTTAGCTAGAAAATGCATTTTTAATTTTTCATATAAAAAAATCGAATTTTTCAATAAGAATAATTTTTTAAGAATTTTTTAAGTGATCACAGATTATTGTCCTTTAGCCTGTAGGACGCTTACTTTAGCTAGAAAATGCATTTTTAGTTTTTCATATAAAAAAATCGAATTTTTCAATAAAAATAATTTTTTAAGAATTTTTTAAGTGATCACAGATTATTGTCCTTTTGCCTGTAGGACGCTTAGTTTAGCTGGAAAATGCATTTTTAGTTTTTCATATAAAAAAATCGAAATTTTCAATAAAAATAATTTTTTAAGAATTTTTTAAGTGATCACAGATTATTGTCCTTTTGCCTGTAGGACGCTTAGTTTAGCTAGAAAATGCATTTTTAGTTTTTCATATAAAAAAATCGAATTTTTCAATAAAAATAATTTTTTAAGAATTTTTTAAGTGATCACAGATTATTGTCCTTTTGCCTGTAGGACGCTTAGTTTAGCTGGAAAATGCATTTTTAGTTTTTCATATAAAAAAATCGAATTTTTCAATAAAAATAATTTTTTAAGAATTTTTTAAGTGATCACAGATTATTTTCCTTTTGCCTGTAGGACGCTTAGTTTAGCTGGAAAATACATTTTTAGTTTTTCATATAAAAAAATCGAATTTTTCAATAAAAATAATTTTTTAAGAATTTTTTAAGTGATCACAGATTATTGTCCTTTTGCCTGTAGGACGCTTAGTTTAGCTAGAAAATGCATTTTTAGTTTTTCATATAAAAAAATCGAATTTTTCAATATAATTTTTTCAAAATAATTTTTTAAGAATTTTTTAAGTGATCACAGATTCCTTTTGCCTGTAGGACGCTTAGTTTAGCTAGAAAATGCATTTTTAGTTTTTCATATAAAAAAATCGAATTTTCAATAAAAATAATTTTTTAAGAATTTTTTAGGTGATCACAGATTATTGTCCTTTTGCCTGTAGGACGCTTAGTTTAGCTAGAAAATGCATTTTTAGTTTTTCATATAAAAAAATCGAATTTTTCAATAAAAATAATTTTTTAAGAATTTTTTAAGTGATTACAGATTATTGTCCTTTTGCCTGTAGGACGCTTAGTTTAGCTAGAAAATGCATTTTTAGTTTTTCATATAAAAAATCGAATTTTTCAATAAAAATAATTTTTTAAGAATTTTTTAAGTGATCACAGATTATTGTCCTTTTGCCTGTAGGACGCTTAGTTTAGCTGGAAAATGCATTTTTAGTTTTTCATATAAAAAAATCGAATTTTTCAATAAAAATAATTTTTTAAGAATTTTTTAAGTGATCACAGATTATTGTCCTTTTGCCTGTAGGACGCTTAGTTTAGCTAGAAAATGCATTTTTAGTTTTTCATATAAAAAAATCGAATTTTTCAATAAAAATAATTTTTTAAGAATTTTTTAAGTGATCACAGATTATTGTCCTTTTGCCTGTAGGAAAATGCATTTTTAGTTTTTCATATAAAAAAATCGAATTTTTTAATAAAAATAATTTTTTAAGAATTTTTTAAGAATATTTTAAGTGATCACAGATTATTGTCCTTTTGCCTGTAGGACGCATTAGTTTAGCTAGAAAATGCATTTTTAGTTTTTCATATAAAAAAATCGAATTTTTCAATAAGAATAATTTTTTAAGAATTAGTTTAGCTAGAATATGCATTTTTAATTTTTCATATAAAAAAATCGAATTTTTCAAAAAGAATAATTTTTTAAGAATTTTTTAAGTGATCACAGATTATTGTCCTTTTGCCTGTAGGACGCTTAGTTTAGCTAGAAAATGCATTTTTAGTTTTTCATATAAAAAAATCGAATTTTTCAATAAAAATAATTTTTAAGAATTTTTTAAGTGATCACAGATTATTGTCCTTTTGCCTGTAGGACGCTTAGTTTAGCTGGAAAATGCATTTTTAGTTTTTCATATAAAAAAATCGAATTTTTCAATAAAAATAATTTTTTAAGAATTTTTTAAGTGATCACAGATTATTGTCCTTTTGCCTGTAGGACGCTTAGTTTAGCTAGAAAATGCATTTTTAGTTTTTCATATAAAAAAATCGAATTTTTCAATATAATTTTTTCAAAATAATTTTTTAAGAATTTTTTAAGTGATCACAGATTCCTTTTGCCTGTAGGACGCTTAGTTTAGTTAGAAAATGCATTTTTAGTTTTTCATATAAAAAATCGAATTTTTCAATAAAAATAATTTTTTAAGTGATCACAGATTATTGTCCTTTTGCCTGTAGGACGCTTAGTTTAGCTAGAAAATGCATTTTTAGTTTTTCATATAAAAAAATCGCATTTTTCAATAAAAATAATTTTTTAAGAATTTTTTAAGTGATCACAGATTATTGTCCTTTTGCCTGTAGGAAAATGCATATTTAGTTTTTCATATAAAAAAATCGAATTTTTTAATAAAAATAATTTTTTAAGAATTTTTTAAGAATATTTTAAGTGATCACAGATTATTGTCCTTTTGCCTGTAGGACGCTTAGTTTAGCTAGAAAATGCATTTTTAGTTTTTCATATAAAAAAATCGAATTTTTCAATAAGAATAATTTTTTAAGAATTTTTTCAGTGATCACAGATTATTGTCCTTTTGCCTGTAGGACGCTTAGTTTAGCTAGAAAATGCATTTTTAGTTTTTCATATAAAAAAATCGAATTTTTCAATATAATTTTTTCAAAATAATTTTTTAAGAATTTTTTAAGTGATCACAGATTCCTTTTGCCTGTAGGACGCTTAGTTTAGCTAGAAAATGCATTTTTAGTTTTTCATATAAAAAAATCGAATTTTCAATAAAAATAATTTTTTAAGAATTTTTTAGGTGATCACAGATTATTGTCCTTTTGCCTGTAGGACGCTTAGTTTAGCTAGAAAATGCATTTTTAGTTTTTCATATAAAAAAATCGAATTTTTCAATAAAAATAATTTTTTAAGAATTTTTTAAGTGATTACAGATTATTGTCCTTTTGCCTGTAGGACGCTTAGTTTAGCTAGAAAATGCATTTTTAGTTTTTCATATAAAAAATCGAATTTTTCAATAAAAATAATTTTTTAAGAATTTTTTAAGTGATCACAGATTATTGTCCTTTTGCCTGTAGGACGCTTAGTTTAGCTGGAAAATGCATTTTTAGTTTTTCATATAAAAAAATCGAATTTTTCAATAAAAATAATTTTTTAAGAATTTTTTAAGTGATCACAGATTATTGTCCTTTTGCCTGTAGGACGCTTAGTTTAGCTAGAAAATGCATTTTTAGTTTTTCATATAAAAAAATCGAATTTTTCAATAAAAATAATTTTTTAAGAATTTTTTAAGTGATCACAGATTATTGTCCTTTTGCCTGTAGGAAAATGCATTTTTAGTTTTTCATATAAAAAAATCGAATTTTTTAATAAAAATAATTTTTTAAGAATTTTTTAAGAATATTTTAAGTGATCACAGATTATTGTCCTTTTGCCTGTAGGACGCTTAGTTTAGCTAGAAAATGCATTTTTAGTTTTTCATATAAAAAAATCGAATTTTTCAATAAGAATAATTTTTTAAGAATTAGTTTAGCTAGAATATGCATTTTTAATTTTTCATATAAAAAAATCGAATTTTTCAAAAAGAATAATTTTTTAAGAATTTTTTAAGTGATCACAGATTATTGTCCTTTTGTCTGTAGGACGCTTAGTTTAGCTAGAAAATGCATTTTTAGTTTTTCATATAAAAAAATCGAATTTTTCAATAAAAATAATTTTTAAGAATTTTTTAAGTGATCACAGATTATTGTCCTTTTGCCTGTAGGACGCTTAGTTTAGCTGGAAAATGCATTTTTAGTTTTTCATATAAAAAAATCGAATTTTTCAATAAAAATAATTTTTTAAGAATTTTTTAAGTGATCACAGATTATTGTCCTTTTGCCTGTAGGACGCTTAGTTTAGCTAGAAAATGCATTTTTAGTTTTTCATATAAAAAAATCGAATTTTTCAATATAATTTTTTCAAAATAATTTTTTAAGAATTTTTTAAGTGATCACAGATTCCTTTTGCCTGTAGGACGCTTAGTTTAGTTAGAAAATGCATTTTTAGTTTTTCATATAAAAAAATCGAATTTTTCAATAAAAATAATTTTTTAAGTGATCACAGATTATTGTCCTTTTGCCTGTAGGACGCTTAGTTTAGCTAGAAAATGCATTTTTAGTTTTTCATATAAAAAAATCGAATTTTTCAATAAAAATAATTTTTTAAGAATTTTTTAAGTGATCACAGATTATTGTCCTTTTGCCTGTAGGACGCTTAGTTTAGCTGGAAAATGCATTTTTAGTTTTTCATATAAAAAAATCGAATTTTTCAATAAAAATAATTTTTTAAGAATTTTTTAAGTGATCACAGATTATTGTCCTTTTGCCTGTAGGACGCTTAGTTTAGCTGGAAAATGCATTTTTAGTTTTTCATATAAAAAAATCGAATTTTTCAATCAAAATAATTTTTTAAGAATTTTTTAAGTGATCACAGATTATTGTCCTTTTGCCTGTAGGACGCTTAGTTTAGCTAGAAAATGCATTTTTAGTTTTTCATATAAAAAAATCGAATTTTTCAATAAGAATAATTT
Source organism: Phasia obesa (assembly GCA_949628195.1). Taxonomy (NCBI): domain Eukaryota; kingdom Metazoa; phylum Arthropoda; class Insecta; order Diptera; family Tachinidae; genus Phasia; species Phasia obesa. The sequence goes on from OX451216.1 coordinate 159,132,426, forward strand.
TTTAAGAATTTTTTAAGTGATCACAGATTATTGTCCTTTTGCCTGTAGGACGCTTAGTTTAGCTAGAAAATGCATTTTTAGTTTTTCATATAAAAAAATCGAATTTTTCAATAAAAATAATTGTTTAAGAATTTTTTAAGTGATCACAGATTATTGTCCTTTTGCCTGTAGGACGCTTAGTTTAGCTAGAAAATGCATTTTTAGTTTTTCATATAAAAAAATCGAATTTTTCAATAAAAATAATTTTTTAAGAATTTTTTAAGTGATCACAGATTATTGTCCTTTTGCCTGTAGGACGCTTAGTTTAGCTAGAAAATGCATTTTTAGTTTTTCATATAAAAAAATCGAATTTTTCAATAAGAATAATTTTTTAAGAATTTTTTAAGTGATCACAGATTATTGTCCTTTTGCCTGTAGGACGCTTAGTTTAGCTAGAAAATGCATTTTTAGTTTTTCATATAAAAAAATCGAATTTTTCAATAAAAATAATTTTTTAAGAATTTTTTAAGTGATCACAGATTATTGTCCTTTTGCCTGTAGGACGCTTAGTTTAGCTAGAAAATGCATTTTTAGTTTTTCATATAAAAAAATCGAATTTTTCAATAAAAATAATTTTTTAAGAATTTTTTAAGTGATCACAGATTATTGTCCTTTTGCCTGTAGGACGCTTAGTTTAGCTAGAAAATGCATTTTTAGTTTTTCATATAAAAAAATCGAATTTTTTAAGAATTTTTTAAGTGATCACAGATTATTGTCCTTTTGCCTGTAGGACGCTTAGTTTAGCTAGAAAATGCATTTTTAGTTTTTCATATAAAAAAATCGAATTTTTCAATAAAAATCCCTTTTTTATAGATTTTTAAGTGATCACAGATTATTGTCCTTTTGCCTGTAGGACGCTTAGTTTAGCTGGAAAATGCATTTTTAGTTTTTCATATAAAAAAATCGAATTTTTCAATAAAAATATTTTTTTAAGAATTTTTTAAGAATTTTTTAAGTGATCACAGATTATTGTCCTTTTGCCTGTAGGACGCTTAGTTTAGCTAGAAAATGCATTTTTAATTTTTCATATAAAAAAATCGAATTTTTCAATAAAAATAATTTTTTAAGTGATCACAGATTATTGTCCTTTTGCCTGTAGGACGCTTAGTTTAGCTGGAAAATGCATTTTTAGTTTTTCATATAAAAAAATCGAATTTTTCAATAAAAATAATTTTTTAAGAATTTTTTAAGTGATCACAGATTATTGTCCTTTTGCGTGTAGGACGCTTAGTTTAGCTAGAAAATGCTTTTTTAGTTTTTCATATAAAAAAATCGAATTTTTCAATAAAAATAATTTTTTAAGAATTTTTTAAGTGATCACAGATTATTGTCCTTTTGCCTGTAGGACGCTTAGTTTAGCTGGAAAATGCATTTTTAGTTTTTCATATAAAAAAATCGAATTTTTCAATAAAAATAATTTTTTAAGAATTTTTTAAGTGATCACAGATTATTTTCCTTTTGCCTGTAGGACGCTTAGTTTAGCTGGAAAATGCATTTTTAGTTTTTCATATAAAAAAATCGAATTTTTCAATAAAAATAATTTTTTAAGAATTTTTTAAGTGATCACAGATTATTGTCCTTTTGCCTGTAGGACGCTTAGTTTAGCTGGAAAATGCATTTTTAGTTTTTCATATAAAAAAATCGAATTTTTCAATAAAAATAATTTTTTAAGAATTTTTTAAGTAATCACAGATTATTGTCCTTTTGCCTGTAGGACGCTTAGTTTAGCTAGAAAATGCTTTTTTAGTTTTTCATATAAAAAAATCGAATTTTTCAATAAAAATAATTTTTTAAGAATTTTTTAAGTGATCACAGATTATTGTCCTTTTGCCTGTAGGACGCTTAGTTTAGCTAGAAAATGCATTTTTAGTTTTTCATATAAAAAAATCGAATTTTTCAATAAAAATAATTTTTTAAGAATTTTTTAAGTGATCACAGATTATTGTCCTTTTGCCTGTAGGACGCTTAGTTTAGCTAGAAAATGCATTTTTAGTTTTTCATATAAAAAAATCGAATTTTTCAATAAAAATAATTTTTTAAGAATTTTTTAAGTGATCACAGATTATTTTCCTTTTGCCTGTAGGACGCTTAGTTTAGCTGGAAAATGCATTTTTAGTTTTTCATATAAAAAAATCGAATTTTTCAATAATGATCACAGATTATTGTCCTTTTGCCTGTAGGACGCTTAGTTTAGCTAGAAAATGCATTTTTAGTTTTTCATATAAAAAAAATCGAATTTTTTCAATAAAAATAATTTTTTAAGAATTTTTTAAGTGATTACAGATTATTGTCCTTTTGCCTGTAGGACGCTTAGTTTACCTAGAAAATGCATTTTTAGTTTTTCATATAAAAAAATCGAATTTTTCAATATAATTTTTTCAAAATAATTTTTTAAGAATTTTTTAAGTGATCACAGATTATTTTCCTTTTGCCTGTAGGACGCTTAGTTTAGCTGGAAAATGCATTTTTAGTTTTTCATATAAAAAAATCGAATTTTTCAATAATGATCACAGATTATTGTCCTTTTGCCTGTAGGACGCTTAGTTTAGCTAGAAAATGCATTTTTAGTTTTTCATATAAAAAAATCGAATTTTTCAATAAAAATAATTTTTTAAAAATTTTTTAAGAATTTTTTAAGTGATCACAGATTATTGTCCTTTTGCCTGTAGGACGCTTAGTTTAGCTAGAAAATGCATTTTTAATTTTTCATATAAAAAAATCGAATTTTTCAATAAAAATAATTTTTTAAGAATTTTTTAAGTGATCACAGATTATTGTCCTTTTGCCTGTAGGACGCTTAGTTTAGCTAGAAAATGCATTTTTAGTTTTTCATATAAAAAAATCGAATTTTTCAATAAAAATAATTTTTTAAGAATTTTTTAAGTGATCACAGATTATTGTCCTTTTGCCTGTAGGACGCTTAGTTTAGCTAGAAAATGCATTTTTAGTTTTTCATATAAAAAAATCGAATTTTTCAATAAAAATAATTTTTTAAAAATTTTTTAAGAATTTTTTAAGTGATCACAGATTATTGTCCTTTTGCCTGTAGGACGCTTAGTTTAGCTAGAAAATGCATTTTTAATTTTTCATATAAAAAAATCGAATTTTTCAATAAAAATAATTTTTTAAGAATTTTTTAAGTGATCACAGATTATTGTCCTTTTGCCTGTAGGACGCTTAGTTTAGCTAGAAAATGCATTTTTAGTTTTTCATATAAAAAAATCGAATTTTTCAATATAATTTTTTCAAAATAATTTTTTAAGAATTTTTTAAGTGATCACAGATTCCTTTTGCCTGTAGGACGCTTAGTTTAGCTAGAAAATGCATTTTTAGTTTTTCATATACAAAAATCGAATTTTTCAATAAAAATAATTTTTTAAGAATTTTTTAAGTGATCACAGATTATTGTCCTTTTGCCTGTAGGACGCTTAGTTTAGCTAGAAAATGCATTTTTAGTTTTTCATATAAAAAAATCGAATTTTTCAATATAATTTTTTCTAAATAATTTTTTAAGAATTTTTTATGTGATCACAGATTATTGTCCTTTTGCCTGTAGGACGCTTAGTTTAGCTAGAAAATGCATTTTTAGTTTTTCATATAAAAAAATCGAATTTTTCAATAAAAATAATTTTTTAAAAATTTTTTAAGAATTTTTTAAGTGATCACAGATTATTGTCCTTTTGCCTGTAGGATGCTTAGTTTAGCTAGAAAATGCATTTTTAGTTTTTCATATAAAAAAATCGAATTTTAAAATAAAAATAATTTTTTAAGTGATCACAGATTATTGTCCTTTTGCCTGTAGGACGCTTAGTTTAGCTGGAAAATGCATTTTTAGTTTTTCATATAAAAAATCGAATTTTTCAATAAAAATAATTTTTTAAGAATTTTCTAAGTGATCACAGATTATTGTCCTTTTGCCTGTAGGACGCTTAGTTTAGCTAGAAAATGCATTTTTAGTTTTTCATATAAAAAAATCGAATTTTTCAATAAAAATAATTTTTTAAGAATTTTTTAAGTGATCACAGATTATTGTCCTTTTGCCTGTAGGACGCTTAGTTTAGCTAGAAAATGCATTTTTAGTTTTTCATATAAAAAAATCGAACTTTTCAATAAAAATAATTTTTTAAGAATTTTTTAAGTGATCACAGATTATTGTCCTTTTGCCTGTAGGACGCTTAGTTTAGCTAGAAAATGCATTTTTAGTTTTTCATATAAAAAAATCGAATTTTTGAATAAGAATAATTTTTTAAGAATTTTTTAAGTGATCACAGATTATTGTCCTTTTGCCTGTAGGACGCTTAGTTTAGCTAGAAAATGCATTTTTAGTTTTTCATATAAAAAAATCGAATTTTTCAATAAAAATAATTTTTTAAAAATTTTTTAAGAATTTTTTAAGTGATCACAGATTATTGTCCTTTTGCCTGTAGGACGCTTAGTTTAGCTAGAAAATGCATTTTTAATTTTTCATATAAAAAAATCGAATTTTTCAATAAGAATAATTTTTTAAGAATTTTTTAAGTGATCACAGATTATTGTCCTTTTGCCTGTAGGACGCTTAGTTTAGCTAGAAAATGCATTTTTAGTTTTTCATATAAAAAAATCGAATTTTTCAATAAAAATAATTTTTTAAGAATTTTTTAAGTGATCACAGATTATTGTCCTTTTGCCTGTAGGACGCTTAGTTTAGCTAGAAAATGCATTTTTAGTTTTTCATATAAAAAATCGAATTTTTCAATAAAAATAATTTTTTAAAAATTTTTTAAGAATTTTTTAAGTGATCACAGATTATTGTCCTTTTGCCTGTAGGACGCTTAGTTTAGCTAGAAAATGCATTTTTAGTTTTTCATATAAAAAAATCGAATTTTTCAATATAATTTTTTCAAAATAATTTTTTAAGAATTTTTTAAGTAATCACAGATTATTGTCCTTTTGCCTGTAGGACGCTTAGTTTAGCTGGAAAATGCATTTTTAGTTTTTCATATAAAAAATCGAATTTTTCAGTAAAAATAATTTTTTAAGAATTTTCTAAGTGATCACAGATTATTGTCCTTTTGCCTGTAGGACGCTTAGTTTAGCTAGAAAATGCATTTTTAGTTTTTCATATAAAAAAATCGAATTTTTCAATAAAAATAATTTTTTAAGAATTTTTTAAGTGATCACAGATTATTGTCCTTTTGCCTGTAGGACGCTTAGTTTAGCTAGAAAATGCATTTTTAGTTTTTCATATAAAAAAATCGAACTTTTCAATAAAAATAATTTTTTAAGAATTTTTTAAGTGATCACAGATTATTGTCCTTTTGCCTGTAGGACGCTTAGTTTAGCTAGAAAATGCATTTTTAGTTTTTCATATAAAAAAATCGAATTTTTCAATAAGAATAATTTTTTAAGAATTTTTTAAGTGATCACAGATTATTGTCCTTTTGCCTGTAGGACGCTTAGTTTAGCTAGAAAATGCATTTTTAGTTTTTCATATAAAAAAATCGAATTTTTCAATAAAAATAATTTTTTAAAAATTTTTTAAGAATTTTTTAAGTGATCACAGATTATTGTCCTTTTGCCTGTAGGACGCTTAGTTTAGCTAGAAAATGCATTTTTAATTTTTCATATAAAAAAATCGAATTTTTCAATAAGAATAATTTTTTAAGAATTTTTTAAGTGATCACAGATTATTGTCCTTTTGCCTGTAGGACGCTTAGTTTAGCTAGAAAATGCATTTTTAGTTTTTCATATAAAAAAATCGAATTTTTCAATAAAAATAATTTTTTAAGAATTTTTTAAGTGATCACAGATTATTGTCCTTTTGCCTGTAGGACGCTTAGTTTAGCTAGAAAATGCATTTTTAGTTTTTCATATAAAAAATCGAATTTTTCAATAAAAATAATTTTTTAAAAATTTTTTAAGAATTTTTTAAGTGATCACAGATTATTGTCCTTTTGCCTGTAGGACGCTTAGTTTAGCTAGAAAATGCATTTTTAGTTTTTCATATAAAAAAATCGAATTTTTCAATATAATTTTTTCAAAATAATTTTTTAAGAATTTTTTAAGTAATCACAGATTATTGTCCTTTTGCCTGTAGGACGCTTAGTTTAGCTAGAAAATGCATTTTTAGTTTTTCATATAAAAAAATCGAATTTTTCAATAAAAATAATTTTTTAAGAATTTTTTAAGTGATTACAGATTATTGTCCTTTTGCCTGTAGGACGCTTAGTTTAGCTAGAAAATGCATTTTTAGTTTTTCATATAAAAAATCGAATTTTTCAATAAAAATAATTTTTTAAGAATTTTTTAAGTGATCACAGATTATTGTCCTTTTGCCTGTAGGACGCTTAGTTTAGCTAGAAAATGCATTTTTAGTTTTTCATATAAAAAAATCGAATTTTTCAATAAAAATAATTTTTTAAGAATTTTTTAAGTGATCACAGATTATTGTCCTTTTGCCTGTAGGACGCTTAGTTTAGCTGGAAAATGCATTTTTAGGTTTTCATATAAAAAAATCAAATTTTTCAATAAAAATAATTTTTTAAGAATTTTTTAAGTGATCACAGATTATTGTCCTTTTGCCTGTAGGACGCTTAGTTTAGCTAGAAAATGCATTTTTAGTTTTTCATATAAAAAAATCGAATTTTTCAATAAAAATAATTTTTTAAGAATTTTTTAAGTGATCACAGATTATTGTCCTTTTGCCTGTAGGACGCTTAGTTTAGCTAGAAAATGCATTTTTAGTTTTTCATATAAAAAAATCGAATTTTTCAATAAAAATAATTTTTTAAGAATTTTTTAAGTGATCGCAGATTATTGTCCTTTAGCCTGTAGGACGCTTAGTTTAGCTAGAAAATGCATTTTTAGTTTTTCATATAAAAAAATCGAATTTTTCAATAAAAATAATTTTTTAAGAATTTTTTAAGTGATTACAGATTATTGTCCTTTTGCCTGTAGGACGCTTAGTTTAGCTAGAAAATGCATTTTTAGTTTTTCATATAAAAAATCGAATTTTTCAATAAAAATAATTTTTTAAGAATTTTTTAAGTGATCACAGATTATTGTCCTTTGCCTGTAGGACGCTTAGTTTAGTTAGAAAATGCATTTTTAGTTTTTCATATAAAAAAATCGAATTTTTCAATATAATTTTTTCAAAATAATTTTTTAAGAATTTTTTAAGTGATCACAGATTATTATCCTTTTGCCTGTAGGACGCTTAGTTTAGCTAGAAAATGCATTTTTAGTTTTTCATATAAAAAAATCGAATTTTTCAATAAAAATAATTTTTTAAGAATTTTTTAAGTGATCACAGATTATTGTCCTTTTGCCTGTAGGACGCTTAGTTTAGCTTGAAAATGCATTTTTAGTTTTTCATATAAAAAAATCGAATTTTTCAATAAAAATATTTTTTTAAGAATTTTTTAAGAAATTTTTAAGTGATCACAGATTATTGTCCTTTTGCCTGTAGGACGCTTAGTTTAGCTAGAAAATGCATTTTTAGTTTTTCATATAAAAAAATCGAATTTTTCAATAAAAATAATTTTTTAAGAATTTTTTAAGTGATTACAGATTATTGTCCTTTTGCCTGTAGGACGCTTAGTTTAGCTAGAAAATGCATTTTTAGTTTTTCATATAAAAAATCGAATTTTTCAATAAAAATAATTTTTTAAGAATTTTTTAAGTGATCACAGATTATTGTCCTTTTGCCTGTAGGACGCTTAGTTTAGCCAGAAAATGCATTTTTAGTTTTTCGTATAAAAAAATCGAATTTTTCAATAAAAATAATTTTTTAAGAATTTTTTAAGTGATCACAGATTATTGTCCTTTTGCCTGTAGGATGCTTAGTTTAGCTGGAAAATGCATTTTTAGTTTTTCATATAAAAAAATCGAATTTTTCAATTAAAATAATTTTTTAAGAATTTTTTAAGTGATCACAGATTATTGTCCTTTTGCCTGTAGGACGCTTAGTTTAGCTAGAAAATGCATTTTTAGTTTTTCGTATAAAAAAATCGAATTTTTCAATAAAAATAATTTTTTAAGAATTTTTTAAGTGATCACAGATTATTGTCCTTTTGCCTGTAGGACGCTTAGTTTAGCTAGAAAATGCATTTTTAGTTTTTCATATAAAAAAATCGAATTTTTCAATAAAAATAATTTTTTAAGAATTTTTTAAGTGATCACAGATTATTGTCCTTTTGCCTGTAGGACGCTTAGTTTAGCTGGAAAATGCATTTTTAGTTTTTCATATAAAAAATCGAATTTTTCAATAAAAATAATTTTTTAAGAATTTTCTAAGTGATCACAGATTATTGTCCTTTTGCCTGTAGGACGCTTAGTTTAGCTAGAAAATGCATTTTTAGTTTTTCATATAAAAAAATCGAATTTTTCAATAAAAATAATTTTTTAAGAATTTTTTAAGTGATCACAGATTATTGTCCTTTTGCCTGTAGGACGCTTAGTTTAGCTAGAAAATGCATTTTTAGTTTTTCATATAAAAAAATCGAACTTTTCAATAAAAATAATTTTTTAAGAATTTTTTAAGTGATCACAGATTATTGTCCTTTTGCCTGTAGGACGCTTAGTTTAGCTAGAAAATGCATTTTTAGTTTTTCATATAAAAAAATCGAATTTTTCAATAAGAATAATTTTTTAAGAATTTTTTAAGTGATCACAGATTATTGTCCTTTTGCCTGTAGGACGCTTAGTTTAGCTAGAAAATGCATTTTTAGTTTTTCATATAAAAAAATTTAATTTTTCAATAAAAATAATTTTTTAAAAATTTTTTAAGAATTTTTTAAGTGATCACAGATTATTGTCCTTTTGCCTGTAGGACGCTTAGTTTAGCTAGAAAATGCATTTTTAATTTTTCATATAAAAAAATCGAATTTTTCAATAAGAATAATTTTTTAAGAATTTTTTAAGTGATCACAGATTATTGTCCTTTTGCCTGTAGGACGCTTAGTTTAGCTAGAAAATGCATTTTTAGTTTTTCATATAAAAAAATCGAATTTTTCAATAAAAATAATTTTTTAAGAATTTTTTAAGTGATCACAGATTATTGTCCTTTTGCCTGTAGGACGCTTAGTTTAGCTAGAAAATGCATTTTTAGTTTTTCATATAAAAAATCGAATTTTTCAATAAAAATAATTTTTTAAAAATTTTTTAAGAATTTTTTAAGTGATCACAGATTATTGTCCTTTTGCCTGTAGGACGCTTAGTTTAGCTAGAAAATGCATTTTTAGTTTTTCATATAAAAAAATCGAATTTTTCAATATAATTTTTTCAAAATAATTTTTTAAGAATTTTTTAAGTAATCACAGATTATTGTCCTTTTGCCTGTAGGACGCTTAGTTTAGCTAGAAAATGCATTTTTAGTTTTTCATATAAAAAAATCGAATTTTTCAATAAAAATAATTTTTTAAGAATTTTTTAAGTGATCACAGATTATTGTCCTTTTGCCTGTAGGACGCTTAGTTTAGCTAGAAAATGCATTTTTAGTTTTTCATATAAAAAAATCGAATTTTTTAAGTGATTACAGATTATTGTCCTTTTGCCTGTAGGACGCTTAGTTTAGCTAGAAAATGCATTTTTAGTTTTTCATATAAAAAATCGAATTTTTCAATAAAAATAATTTTTTAAGAATTTTTTAAGTGATCACAGATTATTGTCCTTTTGCCTGTAGGACGCTTAGTTTAGCTAGAAAATGCATTTTTAGTTTTTCATATAAAAAAATCGAATTTTTCAATAAAAATAATTTTTTAAGAATTTTTTAAGTGATCACAGATTATTGTCCTTTTGCCTGTAGGACGCTTAGTTTAGCTGGAAAATGCATTTTTAGGTTTTCATATAAAAAAATCAAATTTTTCAATAAAAATAATTTTTTAAGAATTTTTTAAGTGATCACAGATTATTGTCCTTTTGCCTGTAGGACGCTTAGTTTAGCTAGAAAATGCATTTTTAGTTTTTCATATAAAAAAATCGAATTTTTCAATATAATTTTTTCAAAATAATTTTTTAAGAATTTTTTAAGTAATCAGAGATTATTGTCCTTTTGCCTGTAGGACGCTTAGTTTAGCTAGAAAATGCATTTTTAGTTTTTCATATAAAAAAATCGAATTTTTCAATAAAAATAATTTTTTAAGAATTTTTTAAGTGATCACAGATTATTGTCCTTTTGCCTGTAGGACGCTTAGTTTAGCTAGAAAATGCATTTTTAGTTTTTCATATAAAAAAATCGAATTTTTCAATAAAAATAATTTTTTAAGAATTTTTTAAGTGATTACAGATTATTGTCCTTTTGCCTGTAGGACGCTTAGTTTAGCTAGAAAATGCATTTTTAGTTTTTCATATAAAAAATCGAATTTTTCAATAAAAATAATTTTTTAAGAATTTTTTAAGTGATCACAGATTATTGTCCTTTTGCCTGTAGGACGCTTAGTTTAGCTAGAAAATGCATTTTTAGTTTTTCATATAAAAAAATCGAATTTTTCAATAAAAATAATTTTTTAAGAATTTTTTAAGTGATCACAGATTATTGTCCTTTTGCCTGTAGGACGCTTAGTTTAGCTGGAAAATGCATTTTTAGGTTTTCATATAAAAAAATCAAATTTTTCAATAAAAATAATTTTTTAAGAATTTTTTAAGTGATCACAGATTATTGTCCTTTTGCCTGTAGGACGCTTAGTTTAGCTAGAAAATGCATTTTTAGTTTTTCATATAAAAAAATCGAATTTTTCAATAAAAATAATTTTTTAAGAATTTTTTAAGTGATCACAGATTATTGTCCTTTTGCCTGTAGGACGCTTAGTTTAGCTAGAAAATGCATTTTTAGTTTTTCATATAAAAAAATCGAATTTTTCAATATAATTTTTTCAAAATAATTTTTTAGGAATTTTTTAAGTGATCACAGATTATTGTCCTTTTGCCTGTAGGACGCTTAGTTTAGCTAGAAAATGCATTTTTAGTTTTTCATATAAAAAAATCGAATTTTTCAATAAAAATAATTTTTTAAGAATTTTTTAAGTGATCGCAGATTATTGTCCTTTAGCCTGTAGGACGCTTAGTTTAGCTAGAAAATGCATTTTTAGTTTTTCATATAAAAAAATCGAATTTTTCAATAAAAATAATTTTTTAAGAATTTTTTAAGTGATTACAGATTATTGTCCTTTTGCCTGTAGGACGCTTAGTTTAGCTAGAAAATGCATTTTTAGTTTTTCATATAAAAAATCGAATTTTTCAATAAAAATAATTTTTTAAGAATTTTTTAAGTGATCACAGATTATTGTCCTTTGCCTGTAGGACGCTTAGTTTAGTTAGAAAATGCATTTTTAGTTTTTCATATAAAAAAATCGAATTTTTCAATATAATTTTTTCAAAATAATTTTTTAAGAATTTTTTAAGTGATCACAGATTATTATCCTTTTGCCTGTAGGACGCTTAGTTTAGCTAGAAAATGCATTTTTAGTTTTTCATATAAAAAAATCGAATTTTTCAATAAAAATATTTTTTTAAGAATTTTTTAAGAAATTTTTAAGTGATCACAGATTATTGTCCTTTTGCCTGTAGGACGCTTAGTTTAGCTAGAAAATGCATTTTTAGTTTTTCATATAAAAATATCGAATTTTTCAATAAAAATAATTTTTTAAGAATTTTTTAAGTGATCACAGATTATTGTCCTTTTGCCTGTAGGATGCTTAGTTTAGCTGGAAAATGCATTTTTAGTTTTTCATATAAAAAAATCGAATTTTTCAATTAAAATAATTTTTTAAGAATTTTTTAAGTGATCACAGATTATTGTCCTTTTGCCTGTAGGACGCTTAGTTTAGCTAGAAAATGCATTTTTAGTTTTTCGTATAAAAAAATCGAATTTTTCAATAAAAATAATTTTTTAAGAATTTTTTAAGTGATCACAGATTATTGTCCTTTTGCCTGTAGGACGCTTAGTTTAGCAAGAAAATGCATTTTTAGTTTTTCATATAAAAAAATCGAATTTTTCAATAAAAATAATTTTTTAAGAATTTTTTAAGTGATCACAGATTATTGTCCTTTTGCCTGTAGGACGCTTAGTTTAGCTGGAAAATGCATTTTTAGTTTTTCATATAAAAAAATCGAATTTTTCAATAAAAATAATTTTTTAAGAATTTTTTAAGTGATCACAGATTATTGTCCTTTTGCCTGTAGGACGCTTAGTTTAGCTGGAAAATGCATTTTTAGTTTTTCATATAAAAAAATCGTATTTTTCAATAAAAATATTTTTTTAAGAATTTTTTAAGAAATTTTTAAGTGATCACAGATTATTGTCCTTTTGCCTGTAGGACGCTTAGTTTAGCTAGAAAATGCATTTTTAGTTTTTCATATAAAAAAATCGAATTTTTCAATAAAAATAATTTTTTAAGAATTTTTTAAGTGATTACAGATTATTGTCCTTTTGCCTGTAGGACGCTTAGTTTAGCTAGAAAATGCATTTTTAGTTTTTCATATAAAAAATCGAATTTTTCAATAAAAATAATTTTTTAAGAATTTTTTAAGTGATCACAGATTATTGTCCTTTTGCCTGTAGGACGCTTAGTTTAGCTAGAAAATGCATTTTTAGTTTTTCATATAAAAAAATCGAATTTTTCAATAAAAATAATTTTTTAAGAATTTTTTAAGTGATCACAGATTATTGTCCTTTTGCCTGTAGGACGCTTAGTTTAGCCAGAAAATGCATTTTTAGTTTTTCGTATAAAAAAATCGAATTTTTCAATAAAAATAATTTTTTAAGAATTTTTTAAGTGATCACAGATTATTGTCCTTTTGCCTGTAGGACGCTTAGTTTAGCAAGAAAATGCATTTTTAGTTTTTCATATAAAAAAATCGAATTTTTCAATAAAAATAATTTTTTAAGAATTTTTTAAGTGATCACAGATTATTGTCCTTTTGCCTGTAGGACGCTTAGTTTAGCTGGAAAATGCGTTTTTAGTTTTTCATATAAAAAAATCGAATTTTTCAATAAAAATAATTTTTTAAGAATTTTTTAAGTGATCACAGATTATTGTCCTTTTGCCTGTAGGACGCTTAGTTTAGCTGGAAAATGCATTTTTAGTTTTTCATATAAAAAAATCGAATTTTTCAATAAAAATAATTTTTTAAGAATTTTTTAAGTGATCACAGATTATTGTCCTTTTGCCTGTAGGACGCTTAGTTTAGCTAGAAAATGCGTTTATAGTTTTTCATATAAAAAAAATCGAATTTTTCAATAAAAATAATTTTTTAAGAATTTTTTAAGTGATTACAGATTATTGTCCTTTTGCCTGTAGGACGCTCAGTTTAGCTAGAAAATGCATTTTTAGTTTTTCATATAAAAAATCGAATTTTTCAATAAAAATAATTTTTTAGGAATTTTTTAAGTGATCACAGATTATTGTCCTTTTGCCTGTAGGATGCTTAGTTTAGCTGGAAAATGCATTTTTAGGTTTTCATATAAAAAAATCGAATTTTTCAATAAAAATAATTTTTTAAGAATTTTTTAAGTGATCACAGATTATTGTCCTTTTGCCTGTAGGACGCTTAATTTAGCTAGAAAATGTATTTTTAGTTTTTCATATAAAAAAATCGAATTTTTCAATAAAAATATTTTTTTAAGAATTTTTTAAGAATTTTTTAAGAATTTTTTAAGTGATCACAGATTATTGTCCTTTTGCCTGTAGGACGCTTAGTTTAGCTAGAAAATGCATTTTTAGTTTTTCATATAAAAAAATCGAATTTTTCAATAAAAATAATTTTTTAAGAATTTTTTAAGTGATCACAGATTATTTTCCTTTTGCCTGTAGGACGCTTAGTTTAGCTGGAAAATGCATTTTTAGTTTTTCATATAAAAAAATCGAATTTTTCAATAATGATCACAGATTATTGTCCTTTTGCCTGTAGGACGCTTAGTTTAGCTAGAAAATGCATTTTTAGTTTTTCATATAAAAAAAATCGAATTTTTTCAATAAAAATAATTTTTTAAGAATTTTTTAAGTGATTACAGATTATTGTCCTTTTGCCTGTAGGACGCTTAGTTTAGCTAGAAAATGCATTTTTAGTTTTTCATATAAAAAAATCGAATTTTTCAATATAATTTTTTCAAAATAATTTTTTAAGAATTTTTTAAGTGATCACAGATTATTGTCCTTTTGCCTGTAGGACGCTTAGTTTAGCTAGAAAATGCATTTTTAGTTTTTCATATAAAAAAATCGAATTTTTCAATAAAAATAATTTTTTAAGAATTTTTTAAGTGATCGCAGATTATTGTCCTTTTGCCTGTAGGACGCTTAGTTTAGCTAGAAAATGCATTTTTAGTTTTTCATATAAAAAGATCGAATTTTTCAATAAAAATAATTTTTTAAGAATTTTTTAAGTGATTACAGATTATTGTCCTTTTGCCTGTAGGACGCTTAGTTTAGCTAGAAAATGCATTTTTAGTTTTTCATATAAAAAATCGAATTTTTCAATAAAAATAATTTTTTAAGAATTTTTTAAGTGATCACAGATTATTGTCCTTTTGCCTGTAGGACGCTTAGTTTAGCTAGAAAATGCATTTTTAGTTTTTCATATAAAAAAATCGAATTTTTCAATATAATTTTTTCAAAATAATTTTTTAAGAATTTTTTAAGTGATCACAGATTATTATCCTTTTGCCTGTAGGACGCTTAGTTTAGCTAGAAAATGAATTTTTAGTTTTTCATATAAAAAAATCGAATTTTTCAATAAAAATAATTTTTTAAGAATTTTTTAAGTGATCACAGATTATTGTCCTTTTGCCTGTAGGACGCTTAGTTTAGCTGGAAAATGCATTTTTAGTTTTTCATATAAAAAAATCGAATTTTTCAATAAAAATAATTTTTTAAGAATTTTTTAAGTGATCACAGATTATTGTCCTTTTGCCTGTAGGACGCTTAGTTTAGCTGGAAAATGCTTTTTTAGTTTTTCATATAAAAAAATCGAACTTTTCAATAAAAATAATTTTTTAAGAATTTTTTAAGTGATCACAGATTATTGTCCTTTTGCCTGTAGGACGCTTAGTTTAGCTAGAAAATGCATTTTTAGTTTTTCATATAAAAAAATCGAATTTTTCAATAAAAATAATTTTTTAAGAATTTTTTAAGTGATCACAGATTATTGTCCTTTTGCCTGTAGGACGCTTAGTTTAGCTAGAAAATGCATTTTTAGTTTTTCATATAAAAAAATCGAATTTTTCAATAAAAATATTTTTTTAAGAATTTTTTAAGAAATTTTTAAGTGATCACATATTATTGTCCTTTTGCCTGTAGGACGCTTAGTTTAGCTAGAAAATGCATTTTTAGTTTTTCATATAAAAAAATCGAATTTTTCAATAAAAATAATTTTTTAAGAATTTTTTAAGTGATCGCAGATTATTGTCCTTTTGCCTGTAGGACGCTTAGTTTAGCTAGAAAATGCATTTTTAGTTTTTCATATAAAAAGATCGAATTTTTCAATAAAAATAATTTTTTAAGAATTTTTTAAGTGATTACAGATTATTGTCCTTTTGCCTGTAGGACGCTTAGTTTAGCTAGAAAATGCATTTTTAGTTTTTCATATAAAAAATCGAATTTTTCAATAAAAATAATTTTTTAAGAATTTTTTAAGTGATCACAGATTATTGTCCTTTTGCCTGTAGGACGCTTAGTTTAGCTAGAAAATGCATTTTTAGTTTTTCATATAAAAAAATCGAATTTTTCAATAAAAATAATTTTTTAAGAATTTTTTAAGTGATTACAGATTATTGTCCTTTTGCCTGTAGGACGCTTAGTTTAGCTAGAAAATGCATTTTTAGTTTTTCATATAAAAAATCGAATTTTTCAATAAAAATAATTTTTTAAGAATTTTTTAAGTGATCACAGATTATTGTCCTTTTGCCTGTAGGACGCTTAGTTTAGCCAGAAAATGCATTTTTAGTTTTTCGTATAAAAAAATCGAATTTTTCAATAAAAATAATTTTTTAAGAATTTTTTAAGTGATCACAGATTATTGTCCTTTTGCCTGTAGGATGCTTAGTTTAGCTGGAAAATGCATTTTTAGTTTTTCATATAAAAAAATCGAATTTTTCAATTAAAATAATTTTTTAAGAATTTTTTAAGTGATCACAGATTATTGTCCTTTTGCCTGTAGGACGCTTAGTTTAGCTAGAAAATGCATTTTTAGTTTTTCGTATAAAAAAATCGAATTTTTCAATAAAAATAATTTTTTAAGAATTTTTTAAGTGATCACAGATTATTGTCCTTTTGCCTGTAGGACGCTTAGTTTAGCTAGAAAATGCATTTTTAGTTTTTCATATAAAAAAATCGAATTTTTCAATAAAAATAATTTTTTAAGAATTTTTTAAGTGATCACAGATTATTGTCCTTTTGCCTGTAGGACGCTTAGTTTAGCTGGAAAATGCATTTTTAGTTTTTCATATAAAAAATCGAATTTTTCAATAAAAATAATTTTTTAAGAATTTTCTAAGTGATCACAGATTATTGTCCTTTTGCCTGTAGGACGCTTAGTTTAGCTAGAAAATGCATTTTTAGTTTTTCATATAAAAAAATCGAATTTTTCAATAAAAATAATTTTTTAAGAATTTTTTAAGTGATCACAGATTATTGTCCTTTTGCCTGTAGGACGCTTAGTTTAGCTAGAAAATGCATTTTTAGTTTTTCATATAAAAAAATCGAACTTTTCAATAAAAATAATTTTTTAAGAATTTTTTAAGTGATCACAGATTATTGTCCTTTTGCCTGTAGGACGCTTAGTTTAGCTAGAAAATGCATTTTTAGTTTTTCATATAAAAAAATCGAATTTTTCAATAAGAATAATTTTTTAAGAATTTTTTAAGTGATCACAGATTATTGTCCTTTTGCCTGTAGGACGCTTAGTTTAGCTAGAAAATGCATTTTTAGTTTTTCATATAAAAAAATTGAATTTTTCAATAAAAATAATTTTTTAAAAATTTTTTAAGAATTTTTTAAGTGATCACAGATTATTGTCCTTTTGCCTGTAGGACGCTTAGTTTAGCTAGAAAATGCATTTTTAATTTTTCATATAAAAAAATCGAATTTTTCAATAAGAATAATTTTTTAAGAATTTTTTAAGTGATCACAGATTATTGTCCTTTTGCCTGTAGGACGCTTAGTTTAGCTAGAAAATGCATTTTTAGTTTTTCATATAAAAAAATCGAATTTTTCAATAAAAATAATTTTTTAAGAATTTTTTAAGTGATCACAGATTATTGTCCTTTTGCCTGTAGGACGCTTAGTTTAGCTAGAAAATGCATTTTTAGTTTTTCATATAAAAAATCGAATTTTTCAATAAAAATAATTTTTTAAAAATTTTTTAAGAATTTTTTAAGTGATCACAGATTATTGTCCTTTTGCCTGTAGGACGCTTAGTTTAGCTAGAAAATGCATTTTTAGTTTTTCATATAAAAAAATCGAATTTTTCAATATAATTTTTTCAAAATAATTTTTTAAGAATTTTTTAAGTAATCACAGATTATTGTCCTTTTGCCTGTAGGACGCTTAGTTTAGCTAGAAAATGCATTTTTAGTTTTTCATATAAAAAAATCGAATTTTTCAATAAAAATAATTTTTTAAGAATTTTTTAAGTGATCACAGATTATTGTCCTTTTGCCTGTAGGACGCTTAGTTTAGCTAGAAAATGCATTTTTAGTTTTTCATATAAAAAAATCGAATTTTTCAATAAAAATAATTTTTTAAGAATTTTTTAAGTGATTACAGATTATTGTCCTTTTGCCTGTAGGACGCTTAGTTTAGCTAGAAAATGCATTTTTAGTTTTTCATATAAAAAATCGAATTTTTCAATAAAAATAATTTTTTAAGAATTTTTTAAGTGATCACAGATTATTGTCCTTTTGCCTGTAGGACGCTTAGTTTAGCTAGAAAATGCATTTTTAGTTTTTCATATAAAAAAATCGAATTTTTCAATAAAAATAATTTTTTAAGAATTTTTTAAGTGATCACAGATTATTGTCCTTTTGCCTGTAGGACGCTTAGTTTAGCTGGAAAATGCATTTTTAGGTTTTCATATAAAAAAATCAAATTTTTCAATAAAAATAATTTTTTAAGAATTTTTTAAGTGATCACAGATTATTGTCCTTTTGCCTGTAGGACGCTTAGTTTAGCTAGAAAATGCATTTTTAGTTTTTCATATAAAAAAATCGAATTTTTCAATATAATTTTTTCAAAATAATTTTTTAAGAATTTTTTAAGTAATCACAGATTATTGTCCTTTTGCCTGTAGGACGCTTAGTTTAGCTAGAAAATGCATTTTTAGTTTTTCATATAAAAAAATCGAATTTTTCAATAAAAATAATTTTTTAAGAATTTTTTAAGTGATCACAGATTATTGTCCTTTTGCCTGTAGGACGCTTAGTTTAGCTAGAAAATGCATTTTTAGTTTTTCATATAAAAAAATCGAATTTTTCAATAAAAATAATTTTTTAAGAATTTTTTAAGTGATTACAGATTATTGTCCTTTTGCCTGTAGGACGCTTAGTTTAGCTAGAAAATGCATTTTTAGTTTTTCATATAAAAAATCGAATTTTTCAATAAAAATAATTTTTTAAGAATTTTTTAAGTGATCACAGATTATTGTCCTTTTGCCTGTAGGACGCTTAGTTTAGCTAGAAAATGCATTTTTAGTTTTTCATATAAAAAAATCGAATTTTTCAATAAAAATAATTTTTTAAGAATTTTTTAAGTGATCACAGATTATTGTCCTTTTGCCTGTAGGACGCTTAGTTTAGCTAGAAAATGCATTTTTAGTTTTTCATATAAAAAAATCGAATTTTTCAATAAAAATAATTTTTTAAGAATTTTTTAAGTGATCACAGATTATTGTCCTTTTGCCTGTAGGACGCTTAGTTTAGCTGGAAAATGCGTTTTTAGTTTTTCATATAAAAAAATCGAATTTTTCAATAAAAATAATTTTTTAAGAATTTTTTAAGTGATCACAGATTATTGTCCTTTTGCCTGTAGGACGCTTAGTTTAGCTGGAAAATGCATTTTTAGTTTTTCATATAAAAAAATCGAATTTTTCAATAAAAATAATTTTTTAAGAATTTTTTAAGTGATCACAGATTATTGTCCTTTTGCCTGTAGGACGCTTAGTTTAGCTAGAAAATGCGTTTATAGTTTTTCATATAAAAAAAATCGAATTTTTCAATAAAAATAATTTTTTAAGAATTTTTTAAGTGATTACAGATTATTGTCCTTTTGCCTGTAGGACGCTCAGTTTAGCTAGAAAATGCATTTTTAGTTTTTCATATAAAAAATCGAATTTTTCAATAAAAATAATTTTTTAGGAATTTTTTAAGTGATCACAGATTATTGTCCTTTTGCCTGTAGGATGCTTAGTTTAGCTGGAAAATGCATTTTTAGGTTTTCATATAAAAAAATCGAATTTTTCAATAAAAATAATTTTTTAAGAATTTTTTAAGTGATCACAGATTATTGTCCTTTTGCCTGTAGGACGCTTAATTTAGCTAGAAAATGTATTTTTAGTTTTTCATATAAAAAAATCGAATTTTTCAATAAAAATATTTTTTTAAGAATTTTTTAAGAATTTTTTAAGAATTTTTTAAGTGATCACAGATTATTGTCCTTTTGCCTGTAGGACGCTTAGTTTAGCTAGAAAATGCATTTTTAGTTTTTCATATAAAAAAATCGAATTTTTCAATAAAAATAATTTTTTAAGAATTTTTTAAGTGATCACAGATTATTTTCCTTTTGCCTGTAGGACGCTTAGTTTAGCTGGAAAATGCATTTTTAGTTTTTCATATAAAAAAATCGAATTTTTCAATAATGATCACAGATTATTGTCCTTTTGCCTGTAGGACGCTTAGTTTAGCTAGAAAATGCATTTTTAGTTTTTCATATAAAAAAAATCGAATTTTTTCAATAAAAATAATTTTTTAAGAATTTTTTAAGTGATTACAGATTATTGTCCTTTTGCCTGTAGGACGCTTAGTTTAGCTAGAAAATGCATTTTTAGTTTTTCATATAAAAAAATCGAATTTTTCAATATAATTTTTTCAAAATAATTTTTTAAGAATTTTTTAAGTGATCACAGATTATTGTCCTTTTGCCTGTAGGACGCTTAGTTTAGCTAGAAAATGCATTTTTAGTTTTTCATATAAAAAAATCGAATTTTTCAATAAAAATAATTTTTTAAGAATTTTTTAAGTGATCGCAGATTATTGTCCTTTTGCCTGTAGGACGCTTAGTTTAGCTAGAAAATGCATTTTTAGTTTTTCATATAAAAAGATCGAATTTTTCAATAAAAATAATTTTTTAAGAATTTTTTAAGTGATTACAGATTATTGTCCTTTTGCCTGTAGGACGCTTAGTTTAGCTAGAAAATGCATTTTTAGTTTTTCATATAAAAAATCGAATTTTTCAATAAAAATAATTTTTTAAGAATTTTTTAAGTGATCACAGATTATTGTCCTTTTGCCTGTAGGACGCTTAGTTTAGCTAGAAAATGCATTTTTAGTTTTTCATATAAAAAAATCGAATTTTTCAATATAATTTTTTCAAAATAATTTTTTAAGAATTTTTTAAGTGATCACAGATTATTATCCTTTTGCCTGTAGGACGCTTAGTTTAGCTAGAAAATGAATTTTTAGTTTTTCATATAAAAAAATCGAATTTTTCAATAAAAATAATTTTTTAAGAATTTTTTAAGTGATCACAGATTATTGTCCTTTTGCCTGTAGGACGCTTAGTTTAGCTGGAAAATGCATTTTTAGTTTTTCATATAAAAAAATCGAATTTTTCAATAAAAATAATTTTTTAAGAATTTTTTAAGTGATCACAGATTATTGTCCTTTTGCCTGTAGGACGCTTAGTTTAGCTGGAAAATGCTTTTTTAGTTTTTCATATAAAAAAATCGAACTTTTCAATAAAAATAATTTTTTAAGAATTTTTTAAGTGATCACAGATTATTGTCCTTTTGCCTGTAGGACGCTTAGTTTAGCTAGAAAATGCATTTTTAGTTTTTCATATAAAAAAATCGAATTTTTCAATAAAAATAATTTTTTAAGAATTTTTTAAGTGATCACAGATTATTGTCCTTTTGCCTGTAGGACGCTTAGTTTAGCTAGAAAATGCATTTTTAGTTTTTCATATAAAAAAATCGAATTTTTCAATAAAAATATTTTTTTAAGAATTTTTTAAGAAATTTTTAAGTGATCACATATTATTGTCCTTTTGCCTGTAGGACGCTTAGTTTAGCTAGAAAATGCATTTTTAGTTTTTCATATAAAAAAATCGAATTTTTCAATAAAAATAATTTTTTAAGAATTTTTTAAGTGATCGCAGATTATTGTCCTTTTGCCTGTAGGACGCTTAGTTTAGCTAGAAAATGCATTTTTAGTTTTTCATATAAAAAGATCGAATTTTTCAATAAAAATAATTTTTTAAGAATTTTTTAAGTGATTACAGATTATTGTCCTTTTGCCTGTAGGACGCTTAGTTTAGCTAGAAAATGCATTTTTAGTTTTTCATATAAAAAATCGAATTTTTCAATAAAAATAATTTTTTAAGAATTTTTTAAGTGATCACAGATTATTGTCCTTTTGCCTGTAGGACGCTTAGTTTAGCTAGAAAATGCATTTTTAGTTTTTCATATAAAAAAATCGAATTTTTCAATAAAAATAATTTTTTAAGAATTTTTTAAGTGATTACAGATTATTGTCCTTTTGCCTGTAGGACGCTTAGTTTAGCTAGAAAATGCATTTTTAGTTTTTCATATAAAAAATCGAATTTTTCAATAAAAATAATTTTTTAAGAATTTTTTAAGTGATCACAGATTATTGTCCTTTTGCCTGTAGGACGCTTAGTTTAGCCAGAAAATGCATTTTTAGTTTTTCGTATAAAAAAATCGAATTTTTCAATAAAAATAATTTTTTAAGAATTTTTTAAGTGATCACAGATTATTGTCCTTTTGCCTGTAGGATGCTTAGTTTAGCTGGAAAATGCATTTTTAGTTTTTCATATAAAAAAATCGAATTTTTCAATTAAAATAATTTTTTAAGAATTTTTTAAGTGATCACAGATTATTGTCCTTTTGCCTGTAGGACGCTTAGTTTAGCTAGAAAATGCATTTTTAGTTTTTCGTATAAAAAAATCGAATTTTTCAATAAAAATAATTTTTTAAGAATTTTTTAAGTGATCACAGATTATTGTCCTTTTGCCTGTAGGACGCTTAGTTTAGCTAGAAAATGCATTTTTAGTTTTTCATATAAAAAAATCGAATTTTTCAATAAAAATAATTTTTTAAGAATTTTTTAAGTGATCACAGATTATTGTCCTTTTGCCTGTAGGACGCTTAGTTTAGCTGGAAAATGCATTTTTAGTTTTTCATATAAAAAATCGAATTTTTCAATAAAAATAATTTTTTAAGAATTTTCTAAGTGATCACAGATTATTGTCCTTTTGCCTGTAGGACGCTTAGTTTAGCTAGAAAATGCATTTTTAGTTTTTCATATAAAAAAATCGAATTTTTCAATAAAAATAATTTTTTAAGAATTTTTTAAGTGATCACAGATTATTGTCCTTTTGCCTGTAGGACGCTTAGTTTAGCTAGAAAATGCATTTTTAGTTTTTCATATAAAAAAATCGAACTTTTCAATAAAAATAATTTTTTAAGAATTTTTTAAGTGATCACAGATTATTGTCCTTTTGCCTGTAGGACGCTTAGTTTAGCTAGAAAATGCATTTTTAGTTTTTCATATAAAAAAATCGAATTTTTCAATAAGAATAATTTTTTAAGAATTTTTTAAGTGATCACAGATTATTGTCCTTTTGCCTGTAGGACGCTTAGTTTAGCTAGAAAATGCATTTTTAGTTTTTCATATAAAAAAATTGAATTTTTCAATAAAAATAATTTTTTAAAAATTTTTTAAGAATTTTTTAAGTGATCACAGATTATTGTCCTTTTGCCTGTAGGACGCTTAGTTTAGCTAGAAAATGCATTTTTAATTTTTCATATAAAAAAATCGAATTTTTCAATAAGAATAATTTTTTAAGAATTTTTTAAGTGATCACAGATTATTGTCCTTTTGCCTGTAGGACGCTTAGTTTAGCTAGAAAATGCATTTTTAGTTTTTCATATAAAAAAATCGAATTTTTCAATAAAAATAATTTTTTAAGAATTTTTTAAGTGATCACAGATTATTGTCCTTTTGCCTGTAGGACGCTTAGTTTAGCTAGAAAATGCATTTTTAGTTTTTCATATAAAAAATCGAATTTTTCAATAAAAATAATTTTTTAAAAATTTTTTAAGAATTTTTTAAGTGATCACAGATTATTGTCCTTTTGCCTGTAGGACGCTTAGTTTAGCTAGAAAATGCATTTTTAGTTTTTCATATAAAAAAATCGAATTTTTCAATATAATTTTTTCAAAATAATTTTTTAAGAATTTTTTAAGTAATCACAGATTATTGTCCTTTTGCCTGTAGGACGCTTAGTTTAGCTAGAAAATGCATTTTTAGTTTTTCATATAAAAAAATCGAATTTTTCAATAAAAATAATTTTTTAAGAATTTTTTAAGTGATCACAGATTATTGTCCTTTTGCCTGTAGGACGCTTAGTTTAGCTAGAAAATGCATTTTTAGTTTTTCATATAAAAAAATCGAATTTTTCAATAAAAATAATTTTTTAAGAATTTTTTAAGTGATTACAGATTATTGTCCTTTTGCCTGTAGGACGCTTAGTTTAGCTAGAAAATGCATTTTTAGTTTTTCATATAAAAAATCGAATTTTTCAATAAAAATAATTTTTTAAGAATTTTTTAAGTGATCACAGATTATTGTCCTTTTGCCTGTAGGACGCTTAGTTTAGCTAGAAAATGCATTTTTAGTTTTTCATATAAAAAAATCGAATTTTTCAATAAAAATAATTTTTTAAGAATTTTTTAAGTGATCACAGATTATTGTCCTTTTGCCTGTAGGACGCTTAGTTTAGCTGGAAAATGCATTTTTAGGTTTTCATATAAAAAAATCAAATTTTTCAATAAAAATAATTTTTTAAGAATTTTTTAAGTGATCACAGATTATTGTCCTTTTGCCTGTAGGACGCTTAGTTTAGCTAGAAAATGCATTTTTAGTTTTTCATATAAAAAAATCGAATTTTTCAATATAATTTTTTCAAAATAATTTTTTAAGAATTTTTTAAGTAATCACAGATTATTGTCCTTTTGCCTGTAGGACGCTTAGTTTAGCTAGAAAATGCATTTTTAGTTTTTCATATAAAAAAATCGAATTTTTCAATAAAAATAATTTTTTAAGAATTTTTTAAGTGATCACAGATTATTGTCCTTTTGCCTGTAGGACGCTTAGTTTAGCTAGAAAATGCATTTTTAGTTTTTCATATAAAAAAATCGAATTTTTCAATAAAAATAATTTTTTAAGAATTTTTTAAGTGATTACAGATTATTGTCCTTTTGCCTGTAGGACGCTTAGTTTAGCTAGAAAATGCATTTTTAGTTTTTCATATAAAAAATCGAATTTTTCAATAAAAATAATTTTTTAAGAATTTTTTAAGTGATCACAGATTATTGTCCTTTTGCCTGTAGGACGCTTAGTTTAGCTAGAAAATGCATTTTTAGTTTTTCATATAAAAAAATCGAATTTTTCAATATAATTTTTTCAAAATAATTTTTTAAGAATTTTTTAAGTAATCACAGATTATTGTCCTTTTGCCTGTAGGACGCTTAGTTTAGCTAGAAAATGCATTTTTAGTTTTTCATATAAAAAAATCGAATTTTTCAATAAAAATAATTTTTTAAGAATTTTTTAAGTGATCACAGATTATTGTCCTTTTGCCTGTAGGACGCTTAGTTTAGCTGGAAAATGCATTTTTAGTTTTTCATATAAAAAAAATCGCATTTTTCAATATAATTTTTTCAAAATAATTTTTTAAGAATTTTTTAAGTAATCACAGATTATTGTCCTTTTGCCTGTAGGACGCTTAGTTTAGCTAGAAAATGCATTTTTAGTTTTTCATATAAAAAAATCGAATTTTTCAATATAATTTTTTCAAAATAATTTTTTAAGAATTTTTTAAGTAATCACAGATTATTGTCCTTTTGCCTGTAGGACGCTTAGTTTAGCTAGAAAATGCATTTTTAGTTTTTCATATAAAAAAATCGAATTTTTCAATAAAAATAATTTTTTAAGAATTTTTTAAGTGATCACAGATTATTGTCCTTTTGCCTGTAGGACGCTTAGTTTAGCTAGAAAATGCATTTTTAGTTTTTCATATAAAAAAATCGAATTTTTCAATAAAAATAATTTTTTTTAAATTTTTTAAGTGATCACAGATTATTGTCCTTTTGCCTGTAGGACGCTTAGTTTAGCTAGAAAATGCATTTTTAGTTTTTCATATAAAAAAATCGAATTTTTCAATATAATTTTTTCAAAATAATTTTTTAAGAATTTTTTAAGTAATCACAGATTATTGTCCTTTTGCCTGTAGGACGCTTAGTTTAGCTAGAAAATGCATTTTTAGTTTTTTAAAAAAAATCGAATTTTTCAATAAAAATAATTTTTTAAGAATTTTTTAAGTGATCACAGATTATTGTCCTTTTGCCTGTAGGACGCTTAGTTTAGCTAGAAAATGCATTTTTAGTTTTTCATATAAAAAAATCGAATTTTTCAATAAAAATAATTTTTTAAGAATTTTTTAAGTGATCACAGATTATTGTCCTTTTGCCTGTAGGACGCTTAGTTTAGCTAGAAAATGCATTTTTAGTTTTTCATATAAAAAAATCGAATTTTTCAATATAATTTTTTCAAAATAATTTTTTAAGAATTTTTTAAGTAATCACAGATTATTGTCCTTTTGCCTGTAGGACGCTTAGTTTAGCTAGAAAATGCATTTTTAGTTTTTCATATAAAAAAATCGAATTTTTCAATAAAAATAATTTTTTAAGAATTTTTTAAGTGATCACAGATTATTGTCCTTTTGCCTGTAGGACGCTTAGTTTAGCTAGAAAATGCATTTTTAGTTTTTCATATAAAAAAATCGAATTTTTCAATAAAAATAATTTTTTAAGAATTTTTTAAGTGATTACAGATTATTGTCCTTTTGCCTGTAGGACGCTTAGTTTAGCTAGAAAATGCATTTTTAGTTTTTCATATAAAAAATCAAATTTTTCAATAAAAATAATTTTTTAAGAATTTTTTAAGTGATCACAGATTATTGTCCTTTTGCCTGTAGGACGCTTAGTTTAGCTAGAAAATGCTTTTTTAGTTTTTCATATAAAAAAATCGAATTTTTCAATAAAAATAATTTTTTAAGAATTTTTTAAGTGATCACAGATTATTGTCCTTTTGCCTGTAGGACGCTTAGTTTAGCTGGAAAATGCATTTTTAGTTTTTCATATAAAAAAATCGAATTTTTCAATAAAAATAATTTTTTAAGAATTTTTTAAGTGATCACAGATTATTGTCCTTTTGCCTGTAGGACGCTTAGTTTAGCTAGAAAATGCTTTTTTAGTTTTTCATATAAAAAAATCGAATTTTTCAATAAAAATAATTTTTTAAGAATTTTTTAAGTGATCACAGATTATTGTCCTTTTGCCTGTAGGACGCTTAGTTTAGCTGGAAAATGCATTTTTAGTTTTTCATATAAAAAAATCGAATTTTTCAATAAAAATAATTTTTTAAGAATTTTTTAAGTGATCACAGATTATTGTCCTTTTGCCTGTAGGACGCTTAGTTTAGCTAGAAAATGCATTTTTAGTTTTTCATATAAAAAAATCGAATTTTTCAATAAAAATAATTTTTTAAGAATTTTTTAAGTAATCACAGATTATTGTCCTTTTGCCTGTAGGACGCTTAGTTTAGCTAGAAAATGCATTTTTAGTTTTTCATATAAAAAAATCGAATTTTTCAATAAAAATAATTTTTTAAGAATTTTTTAAGTGATCACAGATTATTGTCCTTTTGCCTGTAGGACGCTTAGTTTAGCTAGAAAATGCATTTTTAGTTTTTCATATAAAAAAATCGAATTTTTCAATAAAAATAATTTTTTTTAAATTTTTTAAGTGATTACAGATTATTGTCCTTTTGCCTGTAGGACGCTTAGTTTAGCTAGAAAATGCATTTTTAGTTTTTCATATAAAAAATCGAATTTTTCAATAAAAATAATTTTTTAAGAATTTTTTAAGTGATCACAGATTATTGTCCTTTTGCCTGTAGGACGCTTAGTTTAGCTAGAAAATGCATTTTTAGTTTTTCATATAAAAAAATCGAATTTTTCAATATAATTTTTTCAAAATAATTTTTTAAGAATTTTTTAAGTAATCACAGATTATTGTCCTTTTGCCTGTAGGACGCTTAGTTTAGCTAGAAAATGCATTTTTAGTTTTTCATATAAAAAAATCGAATTTTTCAATAAAAATAATTTTTTAAGAATTTTTTAAGTGATCACAGATTATTGTCCTTTTGCCTGTAGGACGCTTAGTTTAGCTAGAAAATGCATTTTTAGTTTTTCATATAAAAAAATCGAATTTTTCAATAAAAATAATTTTTTAAGAATTTTTTAAGTGATCACAGATTATTGTCCTTTTGCCTGTAGGACGCTTAGTTTAGCTAGAAAATGCATTTTTAGTTTTTCATATAAAAAAATCGAATTTTTCAATATAATTTTTTCAAAATAATTTTTTAAGAATTTTTTAAGTAATCACAGATTATTGTCCTTTTGCCTTTAGGACGCTTAGTTTAGCTAGAAAATGCATTTTTAGTTTTTCATATAAAAAAAATCGAATTTTTCAATAAAAATAATTTTTTAAGAATTTTTTAAGTGATCACAGATTATTGTCCTTTTGCCTGTAGGACGCTTAGTTTAGCAAGAAAATGCATTTTTAGTTTTTCATATAAAAAAATCGAATTTTTCAATAAAAATAATTTTTTAAGAATTTTTTAAGTGATCACAGATTATTGTCCTTTTGCCTGTAGGACGCTTAGTTTAGCTGGAAAATGCGTTTTTAGTTTTTCATATAAAAAAATCGAATTTTTCAATAAAAATAATTTTTTAAGAATTTTTTAAGTGATCACAGATTATTGTCCTTTTGCCTGTAGGACGCTTAGTTTAGCTGGAAAATGCATTTTTAGTTTTTCATATAAAAAAATCGAATTTTTCAATAAAAATAATTTTATAAGAATTTTTTAAGTGATCACAGATTATTGTCCTTTTGCCTGTAGGACGCTTAGTTTAGCTAGAAAATGCGTTTATAGTTTTTCATATAAAAAAAATCGAATTTTTCAATAAAAATAATTTTTTAAGAATTTTTTAAGTGATTACAGATTATTGTCCTTTTGCCTGTAGGACGCTCAGTTTAGCTAGAAAATGCATTTTTAGTTTTTCATATAAAAAATCGAATTTTTCAATAAAAATAATTTTTTAGGAATTTTTTAAGTGATCACAGATTATTGTCCTTTTGCCTGTAGGATGCTTAGTTTAGCTGGAAAATGCATTTTTAGGTTTTCATATAAAAAAATCGAATTTTTCAATAAAAATAATTTTTTAAGAATTTTTTAAGTGATCACAGATTATTGTCCTTTTGCCTGTAGGACGCTTAATTTAGCTAGAAAATGTATTTTTAGAATTTTTCAATAAAAATAATTTTTTAAGAATTTTTTAAGTGATCACAGATTATTTTCCTTTTGCCTGTAGGACGCTTAGTTTAGCTGGAAAATGCATTTTTAGTTTTTCATATAAAAAAATCGAATTTTTCAATAATGATCACAGATTATTGTCCTTTTGCCTGTAGGACGCTTAGTTTAGCTAGAAAATGCATTTTTAGTTTTTCATATAAAAAGATCGAATTTTTCAATAAAAATAATTTTTTAAGAATTTTTTAAGTGATTACAGATTATTGTCCTTTTGCCTGTAGGACGCTTAGTTTAGCTGGAAAATGCGTTTTTAGTTTTTCATATAAAAAAATCGAATTTTTCAATAAAAATAATTTTTTAAGAATTTTTTAAGTGATCACAGATTATTGTCCTTTTGCCTGTAGGACGCTTAGTTTAGCTGGAAAATGCATTTTTAGTTTTTCATATAAAAAAATCGAATTTTTCAATAAAAATAATTTTATAAGAATTTTTTAAGTGATCACAGATTATTGTCCTTTTGCCTGTAGGACGC
The DNA here is from genome assembly GCA_949628195.1 of Phasia obesa. Taxonomy (NCBI): domain Eukaryota; kingdom Metazoa; phylum Arthropoda; class Insecta; order Diptera; family Tachinidae; genus Phasia; species Phasia obesa. The sequence goes on from OX451216.1 coordinate 159,161,639, forward strand.
TTAGTTTAGCTAGAAAATGCGTTTATAGTTTTTCATATAAAAAAAATCGAATTTTTCAATAAAAATAATTTTTTAAGAATTTTTTAAGTGATTACAGATTATTGTCCTTTTGCCTGTAGGACGCTCAGTTTAGCTAGAAAATGCATTTTTAGTTTTTCATATAAAAAATCGAATTTTTCAATAAAAATAATTTTTTAGGAATTTTTTAAGTGATCACAGATTATTGTCCTTTTGCCTGTAGGATGCTTAGTTTAGCTGGAAAATGCATTTTTAGGTTTTCATATAAAAAAATCGAATTTTTCAATAAAAATAATTTTTTAAGAATTTTTTAAGTGATCACAGATTATTGTCCTTTTGCCTGTAGGACGCTTAATTTAGCTAGAAAATGTATTTTTAGTTTTTCATATAAAAAAATCGAATTTTTCAATAAAAATATTTTTTTAAGAATTTTTTAAGAATTTTTTAAGAATTTTTTAAGTGATCACAGATTATTGTCCTTTTGCCTGTAGGACGCTTAGTTTAGCTAGAAAATGCATTTTTAGTTTTTCATATAAAAAAATCGAATTTTTCAATAAAAATAATTTTTTAAGAATTTTTTAAGTGATCACAGATTATTTTCCTTTTGCCTGTAGGACGCTTAGTTTAGCTGGAAAATGCATTTTTAGTTTTTCATATAAAAAAATCGAATTTTTCAATAATGATCACAGATTATTGTCCTTTTGCCTGTAGGACGCTTAGTTTAGCTAGAAAATGCATTTTTAGTTTTTCATATAAAAAAAATCGAATTTTTTCAATAAAAATAATTTTTTAAGAATTTTTTAAGTGATTACAGATTATTGTCCTTTTACCTGTAGGACGCTTAGTTTAGCTAGAAAATGCATTTTTAGTTTTTCATATAAAAAAATCGAATTTTTCAATATAATTTTTTCAAAATAATTTTTTAAGAATTTTTTAAGTGATCACAGATTATTGTCCTTTTGCCTGTAGGACGCTTAGTTTAGCTAGAAAATGCATTTTTAGTTTTTCATATAAAAAAATCGAATTTTTCAATAAAAATAATTTTTTAAGAATTTTTTAAGTGATCGCAGATTATTGTCCTTTTGCCTGTAGGACGCTTAGTTTAGCTAGAAAATGCATTTTTAGTTTTTCATATAAAAAGATCGAATTTTTCAATAAAAATAATTTTTTAAGAATTTTTTAAGTGATTACAGATTATTGTCCTTTTGCCTGTAGGACGCTTAGTTTAGCTAGAAAATGCATTTTTAGTTTTTCATATAAAAAATCGAATTTTTCAATAAAAATAATTTTTTAAGAATTTTTTAAGTGATCACAGATTATTGTCCTTTTGCCTGTAGGACGCTTAGTTTAGCTAGAAAATGCATTTTTAGTTTTTCATATAAAAAAATCGAATTTTTCAATATAATTTTTTCAAAATAATTTTTTAAGAATTTTTTAAGTGATCACAGATTATTATCCTTTTGCCTGTAGGACGCTTAGTTTAGCTAGAAAATGCATTTTTAGTTTTTCATATAAAAAAATCGAATTTTTCAATAAAAATAATTTTTTAAGAATTTTTTAAGTGATCACAGATTATTGTCCTTTTGCCTGTAGGACGCTTAGTTTAGCTGGAAAATGCATTTTTAGTTTTTCATATAAAAAAATCGAATTTTTCAATAAAAATAATTTTTTAAGAATTTTTTAAGTGATCACAGATTATTGTCCTTTTGCCTGTAGGACGCTTAGTTTAGCTGGAAAATGCTTTTTTAGTTTTTCATATAAAAAAATCGAACTTTTCAATAAAAATAATTTTTTAAGAATTTTTTAAGTGATCACAGATTATTCTCCTTTTGCCTGTAGGACGCTTAGTTTAGCTAGAAAATGCATTTTTAGTTTTTCATATAAAAAAATCGAATTTTTCAATAAAAATAATTTTTTAAGAATTTTTTAAGTGATCACAGATTATTGTCCTTTTGCCTGTAGGACGCTTAGTTTAGCTAGAAAATGCATTTTTAGTTTTTCATATAAAAAAATCGAATTTTTCAATAAAAATATTTTTTTAAGAATTTTTTAAGAAACTTTTAAGTGATCACATATTATTGTCCTTTTGCATGTAGGACGCTTAGTTTAGCTAGAAAATGCATTTTTAGTTTTTCATATAAAAAAATCGAATTTTTCAATAAAAATATTTTTTTAAGAATTTTTTAAGAAATTTTTAAGTGATCACATATTATTGTCCTTTTGCCTGTAGGACGCTTAGTTTAGCTAGAAAATGCATTTTTAGTTTTTCATATAAAAAAATCGAATTTTTCAATAAAAATAATTTTTTAAGAATTTTTTAAGTGATCGCAGATTATTGTCCTTTTGCCTGTAGGACGCTTAGTTTAGCTAGAAAATGCATTTTTAGTTTTTCATATAAAAAAATCGAATTTTTCAATAAAAATAATTTTTTAAGAATTTTTTAAGTGATTACAGATTATTGTCCTTTTGCCTGTAGGACGCTTAGTTTAGCTAGAAAATGCATTTTTAGTTTTTCATATAAAAAATCGAATTTTTCAATAAAAATAATTTTTTAAGAATTTTTTATGTGATCACAGATTATTGTCCTTTTGCCTGTAGGACGCTTAGTTTAGCTAGAAAATGCATTTTTAGTTTTTCATATAAAAAAAATCGAATTTTTCAATAAAAATAATTTTTTAAGAATTTTTTAAGTGATCACAGATTATTGTCCTTTTGCCTGTAGGACGCTTAGTTTAGCTAGAAAATGCATTTTTAGTTTTTCATATAAAAAAAATCGAATTTTTCAATAAAAATAATTTTTTAAGAATTTTTTAAGTGATTACAGATTATTGTCCTTTTGCCTGTAGGACGCTTAGTTTAGCTAGAAAATGCATTTTTAGTTTTTCATATAAAAAATCGAATTTTTCAATAAAAATAATTTTTTAAGAATTTTTTAAGTGATCACAGATTATTGTCCTTTTGCCTGTAGGACGCTTAGTTTAGCTAGAAAATGCATTTTTAGTTTTTCATATAAAAAAATCGAATTTTTCAATATAATTTTTTCAAAATAATTTTTTAAGAATTTTTTAAGTAATCACAGAATATTATCCTTTTGCCTGTAGGACGCTTAGTTTAGCTAGAAAATGCATTTTTAGTTTTTCATATAAAAAAATCGAATTTTTCAATAAAAATAATTTTTTAAGAATTTTTTAAGTGATCACAGATTATTGTCCTTTTGCCTGTAGGACGCTTAGTTTAGCTAGAAAATGCATTTTTAGTTTTTCATATAAAAAAATCGAAAAATAATTTTTTAAGAATTTTTTAAGTGATTACAGATTATTGTCCTTTTGCCTGTAGGACGCTTAGTTTAGCTAGAAAATGCATTTTTAGTTTTTCATATAAAAAATCGAATTTTTCAATAAAAATAATTTTTTAAGAATTTTTTAAGTGATCACAGATTATTGTCCTTTTGCCTGTAGGACGCTTAGTTTAGCTAGAAAATGCATTTTTAGTTTTTCATATAAAAAAATCGAATTTTTCAATAAAAATAATTTTTTAAGAATTTTTTAAGTGATCACAGATTATTGTCCTTTTGCCTGTAGGACGCTTAGTTTAGCTGGAAAATGCATTTTTAGTTTTTCATATAAAAAAATCGAATTTTTCAATAAAAATAATTTTTTAAGAATTTTTTAAGTGATCACAGATTATTGTCCTTTTGCCTGTAGGACGCTTAGTTTAGCTAGAAAATGCATTTTTAGTTTTTCATATAAAAAAATCGAATTTTTCAATATAATTTTTTCAAAATAATTTTTTAAGAATTTTTTAAGTAATCACAGATTATTGTCCTTTTGCCTGTAGGACGCTTAGTTTAGCTAGAAAATGCATTTTTAGTTTTTCATATAAAAAAATCGAATTTTTCAATAAAAATAATTTTTTAAGTAATAATTTTTTCAAAATAATTTTTTAAGAATTTTTTAAGTAATCACAGATTATTGTCCTTTTGCCTGTAGGACGCTTAGTTTAGCTAGAAAATGCATTTTTAGTTTTTTAAAAAAAATCGAATTTTTCAATAAAAATAATTTTTTAAGAATTTTTTAAGTGATCACAGATTATTGTCCTTTTGCCTGTAGGACGCTTAGTTTAGCTAGAAAATGCATTTTTAGTTTTTCATATAAAAAAATCGAATTTTTCAATAAAAATAATTTTTTAAGAATTTTTTAAGTGATCACAGATTATTGTCCTTTTGCCTGTAGGACGCTTAGTTTAGCTAGAAAATGCATTTTTAGTTTTTCATATAAAAAAATCGAATTTTTCAATATAATTTTTTCAAAATAATTTTTTAAGAATTTTTTAAGTAATCACAGATTATTGTCCTTTTGCCTGTAGGACGCTTAGTTTAGCTAGAAAATGCATTTTTAGTTTTTTAGCTAGAAAATGCATTTTTAGTTTTTCATATAAAAAAATCGAATTTTTCAATATAATTTTTTCAAAATAATTTTTTAAGAATTTTTTAAGTGATCACAGATTATTGTCCTTTTGCCTGTAGGACGCTTAGTTTAGCTAGAAAATGCATTTTTAGTTTTTCATATAAAAAAATCGAATTTTTCAATAAAAATAATTTTTTAAGAATTTTTTAAGTGATCACAGATTATTGTCCTTTTGCCTGTAGGACGCTTAGTTTAGCTAGAAAATGCATTTTTAGTTTTTCATATAAAAAATCGAATTTTTCAATAAAAATAATTTTTTAAGAATTTTTTAAGTGATCACAGATTATTGTCCTTTTGCCTGTAGGACGCTTAGTTTAGCTAGAAAATGCATTTTTAGTTTCTCATATAAAAAAATCGAATTTTTCAATAAAAATAATTTTTTAAGATTTTTTTAAGTGATCACAGATTATTGTACTTTTGCCTGTAAGACGCTTAGTTTAGCTAGAAAATGCATTTTTAGTTTTTCATATAAAAAAATCGAATTTTTCAATAAAAATAATTTTTTAAGAATTTTTTAAGTGATCACAGATTATTGTCCTTTTGCCTGTAGGACGCTTAGTTTAGCTAGAAAATGCATTTTTAGTTTTTCATATAAAAAAATCGAATTTTTCAATAAAAATAATTTTTTAAGAATTTTTTAAGTGATCACAGATTATTGTCCTTTTGCCTGTAGGACGCTTAGTTTAGCTGGAAAATGCATTTTTAGTTTTTCATATAAAAAAAATCGCATTTTTCAATATAATTTTTTCAAAATAATTTTTTAAGAATTTTTTAAGTAATCACAGATTATTGTCCTTTTGCCTGTAGGACGCTTAGTTTAGCTAGAAAATGCATTTTTAGTTTTTCATATAAAAAAAAATCGAATTTTTCAATAAAAATAATTTTTTAAGAATTTTTTAAGTGATCACAGATTATTGTCCTTTTGCCTGTAGGACGCTTAGTTTAGCTAGAAAATGCATTTTTTAGTTTTTCATATAAAAAAATCGAATTTTTCAATAAAAATAATTTTTTAAGAATTTTTTAAGTGATTACAGATTATTGTCCTTTTGCCTGTAGGACGCTTAGTTTAGCTAGAAAATGCATTTTTAGTTTTTCATATAAAAAATCAAATTTTTCAATAAAAATAATTTTTTAAGAATTTTTTAAGTGATCACAGATTATTGTCCTTTTGCCTGTAGGACGCTTAGTTTAGCTAGAAAATGCTTTTTTAGTTTTTCATATAAAAAAATCGAATTTTTCAATAAAAATAATTTTTTAAGAATTTTTTAAGTGATCACAGATTATTGTCCTTTTGCCTGTAGGACGCTTAGTTTAGCTGGAAAATGCATTTTTAGTTTTTCATATAAAAAAATCGAATTTTTCAATAAAAATAATTTTTTAAGAATTTTTTAAGTGATCACAGATTATTGTCCTTTTGCCTGTAGGACGCTTAGTTTAGCTAGAAAATGCATTTTTAGTTTTTCATATAAAAAAATCGAATTTTTCAATAAAAATAATTTTTTAAGAATTTTTTAAGTGATCACAGATTATTGTTTTTTTGCCTGTAGGACGCTTAGTTTAGCTGGAAAATGCATTTTTAGTTTTTCATATAAAAAAATCGCATTTTTCAATATAATTTTTTCAAAATAATTTTTTAAGAATTTTTTAAGTAATCACAGATTATTGTCCTTTTGCCTGTAGGACGCTTAGTTTAGCTAGAAAATGCATTTTTAGTTTTTCATATAAAAAAATCGAATTTTTCAATATAATTTTTTCAAAATAATTTTTTAAGAATTTTTTAAGTAATCACAGATTATTGTCCTTTTGCCTGTAGGACGCTTAGTTTAGCTAGAAAATGCATTTTTAGTTTTTCATATAAAAAAATCGAATTTTTCAATAAAAATAATTTTTTAAGAATTTTTTAAGTGATCACAGATTATTGTCCTTTTGCCTGTAGGACGCTTAGTTTAGCTAGAAAATGCATTTTTAGTTTTTCATATAAAAAAATCGAATTTTTCAATAAAAATAATTTTTTTTAAATTTTTTAAGTGATCACAGATTATTGTCCTTTTGCCTGTAGGACGCTTAGTTTAGCTAGAAAATGCATTTTTAGTTTTTCATATAAAAAATCGAATTTTTCAATAAAAATAATTTTTTAAGAATTTTTTAAGTGATCACATATTATTGTCCTTTTGCCTGTAGGACGCTTAGTTTAGCTAGAAAATGCATTTTTAGTTTTTCATATAAAAAAATCGAATTTTTCAATAAAAATAATTTTTTTTAAATTTTTTAAGTGATCACAGATTATTGTCCTTTTGCCTGTAGGACGCTTAGTTTAGCTAGAAAATGCATTTTTAGTTTTTCATATAAAAAAATCGAATTTTTCAATAAAAATAATTTTTTAAGAATTTTTTAAGTGATCACAGATTATTGTCCTTTTGCCTGTAGGACGCTTAGTTTAGCTAGAAAATGCATTTTTAGTTTTTCATATAAAAAAATCGAATTTTTCAATATAATTTTTTCAAAATAATTTTTTAAGTAATCACAGATTATTGTCCTTTTGCCTGTAGGACGCTTAGTTTAGCTAGAAAATGCATTTTTAGTTTTTCATATAAAAAAATCGAATTTTTCAATAAAAATAATTTTTTAAGAATTTTTTAAGTGATCACAGATTATTGTCCTTTTGCCTGTAGGACGCTTAGTTTAGCTAGAAAATGCATTTTTAGTTTTTCATATAAAAAAATCGAATTTTTCAATAAAAATAATTTTTTAAGAATTTTTTAAGTGATCACAGATTATTGTCCTTTTGCCTGTAGGACGCTTAGTTTAGCTAGAAAATGCATTTTTAGTTTTTCATATAAAAAAATCGAATTTTTCAATATAATTTTTTCAAAATAATTTTTTAAGAATTTTTTAAGTAATCACAGATTATTGTCCTTTTGCCTGTAGGACGCTTAGTTTAGCTAGAAAATGCATTTTTAGTTTTTCATATAAAAAAATCGAATTTTTCAATAAAAATAATTTTTTAAGAATTTTTTAAGTGATCACAGATTATTGTCCTTTTGCCTGTAGGACGCTTAGTTTAGCTAGAAAATGCATTTTTAGTTTTTCATATAAAAAATCGAATTTTTCAATAAAAATAATTTTTTAAGAATTTTTTAAGTGATCACAGATTATTGTCCTTTTGCCTGTAGGACGCTTAGTTTAGCTAGAAAATGCATTTTTAGTTTTTCATATAAAAAATCGAATTTTTCAATAAAAATAATTTTTTAAGAATTTTTTAAGTGATCACATATTATTGTCCTTTTGCCTGTAGGACGCTTAGTTTAGCTAGAAAATGCATTTTTAGTTTTTCATATAAAAAAATCGAATTTTTCAATAAAAATAATTTTTTAAGAATTTTTTAAGTGATCACAGATTATTGTCCCTTTGCCTGTAGGACGCTTAGTTTAGCTAGAAAATGCATTTTTAGTTTTTCATATAAAAAAATCGAATTTTTCAATAAAAATAATTTTTTTTAAATTTTTTAAGTGATCACAGATTATTGTCCTTTTGCCTGTAGGACGCTTAGTTTAGCTAGAAAATGCATTTTTAGTTTTTCATATAAAAAAATCGAATTTTTCAATAAAAATAATTTTTTAAGAATTTTTTAAGTGATCACAGATTATTGTCCTTTTGCCTGTAGGACGCTTAGTTTAGCTAGAAAATGCATTTTTAGTTTTTCATATAAAAAAATCGAATTTTTCAATATAATTTTTTCAAAATAATTTTTTAAGAATTTTTTAAGTAATCACAGATTATTGTCCTTTTGCCTGTAGGACGCTTAGTTTAGCTAGAAAATGCATTTTTAGTTTTTCATATAAAAAAATCGAATTTTTCAATAAAAATAATTTTTTAAGAATTTTTTAAGTGATCACAGATTATTGTCCTTTTGCCTGTAGGACGCTTAGTTTAGCTAGAAAATGCATTTTTAGTTTTTCATATAAAAAATCGAATTTTTCAATAAAAATAATTTTTTAAGAATTTTTTAAGTGATCACAGATTATTGTCCTTTTGCCTGTAGGACGCTTAGTTTAGCTAGAAAATGCATTTTTAGTTTTTCATATAAAAAAATCGAATTTTTCAATAAAAATAATTTTTTAAGAATTTTTTAAGTGATCACAGATTATTGTCCTTTTGCCTGTAGGACGCTTAGTTTAGCTAGAAAATGCATTTTTAGTTTTTCATATAAAAAAATCGAATTTTTCAATAAAAATAATTTTTTAAGAATTTTTTAAGTGATCACAGATTATTGTCCTTTTGCCTGTAGGACGCTTAGTTTAGCTAAAAAAGGCATTTTTAGTTTTTCATATAAAAAATCGAATTTTTCAATAAAAATAATTTTTTAAGCATTTTTTAAGTGATCACAGATTATTGTCCTTTTGCCTGTAGGACGCTTAGTTTAGCTAGAAAATGCATTTTTAGTTTTTCATATAAAAAAATCGAATTTTTCAATATAATTTTTTCAAAATAATTTTTTAAGAATTTTTTAAGTAATCACAGATTATTGTCCTTTTGCCTGTAGGACGCTTAGTTTAGCTAGAAAATGCATTTTTAGTTTTTCATATAAAAAAATCGAATTTTTCAATAAAAATAATTTTTTAAGAATTTTTTAAGTGATCACAGATTATTGTCCTTTTGCCTGTAGGACGCTTAGTTTAGCTAGAAAATGCATTTTTAGTTTTTCATATAAAAAAATCGAATTTTTCAATAAAAATAATTTTTTAAGAATTTTTTAAGTGATTACAGATTATTGTCCTTTTGCCTGTAGGACGCTTAGTTTAGCTAGAAAATGCATTTTTAGTTTTTCATATAAAAAATCAATTTTTTCAATAAAAATAATTTTTTAAGAATTTTTTAAGTGATCACAGATTATTGTCCTTTTGCCTGTAGGACGCTTAGTTTAGCTAGAAAATGCATTTTTAGTTTTTCATATAAAAAAATCGAATTTTTCAATAAAAATAATTTTTTAAGAATTTTTTAAGTGATCACAGATTATTGTCCTTTTGCCTGTAGGACGCTTAGTTTAGCTGGAAAATGCATTTTTAGTTTTTTATATAAAAAAATCGAATTTTTCAATAAAAATAATTTTTTAAGAATTTTTTAAGTGATCACAGATTATTGTCCTTTTGCCTGTAGGACGCTTAGTTTAGCTAAAAAATGCATTTTTAGTTTTTCATATAAAAAAATCGAATTTTTCAATAAAAATAATTTTTTAAGAATTTTTTAAGTGATCACAGATTATTGTCCTTTTGCCTGTAGGACGCTTAGTTTAGCTGGAAAATGCATTTTTAGTTTTTCATATAAAAAAATCGCATTTTTCAATATAATTTTTTCAAAATAATTTTTTAAGAATTTTTTAAGTAATCACAGATTACTGTCCTTTTGCCTGTAGGACGCTTAGTTTAGCTAGAAAATGCATTTTTAGTTTTTCATATAAAAAAATCGAATTTTTCAATATAATTTTTTCAAAATAATTTTTTAAGAATTTTTTAAGTAATCACAGATTATTGTCCTTTTGCCTGTAGGACGCTTAGTTTAGCTAGAAAATGCATTTTTAGTTTTTCATATAAAAAAATCGAATTTTTCAATAAAAATAATTTTTTAAGAATTTTTTAAGTGATCACAGATTATTGTCCTTTTGCCTGTAGGACGCTTAGTTTAGCTAGAAAATGCATTTTTAGTTTTTCATATAAAAAAATCGAATTTATCAATATAATTTTTTCAAAATAATTTTTTAAGAATTTTTTAAGTAATCACAGATTATTGTCCTTTTGCCTGTAGGACGCTTAGTTTAGCTACAAAATGCATTTTTAGTTTTTCATATAAAAAATCGAATTTTTCAATAAAAATAATTTTTTAAGAATTTTTTAAGTGATCACAGATTATTGTCCTTTTGCCTGTAGGACGCTTAGTTTAGCTAGAAAATGCATTTTTAGTTTTTCATATAAAAAAATCGAATTTTTCAATAAAAATAATTTTTTAAGAATTTTTTAAGTGATCACAGAGTATTGTCCTTTTGCCTGTAGGACGCTTAGTTTAGCTAGAAAATGCATTTTTAGTTTTTCATATAAAAAAATCGAATTTTTCAATATAATTTTTTCAAAATAATTTTTTAAGAATTTTTTAAGTAATCACAGATTATTGTCCTTTTGCCTGTAGGACGCTTAGTTTAGCTAGAAAATGCATTTTTAGTTTTTCATATAAAAAAATCGAATTTTTCAATAAAAATAATTTTTTAAGAATTTTTTAAGTGATCACAGATTATTGTCCTTTTGCCTGGAGGACGCTTAGTTTAGCTAGAAAATGCATTTTTAGTTTTTCATATAAAAAATCGAATTTTTCAATAAAAATAATTTTTTAAGAATTTTTTAAGTGATCACAGATTATTGTCCTTTTGCCTGTAGGACGCTTAGTTTAGCTAGAAAATGCATTTTTAGTTTTTCATATAAAAAAATCGAATTTTTCAATAAAAATAATTTTTTAAGAATTTTTTAAGTGATCACAGATTATTGTCCTTTTGCCTGTAGGACGCTTAGTTTAGCTAGAAAATGCATTTTTAGTT